>VZDJ01000330.1:603503-713168 GCA_008694505.1 Cyanoderma ruficeps | reverse complement strand
GGCAGCACCCACGGGAACCTCTGCCACCCCCTGTGTGCTCACAGGAGCACAGCCAAGGACACTGGGGACAAGGTGGCTGGGAAAAGGGCTTTGGGGGGGACTTGGGGGGAGCCCCTCTTTCCTGCTGGGGTGCCCCGGGGTGCTGGGACCCCCCTCTCTGCCCATCTGTGGGTGCCGTGCTTGCCCCGCTGAGCAGCACTTCCCTTTCCTCTGGGCAGCAGCGTTTCCCCAGGGAAAGGGGGAACAGAAACCCGGCTGGCAGGGTGGGCACGGGGCTGCCTGGGGTGGCTCTGAGTGGCACTGTGACACGGCACAGATGCCACCAGGGCGGGGGGTGTTCCTGCCCGCGGGTGCCGGGGTGTGGCCGGCTCGAGCCATCATGAATTATTTGTTTTTTTTCTGTAATTTTTGAATTTTTCCCCTCATGTTTTTGGCTGGTTTTTTCCTCGTTTTTTGAGCCTTTCCTCCATTTTTGCCTCACTTCCCTCATATTTGGCTCCTTCCAAGTGTGGGCAGAGGTTGGGGGCCGGGAAGTTCCCCGGGACTCTGGCACCAAGAGGGAGAAGATGCTGCAGCTGTCCAGGTGCTGTAGTAAAACAAGGGAAACTGAGGCACAGGCACTGAGTTTGAAGTGAACCAGTGCAGCCTAAACCCCTTTTTAACATATTTTCCCCCAAAAACACCCCTTGGAGGTGTTGGCTAAGGGCCATGGCCAAGGCTACCTAGGCCCTCAGTTATGGAGGGTACCCAAAAAAAGGGGGAGCAGATAAAAAAATAAGGGATCTCCCCCATAAAATGGCAAATGAGGAAAAAAAAACCCTCTTTGTAAGAGGGAAACAGCACTGAAACTCCCTGCTGCTGGGTTTGGAGGGGTGGGAAAGCTGGAGGAGAGGAGGAAAAACCCCTCCTGATCCCAGGGAAAAGCCAGGCACTGGAGAATCCCCATCCCAACTGTATCCAGGGCCTGGAGATGCCCATAACCCCCAGTCACAGTCTGCCAGCACCCACCAATTAATGAAACCAATTAATGAAACCACACTGAGACCCTCAGCCTTTCTGTGCCCAGGGCATATTCCTACTTCATTGTCTGTCCAGGTGGGTTATCCCAAAAGTCCCTTTTCTCAGCCCAAAACCCCATGATGGGAATCCTTGCCAGCTCTTGGGGGTGATGCGGTTGGCACCTCCCAAATCCATCGGAGGTGGTGCCCTGCCACCGCAGTGATGGGCACTGGCTGAAACCCACTGGGAAACGAGACTTTCAGGGGGAAAAAAAGAGAATGCCTGCGGTGTTAGCAGGGGTCAGGATAGGGTCACCCTCATCCCAGAGGTTCAAGGTGCCTGCAGAGGAGGAACAGGGACCAGGAGAGAGAAGTGTGGCTGCTCTGTGGCCAGATGGGAAAGAGATTAAAAATAATCACCAGCAGCCGCGAGCTTCCCCCTGCACATGCCCCCTGCAACCTCTCTGCTTTCAAAGCAAGCCCTTCTCCAGTGGAATTATCTTTAATTAACACCCTGCTATTGATTTGGAGGGCGATTCTGCAAGCTGGACGCAGTGGGAAAAGCTTTTGGATGTTGCTGCCCTCGCATAGGATGTGGGGGAGGACTTCCTCCCTTGGAAATCTTCCTCCATGGTTTATCTTTCCCATTCTGGTCTCTGTGGCTCGCTGGCAGGGCTGGAAAGCTGGCCTGGGTGGAAGTGAAAGCTCCAGCTCAGCGAATTTCAAAGAGCATGAAAGGGGGATGCTCCATCCTGCATGCCACTTGGCCAAAGCCACCACATCCTTATCCCCAAACACCTCCTGGCTGGTGCCAAAATATCTTCATCTGCCCGGTTGGGACCCAGGCTTGGATGTTTTGAGGGAAATCTCCATTTAGTGAGGCCTGAGGGTGTAACCATGTGGAAAAATTGGCACAACATTGGGAAATTCAGGGTACTAAACATGGATCGTTGGGAATAGGGCACAGGGTGGTGGCAGAGCCACTCTGTCCTTGGGTGATCACCTTCATCTTCCCACAGTTTGGTGCCCCACCATAAATCAGCACCTCAGGGAGGCTCTGGGCAACCTGGGCTGTGATTCCCTGCTGGAAAGGGAATTATTACGGGGACAGGGAAGGTGCAATGAGCTTTCCCAGTCTCAGCTGGCCTTTACCTCTATACATGTAAATACAAATACAAACACAGATATAAATAAAAATACACACCTCTATACATAAATACACCTCTGCACATCTCTCTACATATGTATCTCACTAGATCCAGCCATACCTATGGCTCTCCACACACACACATTACATATTTATAAATGTACATCCCTCCACTCACACACACACACACACAAATTTCTACACCCCTATACACAGATCTATGTCCCTGAGCACATGGAATCACACTCATGTTGATACATAACTCCATCCGAATATACAGAAATATATTACACACATGTCAATGCAGACATGCTCATCTATGGGAATATATTTATACCTCTGGATGTATACATGCACAAATACATACAAATATATATAAAAGGTAGAGGCCAGGCTACCGGCACTCACCGCAGAGGTGCCAAGGAAAACCAGTTCCCTCAGGCAGATTTAAGCGCATTTATGTGCAAAACAACTTCTGGCACGGAGCTGATCCCTGTGGATGCCTGAGGGATGCAGGCACGTCCCGGGTGCACCCAGACCACGGGAGCGGAGGGACAGGGGAGAACCCACCCTGTGCCAGCCCTGCCAGGGGGATCACGGTGGAATATTGAGCCCTGCACCGTGGGAAGAGCTGCCAAACCTCCTCAGGAGCAAAGTCCGGGAAGCTTCCATTTGGAGTGGCTCTAGGAGCACCCCAAATCCCAGAGGAAGCACGGATGTTCTCTGGATCTGATCCGATTCTCTCCTGCTCTGCCTCATCCTCCCCAGTTCAACTGGATCGGTTTGGGTCCAGTCCTGCCCAGTGTGCCCCTCATCCAGCCCAGTTTGGTTTGACCCTGTTGGATCCCATCCTGACGGGTCCAGCCTTATCCCCTCGGGTCTGATCCTGCCCGCTTCACTCCGACCCGCTCGCATCCCATCCTGTCCCGGTGCGGTTTGTCCCGTCCTCCCCGCCCCATTCGCGGCACTTACCGGCAGCGGGATGAGCCGGGAAAGAGCGGGTTCATTCTGATCCTGTAAGGTCCCATCCTGCCTGTCGGGTCCCTTCCTACCTGGCCCATTCCCATCTGTCCGGTCCAACCCCATTTTACTCAGTCGGGTCTAACCCTGTTGGGTCCCATCCTGTCCGGTCCAGTCCCATCCCGTCCTTCCCAGCTTCACTCTGACACACTTGAATTCCATCTTTTCCCGGTCCGGCTTGTCCCGTACTCCCGGTACGGGATGCGCCGGGAAGCAGCGGGTTCACCGTGACCCTGTGGGGTTCCATCCTGCCCTTTCCAGCCCCATCCCGTCCGGTCCAGCCCCATCCTGCCCAGTCCACTTTGACCCCCCAAGATCCCATCCTGCCCGGTTGGATCTGACCCTTTAGGGTCCCATCCAGCCCGGTTCACTCTGACCCTGGCGGGTCCCATCCCGGCCCGGTTCGGCCCATCCCGCTCCCACCGTTCGCGGCACTTACCGGCAGCGGGATGCGCCGGGAGCCCGCGGCACGGAGCGCTCGGAGCCGCCCCGCTGCCGCCGCCGCTCCGCCCCGGGGCCGCCCCGCTCCGCCCCGCTCCGGCCCCGGCACCTGCGGGAGGGCCCGGAGGGCGCTGGGAGGGGTCACAGCTGGGCTGGGGCGAGGCAGGGGGGACAAACAGCTGGGCGGGGGGCGGGGGGGCACCGTGCGGGGCTCCCGGGCAAACATTTGGCTGGGGATCTTGGGCCAGCATCTGTATCGAAGCGGCTGTCGGGGGGCTCCCGACAGCCCCGAAATTGGGATTTACAGGGTGGGATGCCCGAGCGCTGGGGAACAGCTGGGTTGTCCTGGCCCTGGGGGTCGGGGACGGGGTCTCCCTGCGGCACCGGGCCGCAGCTGAAGGGGTCGGTGCCTGCCGTACTCATTAACCAGGCGGTCGAGGCTCCGCGCTTCCTGAGCAGGGCTATTAAAGAGCAATAAGGCAAAGAACCCCGGGGGGAAGGGCTGGGTATGGAACGACCGATGCATAAACAGCGCTGGGATGCTGGGATTCGGCGGGATGATGGGCTTGAGCCTTCCTTTCCCTGGGAGCCCTCCAGAATTATTCCCTGCTTTCTCTCTGGGGGCTCGTGATGGGTCTCGGTGGATGTGGAAGGGAAGGAGGTGCCGAGGGCATTGCCCAGATGATGGAACTCCCTACGGGGGGACTCCCCAGTGTCACCTCGTTGAGCAGGTGCCCAAACATGCCTCGAGAGGGTTTGGGTTGTAGAGAATGGATGGTGAAGTGGAATGAGGCATCTGGATGCTGCTGCAGTGGACAACACGGGCTTTCATCGATCCTGGCGTGAGCCCACGGCCAAGCTGGGCAGCGTGGCCACGGGAGAGATGGGCTCTGGCAGGATCTGACACAAATATTTGCAACCACAGCCAGGCTGGAGCCATCCCTCACATCCCAGGGCTGCCCGGGCTTGTGGGGCTGGGCTGGCGATGGCTCGGTGCCCTTGTGAAATTCCCCGCTCCCTCAGCCTCCACGGGGAGAGGAAAACTGGGGGGAAATGTGCTTTTCCCCAGAAAACACACCTTGTGCAAACAAGCCCAACGTCCCGAGATGGGGAGCCCAGGACTTCCCGCAAGCATCCGGGGAATGCAGCTGAGGATGGATGCAGCTCATTCCTCCCGTGACAGCCAGGGCACCTATCCCGCCTCCAGGGCTGCCTCTGGCTTTGGGAAGGCTGGTGTCCTCCTCCCTCCCGGTGTCCTTGCAGGTCCCCAAGGTGAACAGCCGGCTGTCCTGCTGTGGGGACACTGTAAATAGTGGTGGGAGTGTTAAAAAACAGAAAATATAATAGTGGCTCCTGGCTGCCTGCCAGCTCCAAACGCCTCCACTGAGCCATGAGCCCAGCCCCAGAGCACCTGGAATTAATGGGAAATCCCCAAAAATGACATTTTGGGGGCTGAGCAAGGATAGGAGAGGCAAATTCGGAGGCATTAACTGGGTCTAAAAAAGGAGATTTCAAGCAAATCGTTGTTTTTGTACCTTTTATTCACACTAAAGGATCATTGGGAAAAATAAGTGGGGAAAGGGACTAGCCTGGGTTCCTCTTGGAGTCTGACCGAGTGAATTAATCCTTGGCAAAACGTCTGGCACGGTGGCTGGATTTGAGTTTCCGAGCCCCTGGTTTCTGTTCCTCCGGCTGGATGTTGCCAGTAACTGCATTAGCTCCTGAGTGCAGGTGACCTTTGCCACTGCTGCTCCCGGGGGAAATTGCACCTTCCCACCGGTCTCCAGGCCTCCAGCTGCCAGCAGAGCCCAGGGTGGTTGGATGTAGACAGGAGCATCCGTGCTCAGGGCCAGGGAGGCAGTTTGGAGCTGGGACCGTGGTCTTTCAACGGCTGCGAAACCTCTCGGAGGTGAAAAGCAGCATTTTTCACATGCTGAGGTTCTGTGAGAGCCTCGGGGCTGGGATGTCCCCACCGGCAGACACTGGCTGTCCCCATGGGGAGCTCAGAGCTCTCAGGTGGTTCCCCAGCACAGACATGCAGGGATCAGGCCGGGTCCCTTCTGCCTCGGGCTCCGCCGCGTCTCACCAGACCGGAGACGTCTTGCATGAAGAATTTCATTACATCTAAAAGCTATTTATAACGGAAATGGAGTTAATCTCTCATGTCCTGACAACTCCAGCCTGCCAGGGTGAAGGATCTGGTTGAGCTTGCTCATGAGGAGGTCACATTTGATGACAGCTTTCTCTTTTTAAACCGGCTCAGAGGATGTGGCCACCCCGGACTCCTCCATGGACACCTGCTATCCCAGCACCTTTTGAGACCCTGGATTTTTGGCAGAGAAGGTGTTTGGTGCAGTCTCATCTCCTGAGGTCCACCCTGATGGGGCCCTGCACCTTCTTGCTGCAACCAGAGTCCACCACAGTCAGAGCAGTGCAGCCAGCTGGGGTGAAGTCAGACAAGTCCTCTCACTGCTGGACTTCTGAGGTGGAGAAACCGGTCACCCTCCACTGCCATGAGGGGTCCTTCACAATTTGAACCTTCACAATTTGTGGTCTCCCTCTTCAAGGAGAGAGCTGGGGTCTGGGATGTGGACATCTCCGAATTTTTCATGGTTGAGTGGAAATCACATGCCTCCAGGTTGGCCACAATCCCTCCTTTGCTCCTTGCCCTCCATCCTGAAAACCCTTTTGGGTTTTCGCCTCTCTGTGGCTCTTCCCATCCAGGGAGACAAAAGGATGTCCAAGAGCAGGCTCAGATTCCTGTGGGGACCTGGAGGATCTGTCCATGCTGCCTGGGGCTGATGGTGGAGCACCCCACACCCCTTTGGATCACCAGCTCCACTTTCCAGGCCGCATCCACAAGAAGGAATAAGGAGCTCAAAGCACACTGGACCCAGAGGTGCCTTTGGGATTTCCCATCCAGGAAAGATTTAAAACAACTTCCCCCCACTCACTGTTGTTTCCTTATCAGTTTGTTTGCTTTGGCTGTTGGATCTGAGGCAGTTCTGCAGTTGAAGAGCCTTCCCTGGGAAATGATTGATCCCAATTACAGTGAGGGATCAATGGTGGAAGTGCTGGTGGAGATGCCTGCACCATCCCAAAGAGGGGGTAAACCAGTTATTTTAAGGTTGAAACCCAGCATCTCAGGGATGAGCCACCCCGAGGAGCTCCATGATCATATTCCATCACCACAGACCAGGGCCAAACACAGCTGCCCCAATTTGCCACCGTGTGGGCACCCAACACTTGGATCTTATGGACGGATGGAGACAGCACAAGGACAAGATGGCTGAATTTCACCAGGAATTCCGTGCAGCACAAATGAAAGGTTTTACAGTAAAAACTACTTTGTGCAACTTCCTCTTGCCTCCATGGGAACCCTGTGCTCAGTTCCGGAAACAAGAAGGAATTTTCCTTGTGACTTCCAAACCATGGATGGAATCACCCAGCTGGATTGATGTGCAATTTTTAGTCGGTGCAATGAGTCTGTGCATTTCCATAATGGGAATTTAAGGTATTTTCTTAAGTCATTTTTCGGATCAATTGAAGTTGTTTCCTCATTAATACCATTAAATGCAGCACTGTTGACTCAGTTTGCCCATCCCTTCGCCAAAGGGCTGTGAGGATGGAGACTTGGGGATTCCTGAGAACCCAAAATAACTTCAAGGCATGAGGCATATCCCAGAGGGACCAAAGCCTTCCAGGAATTCAAACCCGGAGCATGGATCATTTGCTTCCCAGGAAAATGCAGGGATCTGCTCAAGTCTTGGGCTGGTTCTCCCTTTCCTGCAGGAGGGTGCATCACATCCAGCCACGGCAGCAAATATTTAAGACACACTTCCCTGTTCCTTCCACTGCAGAGGAAACCAAAACTGGACATCTATTTCGGGAAAAAACTCCTGTTTCATGTCTGGCATCACTGATGATGCTTTCTGTGGAGGCTACTCATATGTCTTTACTTCTCCCTTTCGATTCTGCTTCTCAGAAGATCACGCCGTGCCCTTGAAGAAGATGAAAGGGGAAGGCATGTCCCGAGTGATTTATTTTTTTTTAATTCCAAGAATTGGTCTCTTTCTCTTAAGAAGGAAAATACTTTGTTGTTTTTTCCTTTTTCGGTGGAAGAGCAGAATTACAAAAAGAAGGCAAAATCGAGTCACAGTTTTGTCTTCTGTCCTTCACAGGTGGACAAAAAAAACCTCCACCAGTGCTTGAGCTAAACCAAATGTGATGGTAACATTTTATAGGAAGATTTGGGAGACATCCCAGGTAATAATACCCCTTGATTCAGGGATAAGAGGTTTTTCTGCTCTGCTTGCTGGGAGATGACTGAACCACGACTTGTTGGAGGTTTTACCAGGAGCAGCCCCGCAGAGGGACAGTTCCATGTCCTCCATTCCCAAAGGGGAATTATATCCATTTCTTCCCCCACCGAATCTACCAGAAAATCCCTTGGATCTGCTCCTGTGCAAACAGAAAAGGGCTCAAAGCTCCAGCAAACCCACTCAGGGCTTGCCGTAAAGTTTGCTTGGTGCTATGGGCAACACTGGGGGCAGGAATCAGGGGTCTGGGAGCAGCTCTGAGCCCAGGATAAGGAGGGGGTCAGGAACAGCATTCCCAGGACGGGCTGGCTTTTTGCAGGGCCGTGGTGCTCGTGCAGCACTGCTGGAAGCAGCATTACCTTGGCAGCACCTTCTAAACAAAGCTGAGAGCAGAGCCAGTGCCCAGACACTTCATCCAAACACCGGGGGGGAAACCATAACAAGGAAAATGCAATCCTGGGGGGTCCTGGCCATCAATTGTCTGCGTTTGGGCTAAACCAGGCACTGAAGCTGCTCTTCTGGTGTGGTGGCTTGCACGTGTTTGGGGGTTTGGGTGGGTGGGGTTCGGGTGTCTGCCCAACACAGGAGGGTGGCCAGGAGGTGCTCAGGGATGCTCAGGAGATGCTGATATGGATGTCAGGGGTATCACTGAGGAGCTGTAAGACCATCCTGAGCAAGGAGGTCTGTGCCTGTCACTGCTGGGAGTGACAGGGCGGACAGGAGAGCTCCTGTGCTGACCCCAGTCTGTGCCTCAGTTTCCCCAGTTGCACAAAAGAGTGAACGCCCAGCTTTCAACTTCCAGGTCTATAAAACCCTCAAACAGAGGGCTGGGAGGTTGTATCCCATAGGTGAAAGCAGCAGGCAGGGCCCTCCTCCCCTCCACCCACCCGTCCTGTGCCATCCAGGACACCTGAGACCTGCCCCAGCCAAAAATGTTCAAGCAGGTCCATCCCGTTGGGGATGTGTTGCAAAACCAAGGCACCGGCTGAGTTCTGCACCCCGGCAGGGAGGGAGGAGGGGAATCTGATGGGAAACAAGATCAGCCCGTTGCCCTGGAGCCTGCGTGTGCTGGCAGGCTCAGGAGCAGCGGGTGACCTCACTCACAGCACCTTTTGCAGCGCCTCAGCCTCTAGAATTTGTTTTTTAAATCATTTTCCCGGCAAACAAGGTTCTACTCTGTTCTTTTCTATTCCAAGTTATTATTTTTAAATCCCCTTATTCAGGCCGGGAGCTGCCAGTGCCTGGGTCACCGTCTCTCCACGTCAAACCAAGAGTCCTGATCCCAGCAGGGTGGTGACTCCTCCAACCTGAGGGATAAATACCCAGACAAATCTGGCAAAAACAGAGAAAATGATGAAACGGGTTTGATTTAATATATCCAGTAATCCTAGGCATTCTCACTTCCTTCCCGTTATTATCTAATGTGTCTTCTATTCCTGGACACTCAGAGAAATTTGCTCAAAGGAAAACCGAACAATAACAGACAGGAGATTAAAATAAAACCAGAAAAATAACGGGAATGGCGGGTAAGAGCTTGGTTGCGTTTCCAGGAAGGTTCAAGGGAATCTCCTGTGCAGGAATGTGACTGTGCCATGCTCCAAATCCCCGTGGGAGGGGAAGGTGAAGGTGCTGTGTTCCCCTCAGGAACAACGCCTGGGCTTGGGCGTCCTTGGTCGAAAGGGGTTCATCTCGGCAGGGTGGCTGGAGAAGGAGCCCTGGCATGGCCTCTGGAATGTGCTGTGGTGGGCTCTGTCCCTCACACGAGGCTCTGAGTATGACTTATCCCACCCTTCTCATCCAGAGGCCAGGACGGGCTGAGACCAGGTGGCTGTCATTAAGCAAATCATCAAATCTCAGTTTTCCAGGCACTTGGACATCTGGNCCAGGCACTTGGGCATCTGGTTTTTAGCCCAGCCATGAGAGGAAATGCTGGTTTTCTCCCCCAGGATGAGGGCAGGTGCAAACCACCCTTGGCTAAGCATCCTCTGAGCATGGCACACCTCGTGGGCTCCTCTCGGCCTGGCACACCTGGACATGCCTCTCTGCTCTGTTCCAGAGTGAGGGCTGAGCTGCACCCCATCTCCCCCTGGGGCAGTGTCCAAATGTCCCAATCTCTGGGATTTTAGAGGTGTCACGTGGCCCATGAGCCCCCTCAGCAATGGCCTGGTTTGGCCATTCCCAGACTGGGAACCTGCAAAGGGAGCAGCACTTCCCTGTGCTGGTGTGTGCACAAGGCTTTCGGTCTGCAAACAACCAGCACAGCTCCAGGCCTTGGCTCCCACTCTGCCAGCTCCTGGATGTGTTCCCTCACTGGCTTTTCTCCCTCTCCCTCTCTCCATGTCTCAGCAGCCCTGCTCCTCCCTCCTCTCCGTGCTTGTCCCTTGCCAGGCATTAACATGGGAGAGCTCCCAGGTGTTAGGGACATCCCCGTGTCACTCCCCAGGGGGGTGGGGACCTCTGTGCTGACAGGCTGGCTCCTCTGGGCACCTTCCAAGCTGATGTGTCCGGCGGGTTGTGTTTCTCCCTTAGGTTCCCAGGAATTCTTTGTCGGTGTGCAGGGCCTGGAGAGAACAGCCATGTCCACATTGCTCCTAGGACTGTCACAGAGGTCCTAGGGCTGTCACAGAGATCCTAGGGCTGTCACAGAGGTCCTAGGGCTGTCACAGTGGTGCTGGGATGATCTTGTTGTCCTAGGTTGTCACACTGTCCCAGGAGTGTCACGTATTTGCTGTGATTGTCACATCATCACCCTAGGAGCAGTGAGTAGGACACATCTGCACCAGCAGGCCACAGTGAAGGGATGTCTGGTGTGGTGGTGAAGGCGATCGGCCTGGCTTCTCCTCCTCTTCCTCCTCCTCCTCGGGAGGTTAATATTGATTGGGTTTATGAATTAACTTCCCTCTGAGCGAGTCGGCAGAGCCGGAATGGGGACATTAAACAAAAAGCTGGTGGCCTGTGACTCACGCCGTGGCCCTGAGCCAAGGCAAGCACAAGAGCAGAGGCCTCGGCAGAGCCTTGGGAATTGTTCACTCTTCAAATCCACATGGTCCAGGAGAAGACACCGGGTGGATCCTCTCACTAAATTCAGCTAGGGCAGGTGAAAAACTTCTCCCCTTCCCAGATCTGGTGCTCAGGAGCTCTGCTCCTCACCCAGAGCAGAGCCAGCAGAACAATCCACGGAGAGAGGCCACTGGGAGGATAAAGCTCATCCCTGAGGGCCACCCAGATCCCACAGTGACACAGACCTCATCCCGGATTTGGGAAGGTCCCTCTCCTGCTCCTGCACAGGATGGTGCAGCCCTGTCCCGCAGACTCCCAGAGGTCTCTATTTCTGAGGAAAATGAGTAAGAGTTGCTTGTCCTTTTGGGTAGGAATGGATCAAAGAAATTTTAAATAGTAAACCTGTCCTTTCCTCTAGTTATTTCCCTTTTTATTCCCCCTCCTGGCTGCTAGGAGGTTTGTAAACATTTATTAAAATCTGCTTTGACATGTCACGCTGAGTATTTCCTTTTGGCCAGCTTCTTACACGTTTGCTTCCAACCAAATTCCCATACAAGGACAACGGGGAGCCAAACCCCTTTCATCCCCCACAGCCTGCCCAGGGCCCTCTCAGGGGCCACAGCTGGAGGGCAGGGAGGCTCAGACCTCCCCAGGGTCCTGGCTCAGGCAGATCCTTTGCTCTGGTGGGCTAAGGAGGGGGACTGTCTCCACTAGCTGTTTGCAAGGCAAAAATCCAAAGGCAACGGATAAGGTGAGAATAAGAAAATGGGGCCAGAGTCTTTGGAGTGGTATCCAGGTGATGAACACCAACTGAAATGTTGAGAAATCCCATTTGGATGTAAGAAAATGATTTTGCTGCTGTGAGGGTGGCCAGCTGAGGTTGTGGAGATGCTCAAAATGCATCTGGACGTGGCCCTGAGCAACCCGCTCCCAGTTCCCTCCCTGGAGCACTGGACTAAATGTCTCCAGAGCCCTCTGGAAGGGAAGGAAGGAGAGGACACCCTCAGGAAACAAACCCTGCCTGCTTGTGTGAGAAGGGGGGAGTCTCTCCCAGGCCTGGGGGGTGACCAGGGAAGTCCTTGGAGCCACAGCTGGGTGTGATGAGGATGTGTCTGACCCACACTTCTGCGTGATGGAGGGGCTGCTGCTTCCAGCCCTTTCCAAGCCTTTTTGTGAAGCTTCCTCCCACACACCGCAGTGCACGTCAGGACTGCAGTGCCCTGCCTTGACTCGTGCAGTGGCCCTGCAAGGACACAGTGACCTCATCCTCCTCCTCCTCCTCCCTCCCCATGAAATCCCAGACATCCTCCAGATGTTCCACGGAAGGATGAGCAGCACGTTTTTGTCATTAGATCAGAGAGAAAAGCTCTGGCTGCAGTGGATGAACTTGTGCCCTCTGCAGCAGGTGACAAAGTCCAGATGTTCACAGCATGGACAGGGATGAAATGAGGGAGAAGGCTGCTCCAGGAGAAGCATCTGGGCATGGTGGCTGCTTGACCTGCTCTGCTTGGTGAGGGGTTCCTTTCCAGCTGGTTTGGAAAGGCAGCACAAGCTCCTCTGGAGATGAGGAGCACTGGGAAGCACCTGCACCTCTCACATTCCCCTGCACAAAGACCCATGGTTGCATCTGGTGTGGGGAAAAAGTAAGTGGAATATTGGGCTGGTGAGAAGCTGTGAGGTTGGAGGATTTGTGGCATGAAGAGCCACCTACTTTCATAAAATCATAGAACAGTTTGGGTTGGAAGGAACCAAAGTCCAAACCCAGAGGTTGATCAAAGCTCCATCCAACCTGACCTTGGGTGTTTCCAGGGATGGGGCATCCACCACCTCTCTGGAAATCCCGTGCCAGTGTTCTACCACCCTCATTATAAAACAAAAACTTCTTGTATCTGATTTTCCGTCCTGTTTTCTTCTTTCTGTGCCATAAATCATCTCACAGCTCACTGCCCATGGGTGCAGAGTGAAGAAGGGAGCAGGGCAGGGAAAGTTGCTCCAGAGGGAGGATCAAAGTGCTGGAGCTCAATGTTTTCCCAGGAGCTGCTCAGAGGAGGCATGATGTCCCTCTGCTCCAGCTCCTCACCATTGTCCTGCAGCAAAATCAGCTTTTCTGAGGGCCTTCAGCAGCTCTAATCAGCGCCTCCCTTCACCCAAACAACTCCATTCTGGCTCCAGCCTGTGCTTGCCCTCCAGGGCTGCTTGATTCAGTGCCCTTGTGGGCATCCTGAACGCTTCACCCACTGTGGGTAAGGGGACAGGGTCACTGTGGATAAGGGGACAGGGTCGCTGTGTCCCTCACAAGCTGTGCAGGAGGGCTGGCTGGAGGTCCCTCTCTTCCCAGCACACTCCTAACATTCCTCCCAGTGCATCCAGCCTCCTGGTTTGAGAATGGAAAATGGAGAGACAACTGGTGAAAAAAATAGGGGGGGAAATGGGTACAACTATGTATTTACTGCCCCAAATCACCCCTCCAAGCTCATCCAGCCTGCAAACCCAGCTGGCAGGGGAGGGATGTTCTCCCAATTTAAAAAGGCTCCCAGTTAAAAGTTTCTCCCAGTTTATAAGCACAGGGAGAGTGTTTGGAGAGAGATAAGGGCTGGTAGAGATGCGGGGAGCTGGGCTGAGATAAGAACAGCCACTGGCTGAGCTGCAGAGCACAGAATTGTTTCAGCTCCAGGAAGCTGCATCCAGGGCCAAGCAACCCTGGACTGCACCAGAGATAGGAGAGGACACACTCTGGCAGCCCTGGGGGCATGGACAAACCCTGCCCCTCTGGGACTCAGTCCAAAATCGAGGATGTTCCAAGTGGATCCCTTTGTTCCTCTGCCCTTTGCATCCCCCGGGGTTACAAATCACAAATAATAATTATAACTGAGCACCCTCCAGCACCTTGATCCAGCCTCTGGCTCCTCCAGCTCTCTGTGGCATCGTGGCTGGATTCAATATTGTGCTCAGGGTTGTTTCCCTTGGGAGATTACCCTGGCATTGGGTGTTCCCCTCCCCTGGGCCTTGGGTGGAGGTCAGATGCTTCAGGTCCATCTGCTTGGCCCAACATTAATGGCTGGGCTTCACGATCTCCAAGGTCTTTTCCAACCTTAATGATTTTATGATTCTGTAATGTGCTGCAAACTTTTCTCTCCTCCTTCCCTCCCTCCCAATCCATCTTCTTTGATTTCCACATTGTTCTTTGCATGCAGGTTGGTGTGCACTGAGCAGGCCTAAGCATCCCTGAGGATTTGCCTGATTCCCTTTCCTTTAGGCTCAAGAAGGATCTGGCTTCTTTCATCCCTTCACCCAACAGTAAAGCTCATTTTCAAAGGACAATGCAAGTCCTTAATGCCACAAACTGTCGATTTCTGAATATTTGGGGACAAGGCTTGGGATTATGCAGAGCTGTTTGCTGCCTACCTCTGAATTACAGTGACCTCCCACGAGCAGCCACAGTGGGAGCACCAGGGAAATGCCAGTGCCCCAGAAACACTGCACACAAACAGCACAAAAAGCCAAATATTTGTCCTTTCATGCTCCCCAAGAGGGTTCCTTCTGCAGAATTCTCCTGGCCCTAGGCTGGGATGAAAGGGAAGGGAAGAGAGGCTGGAGGGGAAATAACAACAGGGGCGAACAAGGAGCACCAGCATTTGAACCAGAGCCTGGACAGTGAGCTCAGCTCCTCTTCATGGTGTTTCCTAGGACACCAACTCTTCTTCCCTGCTGGTTTTAGTGGATTATTTTAACCAGGAATTAGTGTGTGCTGCTGACACTGGCCACGTTTCTCACCACAGCCAGTGGCAATTTGTGTGTTTGCACTTGGGACACAATACCAGAGAGGTGCAAAAGGGAGGGTGAAATACAGATCATAAATCCCAAGGAGCTTGGAAAGAAGACCTGATGCTTCAGTAATATCTCTAGCAATGGGTATCCATCCACTGGGAGCAGAGGAGCTGCTTGTTTCAGTTTGGAGACTGGGAATTGACAATTCCTGAAGTTTCAGCTTTCTGGCCCCTGTGGGGACAAGGAATCCCAGAAAACCTTGGAGAAACCCTGTAATGAGAAGATAAACAGAGAGAATGCAATAACAGAACATTCTTGTGTTCTCAAAGTTGGCTGTATTTGATTTTGGATGGGCTGATGGTGGCTTTTCTAAGGCAGCAGGCGTTCATGAACACACTGGAGAGTGTTTCAGAGAATCATGGAATTACTGGAGTTGGAAGGAGCTTTAAAGACCATCTGGTTCCAACCCCACACCAGGGGCAGGGCCACCTCCCACTAGACCCCCAGGCCCTGTCCAGCCTGGCCTTGAACACTTCCAGGGGTTCTGGATCAAGGGCCCAGGGTTTCAGCTGCCTCTCTCTGACCACAGGCTCATCACTTCAGGCCCTGCCTCCGTGGTGAGGAGCAAAGCCTGGCAAGAGGTGACCACCCCCCAGGTCACCCTGCCCTGGACTTTGCGTCCCGGTGGCCCCTGTGGCTTCCCAGCTGGCACCGCCTGGCCCATAACCAGGGACAAGGAGCTGCCACAACATCAGGAACTGTTCCATCTCCGTCCTCCTCCCCTGGCTCTGGGGAATTTCCATTTTTGCTCCCTGGATTATGTTCAAACCCTCAGGTCACACAGAACAGCAGCAACGAGGCGAGCTGGTGTGAAGAAACAGCGTTTAAGGGACAAAGAAGATGTCGCCATCCTTGTTCTCCATGAAGATGGAAAGGTCAGAAAAAGGGTTCATCTCCGAGGACCCCCAAGGTATCCACAGGGGGGTTTTGTCTCTTCAGGAGTGCTCAGCCAAGAAAGGAGTTGCACACCTGGAAAAATGATCTGGCTGCATACCAAGGGCGTTTGCTGTGCCCATAACATTTCAGCCACACAAAGAGGGACTTTGGTGTAACTGCACAGAATTGCACTTTTACACCCTTGTGTGAATTCACGGATTTTGGGGTTTCCTGGGCAAAAAGAAAAGGCTATGCCTTGTTTTAGGGGTGCAGACACACCATCCCGCCCAGTAAATTTGTAGGTCTTGTGCTGTTAAAAGTTGAAGATGCTTTTCCTCTTCTTCTGAAGGATCCATGCATGAGCTCAGGGTGCTGCCACCGAGCTCTGGGTGCCCAAGCTGGGACAGGCAGAGCCAGGATGAGGCATTTGTGGTGCCACAACACTGACCAGTGACTCTCCAGGGCTCGGGCTGGGAAGTTAAAGTGTCCTGGGCCACAGCCAGAACAAATATTCCTCTTAGGCTCATCAGACTGAGGCTACATGTCTGGAGAGTCACTCCTGCCCCGAGTCTGCTGGCCGGAGCAGAGATCCAGAGAGGCTCTCCCTGGGGGACAGTGGTCAAGGGGCACCCAGAGGTGACCACACTGGCAAAACCCCAAGCCCCAGAGTAGAAATGTGCACAGCAATGTGCTCCTGACTGAAGGACTCTCTGGTTCTCACTAGCTCTGGCTGTCCCAGAACAGTGTGTGTGTCAGGGAGGGTTCCCCAGCACATCCCGTTCAGCCAGGCTCTCACCCTCTCCACCAACCTTGCTCTGGGAAGATGATGATGGAGGTGAGATCCTGGACCCTGGGCTAGACCATGAAATACAAGAAAAAGTAATTTTCTACAGCAATATTGAGAAAATTTACTTTTCCCTCTTTTATTGAGATCATCCAAGAGATGCTTCTGCTGCAAGATGCTATGGACTTTTCTTTGTAAAAGCCCACTGCAGTTCAACCTTTGTAAAGCCTTTAAAGCTCTGAGATCCTGGAATCCCTCCTAATTTAGCCATGAATTAGTTCTCCACCCTCGGGGAGGACAAATTCATGGCCAAGCCATAGGGTTGACCATCCTTGGGTGTTGTATTGATGAGTTTGATTTGGCCCAGCTAAACTCCTGCCTGGCCACGGTTGGAAAGTTGTTTGGATTTAGCAGAGAAGGTTCAGTATTGCTGCGAAGCATTTTCAGTGGGAAAAAGTTCCTGATGCTGCAGTGCTTGACTGCAAAAAGGGAAATGACAGAGAAATGAGGAAGCTCCTGAGAATTAAGCAGCTGAACAGGATGAAATGTTTGCAGAGGGAGTGGAAGTGGGCTGAGGATGCGAATGCAAAGCACTGATTCAAAAAGTGAACCAGGGCAGCCAGATCCAAACAGCAGGCTGAGAAATGTCAGCAGGGGAAAGAAAACCTCCTGCAGAAGGTCCATGGCATGTCCAAACGGGAGGCTTGGGAGAGGCGATGGACACGGTAACCTGAATGAAAATCCACTTGAGAGTGGGGAAGATTTTGAGGAGCAACTCACAGAAAGCTGCAAAAGGAGTTAACAGGAAGCAGAGCCCACAGTGCAGAGCTGCAGAGCTTCGTGGTGGTGGTGGTGGATAAAATTAATTGTGCTGAATTGCAGAGTGCTGAGGAGGTGGCAGCACCTCCTGCGAGCTGTCCCTGCCCTGCTGTTCCACAGGGAGATGGGCTGAAGCTGCCACAGGCCCCAAGGGGGAGTGGAGACCTCAAACAGTGATTGAGCTCCTCATGGCTGTAAAAGACCTATCCAGGACCCAGGTCCGAGATCCAAGATCATGTGGATGGAGCAGGGGGTTCCAGCCACCAAGACTCAGCCTCCAGCACTCACCTGGAGGAGGTAGTGTGACGTGTGGAGGTTATAAAAGCGGGAAAGTTTCCAAAGCAGGGAAATTTTCTGGAGATTATCTAATTTACCCCACCTCCTTCTCACAAAATCCTGCAGCCACAAAAGCAGGGTGTGATTCAGAGCAGGTATCACATTGCTAATTCCTTCCCCCTGTCCCTTTCCCGGTGGCCTCTGCCAGCAATGGGGCACTGGGGCTTATGCAAATATGCATGAAAAAAATGCACAATACATCTCAAAATACATAAATATATATTTATATATATAACAGGTTTCACAAGACATTTGAAAAGTGTCGCTGCTGTTACCAGGATATCTCCAGATATCCGTAGGAAATTCCCCAGTGGGGACGTCTCTGAATGGCAGCCTGAGAAACACAAAAGAGGCCCTTTTCAGTGGTACTAAACCATGTCATTAAACCTGAGATTACCTGGGGTCAGTTTGGTATTGTGCACACTGTAAACATTTGCTCTGACTGGAGAAGGATATTTTATCCCTCCCTGCTTTTGTGAGCGCTTTATCTGCAGGGTAACGAGGGCTCTGAGTCCTTCTCTTGCCTTTTTTTCCTACTAAATCGGGTTTCTTACAGTCTTCAGACTGATCCTCCTCCCACACAGGGTCGACGTCAAGTGTGCGTCCACCAGTTTCACAATAATCCCATTAACTTGAAACCGGACAAAACCCACAAAGCTGGCCCTGGGCAAGGCTGGGGCAGGAGGCATTCTGTGACTGCGTGGCTGAACCAAAATTTGGGAGGAAAACATGATTCCGGTCAAAGGGAGGTCAAAGCCAGTAGTTTCTGTTGATTTCTTTTAACCCTTGCTTATTTTGGTAAAATAAATGAGAAGAGGATTTTCGTTTGAGGTTTTAGGGTTTTTTTGGTTGAAAAAGTGTCTTTTTGAAATGAAAAGTCAGGCGCTTTGTATCAGAAAAGTAAGAAGGGGAATAATTCTATCTCCCAAAATGATGATGTTTTTCTGAGAGTTGAGTTATTTTTTTATAGAAATCACAGAATCATTTGGGTGGGAAGGGACCTTAAAGATCAACCAGTTCCACCCCCTGCCACAGGAAGAGACACCTCCCACTATCCCAGGTTGCTCCAAGCTCCATCCAACCTGGCCTTGGACACTTCCCTCCCCATCTTCTCTACTCCTTCCCAAAATATCTCCACCCTCAACTAAACATCAGTCTCTGAGCAGCAGAGCAGCACCTTGGTGGTAAATCTTCGTGTGGTGCCTGCCTGGAATGATTCACCCTCCTTGGACGTCTCAGTTGGATCCATAGCCCTGGGCTGGGAATGTCCAGATTAATCATTGCAGCACCACTGGCATGGTTTGGACCTGGATTCCTCCAAAGCAGCTCTTTATTTTTGGGGGGATGCCCATCTGGATGTGGCCACCTGGACATCTTGAGTGCCTCAAGAGTGTCTATGGGGTCCTGGAGGGCGCACCTCTTGCCTTGTGGGTTCATATCAGGGTCTTGTGCAGGTCATAGCCAACATTTCTGCCAGGACAGGCTTTAATCACCCAAACCAAGCATCTGATGGGCCAAAGCAGGGGGGAGGAGCCCCCAAAACACCGGGTGCCCCCAAAACACCAGGTGCCCCATCAAGCAGGTGGCTGAAGGAGGAACCCAGAGGGGGCAGTGCTCTTCCTCCATCTACGGGCAACCAGGAGAAAGAGCAGCTGCTGCAAATTCAAACTTGCAGCACATTCCAATCCAGCTGCGTTCCAGGGATGCTCAAAGAGTTACCATAATGGGGACAAAAAATGGAAGTGTTGTGGTGATGAGGGGGATTTTGATGCTTCAAGGGATTGTTGGAATGTGCTGCTCTGGCTCCAGGCTTCATGCTGCCTCACATCACCAGCCAGATACCGAAATGCAGAGACGGATTGCAACATCTGGGAAGCATTGCCTGGGAAAGGATGATGGATTTCGAGGAAATGACATCATAGAGTTTGGGTGAGGCTCAGGACCGTGGGGTATTAATCACCACATGGAACTGCCATCTTGGGACATGGGCACACTCTGCTCCCCATGGCCCTGGCTTGAGGCATCATCCTCATTCCAGGCCCACAATCCCGAAGATTCCAGCCCCCCTGCTGCTGCCCCTCACACCTGGTGCTGACCACAGAGGGGTCCCCGAGCCCAGACCACCCTGCTGGGAGCCCCTTTGCCTGAGGAGGAGCAGCTGGGGAGGCACGAGCTGGGAAGCTGCTCCAGGCCTTTTGAGACTTCCTCGGCATTGCCTCACGGTTCCTTGGATGCTGTGGCGCCGTGTACCAAAGGGGTTCTGGGCTGGCACAGAGTGCAGATGGGCTTGGAAACACGGGCTTGGGAATGCTGACGCCGGTGACGGTGCAGTGACAGCAATGCCCACCCACCCGCTGCCCCCAGTGAGGTATTTTTAGGCCTCAGCCCTGTGAGCTCATCCTCAGAGGATGCTGGAGGGTGAGACATCGGAGTATTGGCATCTTGCTGAGCACGGGTCTGCAGAAGCTATTTAGGGACAATTTGGGTCATTTAGCAACTCCCAGCTGGGCTGTCTCGACTCCTTTGCCCAAGGGGGGCCAGAAGAGTGTGGATCCCCTGAGTTGCCTATCTTGCAGCCTTTGTTCTTGGCCCTGCAGTCTGCGGTGACAGGATGACACCAAAGGGCTGGACACCCCACACGAGCTCCAATCCCAAGGCTCTCGGGCTCATTTGGGACCAGATGGACTCGTTCCACAGGCCATGAGGGGCGTTGAACCCACATCCTGTTTGCAAACAGGCTGTGCTGGCACCCATGTGGCGCCTTGTCCTGCTGCCAGGCTGCAAAATGCACCCAAGTCACGGAGCAGGAGCAGGGCAAGGACCACATCCAGCTGGGGGAGGTGGAGCTCCTTACCTGCAGAAGGTTAGGAAAGACATCCCATCCTCTTGCTCCTCAGCAGAGGAGGTTTGCAGGGAGTTTCAGGGCCCAGGTGAGTGACTGATCAGGGACCTCTGAAATAAACTCGTTTCCAAAGGCAGTGATGGTGGGGAAGCCCCACCACGAAGGGCACGTACCAAGGTCGTTCCCAACGTGGATGCCTCCATCCACACACATCCATCCTTTCCTAATAGTGTCCAGCCAGTTTCCAAGCCACTTTCCCCAGCTGAGAAAAAGGAAGGCAGCTCGTTAAACCCAAGACTTCCCTTAGTGGAAGGGATGGAGCTGGAACAGCAGGTGGGAGCCTGGATGATGAGCTGACGGTGACCTGGCTCTTCCCCTGCCACTAAAACCACAGAACACATGAGGAGAAACCACACAAGGGAAACTTCAAAGTGAACAGAAAACTTCCCCATTCTCTGGAAAGTCCCACAGATAAAAATCAGGACTCTGCCTTGAGTGGCTGTGAATGCCACAATCTCAGCCTGGGGACAAGGACCCCGCTGCTGACACATCTCCTTGGCACCAGCAGAGGACTCTGCTGCTGCAGGTTCAGCCTATTCAGCTAAATTGTTTCTCTAAAAAAACCCCCAAAAAACCAGCCCAGGATGGATTTTGCACTGCTGGGCCCAGGATCTTCCATGTACTTTCCACCACCTCTCAGGGTCCTCTCACAGGCTGAGATCTCAGCTGGAAACCCCTCACACCTTCCTTTCCGAGTTCAAAGGTTTGAGGGCATCTCGAGGCTCCCTCAGGATTTAAGGGGGGCTGGGAATGGGGTTGTGGCACGGTGCCTTTCCACAGTGAGTGGCAAAAGCAGAGGAGACGGGTCTGGTGGGAGAATCTCCTGCTCTCCCATCAAAAGGGGCTGCAAAACCCACCCAGTCAGGATGGGGGTTTGGGGGTGCTGCAGATGAGCTGAGACCTTGCAGCTCATCTCACGAGTGAGGAGCCACAGCCAGGAAGATCTCAGCTGGCTTGGGAGGATTTGTGCAATTGCTGTTTTTGTATAAATTAGGTTTTGGGGTAGTTTTTTTTGCTGTTCTGGATACTTTTTCTGCCCTTGGGAGATCAGGCAGTAGGCATGAGGGTTCAACCCTTCTCCAAACCTGGAGCATGGAAAAGTGGGATTGTGGGCATCTGTGTACTTACATACAACACATGCATGTGTGCCTGCACGTGCACAATCCAGCTGCTCCCCAAAACACACCCCAAAATGTTGGTGCTTATCCAGGGCTTAAAACTCCAGGTATTTGAGGAGAAATTATTTTTAAAAAGGGGCATTTTAAACTTGCTTGCTTTCCTGAGCATTTATTTGTCAGAGTCTGCAAATATTGGTATCGAAGCTGTGAAAGTCTTCAAATAAACTCATCACAAAGCTGGGTGACGGGCGTGTTATTTCAAACACCCACTGGTTTGGTTTCTCCCTGAGCAACTGCTGCCTTGGCCCATCCATACTGGGGGAATTTCTGCGATAATACTGGTTTGTGGGATTTGGGAATTGCCCCTGTGTTTGAACACAGCTTTGGCCTGCAGGGTGGCTTTGGGCCTGTCACCTTCCCTCACAGTGTGAGGGACACTGTCCCACTCTCACCTCAGGCTCTGGAACAGGGGAGGTTTCTCTGGTGTCTAAAACAAATTTTGATCTGTGACAATTCCTTTGGCTCATCCTCCTTCATGTCGCAATTTCCCATGAAATTTGTAGGAGCTCAACGGTGTGGCAGCTTTGTCCCTGAACCAAACTGGCCAACCAGATCAGAAATGACTTGGAGGGGGCAGACAGACTCTGTTCCTCTGGATAATCCCGCCCCAAGGCAGAAAACCAGAAAAAAAACCTGGAGACAGGACTTGAAAGAAGAGGTGGATGCACCAAGTGTTTACAGTGACAACATGGCCTGTTGCCTGCCACTGTCCCAGTAAGGGCCTACTTCCTAGATAGGCATGATCAGGAAGGAAAAGCTCTCCACTTGGATGCTGGGAAGGCCCAGCAGACGTGTGCATCCCTCCAGCCCGTGTGGCAGGCTTGTTTCCTTGGCAGGAAACCATCAGTGCTCTTAACTTTCGCTTCCTGCTCCCCGTGCTGAGGGATATTTAGCAAAAGTGGTTTGTAACCACTTGGCGTGGCTGGGTGGCTTTTTTCTGCTTGTTTCTCTGCACAACCTCTGTGCTCCCTATCAGTGGTTGTTTTTCTTCCTCAATTCTCATTCTTGGGTTTGGCTGACTCAGTGCTGGTATGAGCTGTGCAGAGTCATCGCAGTAAAGATTTGGGAATGATGCTCTAAATCCCAGAAGTTAAACTTATTCATGTGTGAAGAGCCCTTGATCCCTGGGCACTGCCCCCAGAGAGAGACCCCAAAACCTGGGCTGAAAATCAAGAGAGGCTGGTCAGAGGGTGCATCCTGAGATATCTGATTTAGCACTTCTTGGGCTCACAAAATAAATAGCTCATAAAGCTATTTCTTTGGCCCTTTCTTTAAAGCTTTCTTTAAAGCTACTTCTTTGGCTTTATGCTTTTGAGACTTTGTGTTTTGGCAGCTCCAAGGGCTACAAAGTTCTTGAAAAGAGTAAGCAAAGCAAAACTTTCTGCCCCGGTGCAGGAGACCACGAAGGGCTTCTGTCCCACAGGGGGGTGATGAGTGACTGTGGCTGCCCCTGAGAGACAGGGCTGGGACACCAAGTGTAAACTGATTTGAAAAGAGCTTCAGGATGAAAAGTGAAGGAATTCATAGAGCTGGAGAGTCACTGAATCACAGAGGGTTTGGGTTGGAAAGGGCCTTAAAGATCATCTCATTCTAACCCCCCTGCCATGGGCAGGGACACCTTGCACCAGCCCTGTCCAGCCTGGCCTTGAGCACTTCCAGGAATGCACAGAGCAGTGGGTTTCCATAAAATCGTATTTGCAGACAAATCCATATCCTTTGGAAGCTCCTCTTCGAGCTGCCCAGATTATTCCTGAGCAGACTGCAAGGTGACTTGGCCACAGTTTGGAATCAACACATCCATGGAGCTGAGTGTGTCCTGAGCCTTGTTCCCCTGAGAGAGAAAGCCCCAGTGAAAGCCACGCTGAGGACCAAGACAAATTGCAAACCAAATGAAAACTACATTGAAACCAAGTGTATTTTTTCATGGGGACTGTGGTTAGGCTCAGGAAACCTTCTCCTGGTGTCTGCAGGGAAAGGTGAGGAGCTTCTGAGAGCCAGAGGTTTCCAACATCTTGGTTTGGTGGCTTCCGAGTGGCTGGGAGAACCAGAAAAACAAAAAAATGTCTATGGGACGGGAGACTAGTTATTTTGAGATTTGTTAGTTAATTACTTTAACAGTTTCTTCTAGTCTTCAACAAGAGCAGCCTAGGAGAAGCTACCAAGACCATGGAGGCACAACCAAAACTGCTGGCTATTGAATTTGTCACTCTCCAAGGGGTTTTGTCCCCTGTGAAGCCCTGGCATGACCACAGAGCTGTCTCTGCACCTGGGTTTTGCCAGAACTGCTGGCACCAGCCCCATGAAAATCTTGAATCAAGAGTGGAGATTGAATTCATTGAATTAAATGGAGATCAAGATTCACAGAGGAGTGGACATCTGTACCTGGAGCTTAAAATATTTCCATGGCATTCAACAACCCAGTTTCTACTCCCAATACCCATCTTTGTATATATCAGAGGAGACAGCAGAGAAGTGCTTGTAGTAGAAATAAACTCATTTACTATCAGAAATCTGAGGTGTTTGCATGTTACAAAAATAAAAATGTACAGTCACTGTCATAAAACTCACCTTTTTTTTTTCTCTCTAGTATAAGTTAGTGCTTTTACAAACAAAAACAACAACAACAAAAAAAGTCTAGAGCTAGATTCCAGCTGGTACCTCTCCAACAACTCTGCATCTGGCCAGTGGTGTCCCTTGGGGATGAGGAGCACACAGGGACACCCCTGATGGCACCGGCAGTGCTGCCCAGGGTGGTGGCCCCAAGCCAGCCCAGAGGGAGGTGGGATTTCCAAGCAGGACCTCAGGAGGAAACTTGGGGTATGTTTTTTGTTGAGTTATTCAGAGCACGCAACGTGTCCACGCCGCTTTTTGGCAAGCGTGGGAGACCGGGCAAGGCCTGGAGTGACGTTTGTACCAGCTCAGTGCCCCGGCTGAATTCATTCCTCCCAGTTATTTGTCTCGCCCCAGTGACTGTGCCGTGACCCTCACCATAAAGCCAAGCTCCCTTCACAAGAACGAAGGAATAAAGGTGCAAGTCTGGTCTTAACCCAGTCCTGTCCTAAACGCACTTGAGGGTGGGATGAATCACCCTACAATCCTCCTGTTTTGTCTTTGCCTCCTGTGGTTGTGACAAGAGCTCCCCATTGGGGGAGGGACCACAGGAACCTCCCAGTTAGCCCTGAATGGTCCCAGTCACCCGTGACTGAACACAACCGGTGACACGGTGACGTGGCTTTGTCTCCACCAAACCATTTCACAAGAAGGAAGGATGGGAGAAACTAAGGAGTGGTCCAAGGTCTTGGCTTAAGCCAGCATCAAATGTGTTTGCCTAGAGCTTTTACAAAATGCCAGTCTTGCAGTGCTGCAGCCCAAGCTATTTTCATTTTTGGGGGGAGGAATCTTCCTGGCAGGGAAACCATGGTCCTGGGCTCTGGGCTTTCCAACACAACAATTACAGGGAAAAACACCAAGAGCACCTTCTGGTGAAATGTTTTATGGACATTTTTTCCAAATCCAGGCAGAATGGGGTTAAGCTCAGTATCACTTGCAGCTCCTCAACCCAGGGCTGAGTGCTAGCAAATTCTGTCACCTCTGAGGGACAGCAGTGGGGACGTGGCAGCTCTCAGCCAAGGGGATGCACACTGGTCTTTGTTCTGGGCTGGAAACATGAGTCACCAGGAAGGGGGTTAAAAATAAGACATGAAGAGCTCACCTTAAATTTTAATGAGCTGGAGATGATTATTAAAGCCAGCAGCTGGAAGCTGTAGGTTCCTAAAAGCTTTTAAAGGGTGACTGCTGCTGTTGGGAAGCCCTAATGGATGTTTTGGAAGATGTTGGCCCCGCTGGAGAAACCTACAGGGGACCTGCTCGATGGTACCAGTAAACTCCAGTGGGCTGCTACTACCAGTGCACTCCAGTGGGATGGAATGTCCATCAGCACCCTGGTTAATGAGAAGCCAGCCCTTGGACAGGAGAGGAGCTGGGAAGCCCATCCCTGCTCGGCCAGCTTGGAGCTGGGAGAGCATTTCTTCAGGGATGCAAAGCTGTGGGACACCCTTTCCCAGTCTGGGTAATACTTGTCCTTGACATTTGCACCAAGCTGTTCAGCAGAACTGCAGCTGACTCTCCTGATCCCCCAAAGCCTTTCCTGCCTTGCCAAGGCACAGAGGAACTCCAGCTCCCCCTGTGCCAGGCAATCTGCACGCGGAATTCTTTAGGGGGACCTTTTGCACGCAGAGTTTTTGCTTTGGAAAATGATTCAAGGCACGCAGGGCACGATTTTCCCCCCAGATTTGGTCACCTCAGCATTGATCAGAGGGGCAGGCCGGGATGCAGAGCCAGACATCAGGGTTCACGTGTGCAACCACGGCTGCATCTTCCTGAAAGAAATACTGCAAAAAAACAAGCAGAGGAGCACGTTTGACACAGACCACGCTGGAGCGGGTGCAAGCCCAGGCTCCCCAAACACCCAAAGCTTCGGGCCCCAGAGCATCCTGCCATCCCTTCACACCCAGGATAAACGCTTCTGCTGAGGAGCAGAGCTAGGATTTCAGCTCCTTGGAGAGTGTGTCCGTGTCAGTGCTGGTTCCCAGGTGACTGTTGGGCACGATGCCCAGCGCCACCTCATTCTGAGGCTTCCCTGACATTTTGGGGCCGGCAAACTTCATAAATCGTTGCCCTGCTAAGAAATACAAAATGGGATCCAGGCAGCTGTTGGTGCTGGCGAGGGGACGAGTCACCTTGTAGGCCAAATTGATGGCGTTGAGGGTCTGGCAGCTCAGGTCCCAGCTCCGGAAGGAGTAGTACAAGGTACGAGTGACGTGGAAGGGAAGGAAACAAACGATGAAGACCACCAGGACGATGATGATCATCTTCACCGACTTCTTTTTGGAGCGGGACAGGCGGGAGATGCCGCGGGTGGGCTGGAGCAGCCGCCGCGCCATCAGGCAGTAGCAGACGATGATGATGAGGAAAGGGATGCAGAAGAGCAGCACCAGCATCACCGAGCTGTAAATGACAAACTGGCCGAAGAGGTCCTTGCTGGAGGTGTCGTGGCAGGTGATGGTGTCGCCCTTGACGCTGGTGGTGACGAAGAAGAGCACGGGGGACTGGCAGGCCACGGTCACCGCCCACACGGCCGCCGAGACGCGGCGCGCGTGGCGCACGTGGCCCCACTGCAGCGACTTCAGCGGGAAGCAGATGCCCAGGAAGCGGTGGATGCTGATGCAGAGCAGGAAGAGGATGCTGCAGTAGAGGTTGGTGTAGAACAGGAAGCGGACGATCTTGCACAGCCCCGCGCTGAAGGGCCAGTTGTCCCCCATGGCGTAGTAGTACACCAGCAGAGGCAGGGAGACCACGTAGAGCGTGTCGGATATGGCCAGGTTGAACATGTAGGTGGTGGAGGCGTTCCAGGTCTTGATCCTGAAGATGAAGGCGTAGAGGGCCAGCAGGTTGAGGAAGAGCCCCACCACGCACACGATGCCGTAGGAGACGGGCAGCAGGACGTACTTGAAGTCCTCATCGAAGACGCACTTGTAGGGGTTGTCATCTGCGCCACCTGGGTCCGAGGAGCTGTTGATGATCCTGGTCCAGGCTGGAGAAGTTGTGAGGTTCGCCATCACCCTGGGAGGAAAGCAAAGAGGCTGTAAGGACATGGAGACAAAGGCTCAAGAGGGCAGCACATCACTGACCACAGACACCACGGCCTCATGGTGTGGGTGACACAGCTAAGAAGTCCCTGGCATGGAGGAATTATGGTCAGGTGGATGAGGTGAGTTTTATTTAACCTCGTTCTGAACCTGGAGCACAGAGGAAAAACTGAGCTGCTTTAAAGTCACCAACAAACCCCAGGCCACATGTGGGAGTCCACCTCAGACCTCCTGCAGCCCAGTTCAATGTCCCAAACCACCCTTCCCACCAGGTTCACACAGAAATTTGGGTCTCCTGCATCACAGAACGGGAAAGATGCTCCATTCTGTGTTTAACCAGCCACGAGAAGTGACTCGGCTGAGGACCGTTAAAAATGGGTCCTGCTAAATTCCAGCAGCTGGAAATTTTGAAAGAAAGGATAAGAAAGTGGAATTTCAGCAAGCAATCCTCGTGACTGGCCCCCATTTCAGAGATCTTCAGCTCCTTCTGGTAGGGCAAACCTCACCCTGTAATCAAACCTTGCCAAAAGGAGCATGGTCACCACCACAGGGGCTCTGCTGGCTCGCCTGTTGATGAGGATGAGGGGTCTTTAATGGGTTCAGTGTTGGGCTGATGGTGGCCAGGTCACAGCCCTGCTCCCTGGCCTCGAGCCCTGCTCCTGCAGAGCTGGTTTCTGCATGAGGCTGATTATCTGGGAGGAGAAAAATGGCCTTGAAAGGGTCTGTGCAGACACACAGAGCCTGGCCTGTCTGTGAGGAGGGACAAGGGCCCTTTTGTGCCCTGGGCTCTGCTGACACACGATCTCCGAGCGAGTCCATGGGGCAGGAATCAAATTCAAATGCATTTCCTCCCTTCCCGTAAGAGAAGCCGGGTTGATGTCCCTGCTGTTCCCTGCCTTATGGGAAGCCTGTGGAAATGGGGGATGAACCCAGCCCAGGAGCTCAGGGACCAGGATCTCCTGCAGCAGAAAAGGTCTGAGGAAAGGTGTGCCTCGGAATGAGTGTGCAGGATGTACCCTGACCCAAACCTCACCAGGATTTTAGGTGGAAAAGAGCAATCCCAGCCTTTTCAGGTAAAGGGCTCAGCTCTAACCTGGTGCCACCATGCTGAGGGACAGTGTGGCCATGAGCTTTACACAAAATAAGCACCAGATCCAGAGCTATCCTGCCCCTACCTCCAACTCAGATCCTGTAGGGAAGGAGGCAGGCTCCTCGAAGCCGCCAGCCTGGATGATCTCTCACCAAAGTAAAGCACTTAGGTACTAAAAAGCACCTTTTTAAAAAAATCAACTGATTGCTGAGGGAGAAGGGATGAAGTGATGCTTCCAGCCCATCACAAGGGGATAACTCCAATCCTTGCTCCAGGGACTGGATCAAACAACCTGTCCAAAAGTGCACTGACACCATCCCTGATGATGTTTCCCCCATCCTTCTGCTTTCCCCTTGGAGCAGAGCAGGAACAGTGCTGGCTGAGGCTCACACTTCCCAAGGACAGGAGTGGAAACCACACACACATTCCCCCAACTAATCTGCACCATCTGCAAAAACCCCAATACAACTTTGAGAACCACTCTGTGATGAAAATCAGGAGCCAGCACTGTCCTGGCCTCGGGCTTTTGCTTTTCCTGCACTCAGTTCAGCTTTGCTCCCATCCTGCTTCCCCCGAGTCCTCAGCAGTGTGGCTGTGAATGGAGAGGGTTAACAGAGCTCTGGCAGATGGGAAAACATTTTCCAGTTGCTGTTCTCCGCAGTTTCTTCCTTCCCCCTGAGCTCTGCAGATCTGTGGCCAAGCAGGGAGAGGTGGCCCGCAGACCTGGCAGCTGATGAGACGGGCTGGACAGGCCACCGTGGCAGAGGGAAGCCACACAAGATGCCCTAAAAGGCACAGGGAAGGGTCACAGAGTTCCAGAGGCCTCAGCCTGGCATGGCATTTCTCCATCTGCATTCCCTCTCTCCCCTGCACATAACCCAGCACTGATGGCGGGGGGAGATCACCCTGAATTCCAGCTCATCTTCCCACAGGCTCCTGAGACCCCGGCGAGAAAAGCCAACCATAATCCATCCGTAAGCCAGGGATGTGCCAAGTCCCTCATCTCCATCTTCAGGACAAGGAGCAAACAGTGTCTGTTGCTTGGTTTGAATGGAGTCTTGTCCTCACTGTCGTGCTCTCCCTCCTTTTCCTCCTGGGAATTCAAAAGCCTTTCTTCTTCCTTTTTCACCCTAGTTCTGCCCAGAATCCCTAGGACAAAACCTGCTGTGTGTGCCGGGGCTGTGGCTGCAGTCCACCCCCTCACTCCAGCCCTGCTGCATCCGCAGGGAGCGAGCTGGAGAGGCCAGGCCCAGCCAAGGCACGTGAAGGCACAAGAGCTGGCAGCTGGCACTGCCCTTTGCTGTGCCCACGGCTGGCACGAGTGCCAGCTCCAACTGTGACACCCTCAGCCCCCGGCAGGGACGAGGGGAGGGCGAGAGCAGCAGCAATCCCTGAGGATGCCAAGTGGGATAAACACTTCCGTGATCCCCGAAAGCAAACAAACCACGATGCTTTGGTGAGAAGCACCTGCCTCATCGCCTCATCTCCCGGCCCTTCCTGAGGTCACAGTGGGAGGTTTTTTCTCTGGCATGTGATGCAGGTGACCAGGCACAGCTTTTTGGGTGCCCTCCAGCCATCCACTCACAGTTCCCTCCATGCAGAGCCACGTGCAGGTTGCAGTGGCTGGACCATCTCTCTCTGTGCAGTGTGGCCTTGGACGTGTTTATCCCATGGGATATGGGAGTTTTTTCCTAGAAAACTCGTACACTCAGTGCCAGTGGATGAAGGCAACAGAGGAGAGGAGCCTGGTGATGAGAGGAGCCCGGGCAGATCACTGCTGTCAAATAAAGTAGCCACAGGCATGTGCACGTGAAGTCAGCATCCCAAAATGCTCCTGTAACAGTATCTGCCAGGGATCTCGAGATCAGCCAATATGGGAAAGGAGGGGGCTGTCACGGGAGAAGGTCATGGGCAGCTGAGGGGTGTGCAGCACTCCATAGGGACACCACAGGAAGGGCACCGAATTGCCAAGTCAAGGCCTTGGTTCCTGATTTCTGCTCCATTTTTTTCAGCATTCCCAGTGCCATCCCAGCTGTGTTTCATGCTCGGGAATTTGCCAGGCAGCAGCAAAGTCACGGAAGATAACAAAATACAACCAAATCGGGGCTGCAATGGATACGTTTTCACAGGGGGCTGATGGGGTTTAATTGGCCTTCCCAAATAATTAATGTGGATTAATTTACCAGCAGGACCTCACAGAGGCAGCCCTTGGTTATGCCACAGCTCCCATTGTTTCATGCTGGAGGCTGAAACCACGATCCATGTGCTGCGTTTTCTCCCTGACTCCCTTCCAAAGGACACACGGAGGAACGTGGGTGTTTTCCCTGCCCTAATTCAGAGGCATTTAGTAGACTCATCAAAATCCTCGCTCGGGATCAGGAGCTACTCGAGACTCTGGGAAGCAAACGACCTGGAATCGTTTTTCACTGCTCTGGGATTGTGGTTCAAACCCTCTGTGACCAAAAGCAAACAGGCAGCGTGTTCAGATGCTCCCGAGCCTGTCTGCTCCTGATCCGGCCGAAATCTGAGCCTGCTCAAACTGCCAGGTTTTCATCTGCCCTTTCCCTTTGGATCCTTTCTGCCACAGTGACCTTCAGAGCTTTTCTCCCGCAGGCCAGCCCTGGCCACCAGTGTGGGCTGAGGACCTCCCCAGCTGTCCCAGCTCCACCATTCCCAGCGCTTCTCTCCAGTGATCCCAAGGCAGGACACCTCCAAAATTCATTTCCAGGATAGCCAAGCGGCTCAAGGGGCTTTATCCATCTCCCTGCCAGGCAAAATCTCTCTTTTATCCCAGATGGGTGTGCTCTATCTCTTCCTCCATCCCCAAAATAACCAGAACACCTCATTTAAACCAAAATCTTGCAAAGAGTCTATGTTTCTGTCCCTACAAAAAAGAACCTTTGGAGGGCAGCTCCACTCCAGAAATGGAGCTGTTCCACTGAAGCAGCCACGTGCCTCAGTTTCCCTTCCTGTCGCCAGGCTGAGAAACAGCAGAGTTGAATTTGTTTTCTCCACGAAAAATTTTTTTCTGGGGGTGTTTTGGTTTCCTAGAGGGTTTTTGACTTGATCCAAGCCAAAAAGTAAGGAGTAAAAGATGTAATGAGTTTTAAAAAACTTTATGACTTTGTTTGGAGGTCAAATAAAATGTTTTGCTTTGAGAGAAATCACTTCTTCTGGGAATTCCTGGTTTCCCCCAAGAAACTCCCTGAATTCCTCCCTGAATCAATCCCCCTTCCAGCCTTTGTTTCCCAGGGGGTACCAAAACCTCCTGCCTCGCTCCACACCATGGGAAATCAATCAGGATTAACCAAATCTGTGGCTTTAAAGTGAATTAAAAAATTAAATTGAAGTGAATTAAAACCATCGGTGACATCGGTAATTAAGGCCACCTTCACTCAGTTGAACCTGACTCAATTCCCAGCACAGCAGGGCTCTGGGGATGGATCCTTCTGGAAGCAAACATCAACCCTGGCCAATACTTAATCCTTTCACCAACACTTCCCTTCCTGCTTCACCAAAGGTGATGCTCCCTACCTGTTCTTCCCTGCTGTGGGTTTGGGTGGATCCTATCTGAGCCCTCAAACTCCCAGTTTTACTTATTCCAGGGGGGAAACAGAGCATCCCTTAGGATTCCTGGAGGTAGAAAGGTGGTGCTTCTATCAGGACTTGCACTTTGGCTTGGCCCTCCATGACCTTTTGACGCTCACTGGAGGAAGCAACAGTCAAGGAGAAGAGTGTGGGACCGGTTTCTGGCCAGTCTGGTAACCCTACAAGCTCCGTATCTGCGAGAAAGGACCTTTTCCATGGAGCCTCCCAGCCTCCTGCCCACACCAAGGGAGACACACGCACCCCGGAAAAACCCAAGGCACAACCAGGGGGACAACCAGGATAACACAATTACATGGCACCACCAGAAAACCCCGCGGGGGGTGGACTTTGGGGGATCACTTCTTGCTCCACAGGCAGCATCCCATGCAGGCAATGGGGTCTTTTCCCCGTGGGAGGTTCCCACTCAGGTTTTAGTGGGGGTGCTCAGCACTGAGGAGGGAGCTCAGCGTGGCCGGCAGCACGCTCCGCTGCCAGAGAACTATTCATGGCCTTGGCTTCGTGTCAACAGCCCGAGATAAAAATCGCACTGGGCAGAGACAGGATAAAGTCACTCAGTGCCCCGACCGTCAGAAATCCTTCTGGGGGTTTTATGGCACACAAAACCCCGGGATGCGGCCGCGCTTTGGGGCTCAGCGCATTTTGGGGTCTCTCCCTTTGCGCTGGGACCCCTTAGCCCATCAGCCACCCTTTGCCTGAGGGAAAACAAGAGGAATTTGGTGCTAATGAACGGCCCAATTTTGGCAGCAGCGACCGTGAGCTATGGCCACCATCCCCCAGTGCTGGTGGCCCTCCAGAGCCGTGTTTGCTGCTCCTCACCTCGTGTACAGGAAGGCAGTGGGTTGCCAAATGGCTTTTGCAATAAACTGATAAGAAAACTGGAACAAAAAGAGAAATAAGATGTCTTCCCCCTAAAGTTGTCCATGCAGTGATGTCAGCCAGCGCCCAGCTCCGGGGAGAAAGTTGTTTTGGAGGTTAGGAGTTGCTAGAAGGAGTCAAGTGGCTTGAAATCAGAGTACCTATCATCCACTGCAGTGTAAATTAAAACACTCCCAAAGAAATTACACAGGGAGCCCAGCACACAAAGAGGTGGAAAAACACACGGAGCAAAGCAGGGAGCCAGCTCCACGGTTTAACCAGAGCTGTGTACAGGAAAACACGGGTAAATGGCCAGTGAATTCCCCAGGGAAGGGAGAAACTGAACAGCAAAGATACTACTGTGAACTAATGCATTAAAAAATCCAGTAATGCAGGTAAAGAGGAGCAAAAGGAGCAGGAGGCTTCCCTGAGTGCCCAGTTTGAACCATTTGTGCCAGCAGCCACCCATGCCAGCGACTCCCTGCCGGCTGCTGCCCCCACTGCCCCGTCTTGGGGCACTTTGGGGCAGTTTCAGCGGCAGTAGGGGCAGTATGTGGGGTTGAGAGGAGACGAGCAGGAGAGCAGGAGAGTTGGGGTTCGGCTGTGTCCATGCAGTGCCCCACTCCCTGCTGTGGGTGCACCGGGACCCTGTGTCACCCTGTCACTTCTGGGTGACAGGGTGACACAGCAACAAGTGCCACCACCGCGAGTGTGTACATGTGTGCGTCCGTGTCCACGGGTATGTGCACATTGGGGTGTGTGTGTGTCCCCCCGTGTGAGTGCGTGTCCCCTATCCCTGTGTCTGTGTCCCCTTCCCCCCGTGCCTGTCGTGTCCTCCCCACCCGTGTCCCCATTCCCACCCCATGCACGAGTTTCCCACTCGACCCTGGAGGTCGCCGCCCGTCCTTCCCTGTCGTGGGCAGGTTGGACACCCCCCAGGACATCCCCCCCTGGTCCTTCCACGGTCTCTCCACGGTCCCCCGCCCGCTGCGGCCGCGCTCACCGGGCGATGCCGAGCCGGGGGCTCCGTGCCGGGGGTTCAGCGCCGATCGCCCCGCTCAGGAGGGCGGCGGAGGCCTCGCCATGCCCGGCTTTGCTCCTTCCCCTGCCCCGCTCCCGGTGCCGCCGCTCCCGGTGCCGCCGCTCCCGGTGCCGCCGCTCCCGGTGCCGCCGCTCCCGGTGCCGCCGCCGCGCGTGAGCAGGGACGGGGCGGGCGTGGGGCTGCACCGCCCTCCTGGTGCTGGGAACGCGCTTGGGACGGGGCAGGACCCGGGCCAGAACTGCCCCGCCCGGGGCTGGGACCGCCCCTTCCCCCGGGGACGGGACAGATCTCCTCCCGGGATGGGAACGTGTCTGGGATCAGCGCTGCGGTCGGGACAGGAGTCCGACCGCCCCCCTCTTTCCCCCTCCGGGATGGCACTATGGATGGGATCGGGATTAGGGCTAGAGCAGGACCCCGCGCTCCCTCCGCCGGAGATGGGAGGATGGATGGGATTGGGGACCGGGACCGGACACCGACTGCTCTCCCCTTTCTTCCCCGGGAATGGGACCGGGGTAAGGTCTGAGACAGGAGACCCCCCTCCATCCTCCAGAAATGGGAGCATGGATGGCATCAGAATTGGGACTGACATTAGAGGCAGATGATTGCTCCCTAAAATCCTCCCCCGGGGATGGGGCCGGAGTTAGGACAAGGACAGGACCCCTCCCACCTCTCTGTCCCGGGAATGGGACCATGGATGGGATTGGAGCGGGGACTGAGACTGGACTCACTTCCACGGGTGCCAGGGCCGGGACTGATGCCAGGACTGCGATGTTGGGACTTTTCATCATTGCTGGAGCCAGGAGGACATGGCCGAAGGTTTGCTCCAGGTTTGCTCCCTGCTGTGTCTTTGGACTGCTGTCCCCACGGAGCCCTGGCATGACACAGCCTCTCAGGAAGCTGCAGGAAGCTGTGGAGGGCCACCACCACCTTTGCAGCCTGCCCTCTCCTGCAGGTGGCTGCTGCCCGAGGGAAGCAGTGGCCAGGTTCAACCCAACCTTCCCAGTGGGGCTCATTGACCTGGGTGAAAACCCTTCAGATTTGGGGGGGCTGGAGGGTTCCTGGACAGGAGCAGCCCCACGGGATCACGTGCAGGTGGCCCAGTTGTTTTCCAGTGCCGGGAGTGCAGAGCAAGCCCCGGTGCTCCCCTGAGTATTCCCCAGCTGTCCCTGGGTGAAAGCCAGATCCTCCTTCCCCAGCTGGATCTGATTTCATGAGGGGGGTCTTTGGGACCCCTGGCTATGGCTGAGGGGGACCACGAAGCCCCTGATGGAGGAGAGGAAGGACACCAATGGCATCTATTATTCAACAGCAGAGAGTGGCAGCTGGCTAAGGAGGCATTGAGAGGATAGGAACTCCTGGCATGGACACAGCGCTGCAGAGATCTTGCTCACGGACCTCCATGCCAGAAAAGAGCAAAAAAAAAAAAAAATATTCCTGTTTCCTTCTTCTGATGTAATTTGTTTAAGGAGGGAAAACAATACATCACATCACAGCTATTTGGGGCTGATAAGGGAGGAAGGACAGGCAGAGCCAGAGGGAGGAAGATGCCTGGGCAGAGCTGCTGAGTGAGGCTCAGCTGGGTGAAGTTGCCCAGCAGTGCCCTGGGTGCCGAGTTCAGCCCACCTCTTCCCGGATTTGGAAACACTTCTTGGACAAAGGCTGGGTTCACCCAACCTTGGTTTCATCCTCCAAACCCTTCGCCCTCCCAAGGAGGGATGACGTCCAGAGGTGATGGATGGACGTGTGGATGATGTCCAGGGAGTTGTTGCTGTCCTTACATGAGCTGTGACCCGTGGGGTGATCTCTGCTGCTCAGCAGCCCTTGCCTGGCGCCGTCTCCCCCAGCCTGGTCCTCCAAGGTCTGAACACCCGCAGCTCGTCTTCCATGGGATAAAGCCAAACAACTCAAAAACAAGAGGCAGGCGCCTTCCTCATCTGCAGGGGTGATTCATTATGGCCAGGCCAGCTGAGAGGTCTGCTTGATGGCTTGGTGCTGGATGCTTCAGCAGGCCAGAGGAGATGTTTTTCTAAAAGCTTCTTTGGAGCAGGGAAGTGGTCCCCTGGAGAGTCCTCTTCCCATCAGACCTTTTCCGAGCCTGGTTGAAATCCTGGCAGCTTCTAGCAAGCAGGAGCTTCCCAGCTTCACTGCCCACTGCAAGGGAAAACCTTTCCTTTGCCTTCCTTTGCTTTTCCTCCCCTTTCTCTGCTTTTTTTGGGTGTGAGGGAGATGGAAAGAGGGCGTCAGCCCTAACCCACCTTACTCATTTCTGTCCTTCACGCAGGTCACCCGTCACCCAGGGGACCCAAAACCAGAGCCTCCCTCGCCCCAAATCTCCATTTCCCAGCTCCACAGCAGCTCAAACAAGCCCCAGGAAGAGGAGGATGTTTTAAATCGTGCTGAAAAGCAAATGATTTGTGCAGCTGCGGCGCAGAAGACGGAGGCAATACCCAGCGAGCCGACCTGGAAAGCAGCCTCATGTTTCCCTCTGTGGCTTCATTTTTCAACTGTTTTGGCAGCCTAGCAGGTTTCTAAGACGCTTTCAAAACATTTCCATGTTGACTGGCGGGCAGGAATGTGATACAGGAATGGGTGGACCAGGAAGGTCAGGCTGGCCACAGCAGAGCCTGCGCTGCACCCATGGGTGAAGCTCAAACATGCAGGGAGGCACCAGCCGAAGTGCCGGAGACAAGCTGGCATATATCAAATCTCTTCCTTTTTTCTGCCTTTTATTTTGTTTTTGAAGCCTTAGGTGCAGCAAGTAAAAGAGTTTGGGAGTGTTGGGCTGATCCTGCAGCCCTGCCCAGGGTTGGCTGGTGGGAGAGGAGAGGGTGAGCACTTACCTCAATCCGTGCAAGTGCAAACTGATGCCCTGATGCTTCCTTGATACTTCTGGTGGTGACCTGGCTGGAGTAACAAGTGTGACTTGAGGCCATTTCCTCTTGGCTGTGCCAGGAGCCAGTCCCTCTGTCCATCCCTCATCCTCACATGCTCTGGGGGAGCCTCCTCCTGCCACCCCTGAGGCTGCAGCCCCCAGGAGGTGGTGCTGGGTGGGTGCTGAGCACAGGGAGACACTTTCCTCCCTTTTCCACCCTTTTCCCCCAAATGCCTTTAACAGGAACTGGCAAAAGGACACAGACAGGGCCCGGGGGCCCTTTGCTGTCTGGGGCTGGTGCTCTGTGGGGAAGAGGGAATTGGAGGAGGCCTGAGGCATGTGGTGCAAGCAGCGAGCCTTGAGCACGTTGCTTCAGTGCCGGGAGGGCTTTGCTGTGTGGCTGTGGCCATCTGGGTGGGGATTTTCTCTTCTCCACCAGCGGTTGGGGATTTTTCTTAAGCCCAGCTTTCGCTTCCTCCCCACTGAGCTCATGAGATGTTTCTCCCCTCCTCCTCCTCACCATCAGGAGGGTGATGGAGGTGCCACTCGCTTTTCCTCCGTGCTCCTGCATAACCCAGGTTTTCTGGAGGGGTTTTCAGACTCCAAGTGCATTTCCCCTCCTCAGGATGATGCTTGCAAAGAGGGGTAGGGGTGCTGCCACGACCTCCCAGGCAGCAGAAGCTGCCTGCTGGGCCCTAAAACACAAGCTTCCCATTGTGGCCAAAAATGTTGCTTCTGGGAAGACCATAAATAAGTAAACACCTCACACCAGGGCAGGTGTGTTAAAATTAACACATAGGCTTGGACTACGTGTGCTGTGGGTTCCCAGATTCACAAAAAAGTCACAAAATTCAACGAGGTCAGCTCTGGCAGGGTTATCTCTGCTTCTGCTGACCCCATTGATGGCTTTCTTAAGAGCAGAGATGGTGAGTTTTCTGCCAAATTTTGTGACACTTCCTCTTCCTCTGGGACTGCCTAGAAAATAGTAAATAAGACAGATTTAAAAAAATGAAAAAGCAAACCCATTCAAGGTCTCATTCAAGAGGGTTTGAGCAAGTTGCAACAGCAGGAGCTGCTGGAAGAGTGTCCTGGAGGGCAGAACTTGCTGCTGGAGGAGGTTTTGCACTGATCCTGGCATTCAACAACACAAGTAAACACGCGTGTCCTCAAACCAAGCCCTCCTAAAACCAGCAGCAGCGACCCATCCACATAATGGTCCCGGCCTAAAATAGTGCTGAGGGAGAGGCTGTCCTGAAAAAGGCTCCTTTCTCCTCATTTCCCTATTTGCAGAGCTGCTGAGGAACTGTGCAGGAGTGGTCCCAGCTGTGCCTGGACCCCTGGCAGCAGCTTGGTGGGATTCAATGGGCATGGGGAGCTGGACTTTGGGGTCCAATCACCCCCAAATTTTTTGGGGTTCTGCTCGGCTGACCGACCAGCAGCTCAGCCTGGGGGTGGAAACACAGCCTGACTCCACGATGGATTTAGCTCCAGCTGGAGATTAGTTCCAGGGATGGAGTGGCAGGGCCCCCATAGCATACCATGTCTTCCATTTTTGACCTGGTCCTCATGAAATTCACAGCAAAGAAAAGCCACGGGAGGCTCAGGAGCAGATTCCCATTGGTGCTGGAGAAAAAGCCCTTTTCCAGTAGTTCTGTGGGCCGTTATTTTCGCTGCCAGCTCCCAGCAGTGAGACCATGGAGACAAGCACAGGGACCCACCCTGGAACCTCTTTGTTTCAAAAAAAACCCAACTTGTTCTCACTACAGGACTTCTGAAATCACTTCCTTCCCCTCCTGCTCCAAAACAACCCTTGTGTCCTCAGGGGGATTCCCTCTGAGACACCCCCTGGGGTGGCCCTGGACCCCAGAAAGCCACTGCTCCCCGTGGGTGCCACACAAGGGGGGTGATCCTTTCCCAGCTCAGCCCAGAGAACAGGAGCTTTGCTCAGCCCCAGTGAGTCCAGCCCGTGCCTGGAGCCCCTTTGGAGAGGCCCGTCTGAATTAACTTCAGATAAATTTTATTTGGTGTTCACTTCAAATGGGTGAAAGAATCACACCCAGTGTCTCTTTTAGAGCCCAGAATGATCATGTGGGGATTTGAGGGATGGGCGAGGATGGGGAGGGCACCGTTACACCTTCCCAATGTCCCAGCAAGCCTCCTGGGTGACCCATCCTGCTTCCTGCCCTTTGGGAGAAGGTTGGTGGTGTCCTCCTACACTCAAGTCATCCTCTAGCAGCTTCCCCATGGATACAAACCCTGTTGGAAGGAAACCAACATTAGATCTGCTTCAACTGTCAATAAAAATAACAGAACCACTGAGGCTGGAAAAGGCCTTGAAGACCATCAGGCACAACCATTCCCCCAGCACCCCTGACCCATGTCCCCAAGTGCCACATCCACACAGCTTTAAATCCCTCCAGGGATGGGGACTCCAGCACTGCCCTGGGCAGGAAAACCTCCCTGCAGAGGATGGATGCCATTCAGCTTCTCCGTTTTAAAACACCTCCATCATCATTATTTATTTTAAAATTGCATTTTCCTGTATTTTTTTATTTTATACACCAATTAGACCCAAACTGGGCTCTTGAAGCCCACCCTCAGGAGTGCAGAGTTCTGTGATCCCTGTTTTCCTGGCTGGAGCAGAGAGGGAAGGTGGGAAATTGGGTCCACATGGATTTGTCCCACCTTGAAAAGGGAAACCAGCCCTGCAGTTCATTCCCAGCTGGAGTCCTTGTCAGGAGGCCAGTGTTGTTATCTAGGGCCTGGCTGGTGTTTCTCCTTTGGACCTTTGCCACTGCAGTTAAAATATCTCTCCCACCACTCCCAGCATGTAAAGGTCACGTTCCAGAGATTAATCCGGAGCCTCCCAGGCTGGCTCCTTGGCTCGGGATCCCTGTTGGGACCGGCGTGGAGCAAAAGCCTGGGGATGCTGGGTGTGCCCTCCCAGTGCTGGAGATCCCCTGGCCAGGAGTGGGCCTGTCACCAGTGCCAGGTCTGACATCCTACATCAGCTGGACATGGAGCTATGGACGTTTCTGAGCTAAACAGAAGCCAATTCCCCCTGGTCAAATGGTTAATTCCGTGTAAATTTGCTCCTAGCCCTCAGCCAAGCAGTCCCGGGAAGTCCAAGTTTGCGAAACAAGCTTTGGAGGCTTTGTTTGACCAGCTCTTACAGCTGGTCCTGTGCATGGTTTTTGTCCAAAATAGTCCTGGAATGACAGGGAAGGGTTTCCAAGTTAAATACAAGAGTAGAGTAATTGAGTGCTTAATGAAATGGGTATCAGTGAGACCATCTCTAAATGAAGGGATAAATTATGCCTGGGGAGCAGAGGCTGTGTGGGCAAGGAGAGAGGGAAGGGGAATAGAAATTCCATTATCCCCAGGGAGAGAGGAGTCGGTAGTCCGTGGCACAGGAGATGGGAAGGACAGTGGGACCTGCAGTGTGTCCTCTGCAGAGACACAGACCTTCATACCAGGATCCTTTTCCCAGCTGGATGGACCAAACCTGCAGCACCCAAATGTGCATGAAGCAGCTCAGGACAATACAAAGGTTCCTTCCCCGTGTCTCCCAGGGCTGCTCCTGGTGTCAGCAGGGCTTTTCCAGGAGAGGTGGTGGTGGTGCTCCCTGGAACTGCTGCCTTCATTCTCTTCTCGTGATGAGGAGACCTCTTTGAGGGAGTCTTGGTTATCCTGGCAGCACTGCTGACATGGACACCCCTGATATTCCGGGCTGAAGATAAGGGAAAACTGTTCTGCCACAAACAGGCTGTGCAGCCTCTGTCTTTGGAGCTTTTCAAGGCCCAGCTGAATGAAGCCCTGCATAACCTGGTCTGACGCCAGAGTTGCCCCTGCCATGACCAGGAGGTTGGACTGAGACCTCCTGAGGTCCTTTCCAACCCAACTTATCCTGCCATACTCTGATCCAAGGATCCCAAACACATCACCGATGGAGCAGCACCGTGACCTGGTCTCCTGGGGCTCCACTGCCCTGAGCTGTGGGTCTCTGTCACAAACTGGGGGAGTCATGGGGAGTTCTGCTGAGGCCAGCAGAAAGTAACATCTCTTTCTTTCAGCTTCCACATGAACTTCACCCTGCAACCTTCCATGAAACCCAGTAAGTCTGGACTCTGATCCCTGCAGCTGATGACATTTACTGACACTCGCCTCGGGCTGGTAGCTGTCATTAAATCTGAACCACAGACTCGTGCAGAAACAGGGGAGTCTCATTGCCACTGGGATCTACCTTTTCCTGGTTAGGAAACACCACGAAGAAGACGCTTTCCTTAGCTAAGAGCCTGCAGGTGTTTCCTGATGATTCCAGGCATGGGGGCTGTCCAAGTTGTCCCTTTCAATGAGTCAGTCATGGGGTGTCCCCGGCAAAGTTTTGGAGACGCAGATGGAACCCTCAGGGCTCTGTGATTTTTAGAACAAATAGATCATCTGATAAGAAAACCCCAGGCAGAGATAATTTTGGGAGCAGGTATTTCCAAGGGAAGTGGATGGAGATTTCTCTGCAGATAGATAATCACCAGGGAGAGGGATTGCCTCCAGTTTACACAGGAATGAATCACTCACCTTCCTGTGGCAGGAGGCAACCCTCGGCAGATTGGCCCTCCGTGGATCTTTCCTTTGTAAGGAGGCTGCTATTCTGGGATACAATGCTACAATGCTCTGCTTCTTCCCGTGTCCCTCAGGGCCAGCAGCGTGGGCTGGGGAATCCCCAGCGCAGTGGAGACCCTCCTCACCACCCTGCCTCTGCTTCCTGCCCCGCCATGGAGGGATGGCAGCAGCTGGGAGCAGGGGGAAAATGGGCAGCTCTGGGCAAGGTTCAGTCCTGGTGCTGACCAGGACACAGGGAATGGCTTCCCACTGCCAGAGGGCAGGGAGAGATGGAATATTGGGAAGGAATTGTTCCCTGGGAGGGTGGGCAGGCCCTGGCACAGGGTGCCCAGAGAAGCTGTGGCTGCCCCTGGATCCTTGGCACTGTCCAAGGCCAGGCTGGACACTGGGGCTTGGAGCAGCCTGGGACAGTAGAAGGTGTCCCTGCCCATGGCAGGGGGTGGAATGAGGTGACTTTAAAGTCCTCTCCAGCCCAAACTATTTGGTGATCTTCCATGAGGGCCATGAGGAGGTGGGATGTGGTCATCTCACAGCAACGTGGTTATAGGGTGTGTGGGAAGTCTGTTCTTTATCGGGACAGGCTTGACTGCCTCCAAGGATGGAAATTTTCCTACTCCCCAGTGGGACCTCTCCAGCTCCTCCATCAGCTCTGCCTCTCTTAACCCAACCATGCTCCCCAACCTGGTTCTCTCCCAAATTCCCTGAGCACTCCCATCATGCAGGTGGTTACAGGAGTGATGGAAGTTGTTCAAGGAGCTCTTGAGCCTGTCCTGGCACTCCAGGACTCCCTGGAGTGTGCAGGAGAGGATCTCCCAAGTGCAGCTGCAGTGGGATATTGCATGTGTGGGATCAACAGCCCACAGCACTGGGTTAACCCTTCACATTCCTTCTCCTCCCAGCTGTCCAGAGGACAGCACTTGGGCCGTGCCCCTGTGCCTCCCGATGACATCCTGATGGCACCTGGTCCCCAGGATGCCAGTGAGGAGTGAGCAGACCCTTGGGGAGGAGTGGGACGAGGGAATGCCACAGAGGGCTGACGAAAACATGGGTAAGGCAAAGGCCTCTGTTTAGGTCTCAGCAAGATCAGAAGCAGGTTGGTCCAAGGGACGACCTGTCCCTGGGAAATGCCTTTTGTAATGGGAAAAGGGATGCTCAGAAGACAAAAAACGTTCCCCCATCCCTGCAAGGGCAACCTGCACTCCCAGGCAGTGCTTCCTTCCTGACCTCGGCTGGTGAATCCGCCTCACCCGGGGCACGGACGTGCCCCGTGTCAACAGAGTCCACCTCAGCTTGTGCAACCACGGAGTTACCATGTCCTACACACACTGCTGTGTATCCCAGAGGCCATCCCAGAGCCAGGAGGGCAGCACGGGGCTGCCCAGGGCGTTCCCACCTCGGAGGGTTCCTGTGGTGTTCCAGCCCGAGTTGGGACACGCCACCAGCAGCCGAGCGTGGCACAGCAGCTGAGTCAGAGGCGCTCTGCAGCACGGCCAGCCCTGCATGGCATTTCTGGGAGTCTGGGCATGTAGAGAAGCAAACATGGGCATCAAAGTGTGCCTGCCGAGTCAGCAGCAGCAAGGACGGGGGGAAAATCCTTATTTTGCATGGTTTAGATGCATCCAGGGGCACACCTGGGAGATCTGGGGTGTCGTGGCACGGTTTGGGTGGGAAGGGACCTCAAAGGTCACCCAGTGCCAGCCCCTGCTTTGGGCAGAGACATTTTCCACTAGCCCAGGTTGCTCCAAGCCCTGGCCAATGTGGCCTTGGACACTTCCAGGGATCCAGGGGCAGCCACAGCGTCTCTGAACACCCTGTGCCAGGGCCTCACCACCCTCACAGCCAGGAATTCTTTCCCAATATCCTACTTAAGTCTGCCATCTGGCAGTGGGAAACAGTTCCCACTTGTCCTGTCCCTGCAGGCCTTTGTCCCTCTCCAGCTCTCCTGGAGCCCCTTTAGGCACTGGAAGGGGCTCTGAGGTCTTCCCAAAACCTTTTCCTCTCCAAGCTGAAATCCCCCAGCTCTCCCAGCCTGGCTCCAGAGCCCTTTCCCTGAGCTTTCTTAAGCCACACGTTCCCAGATAGGCATCTTCTCTCTGCAGGGCCAGTATAAAGCTTAACCAAGCTCATGTTTATGCCTCTAAGTGCTGGGACTTTCCAGATTTAAGATCTGCATTTATGGATGGGCCAAGCAAATGGATTAAGTATTTCACGGTGTTAAAAGCCGGCACAAATTCCTGTATCATTTCCCCTGTGACTCAGAGATGAGCACTCACTCCCTGGCATGGCTCTCGTGTTTGCCATTGTTCCCCATCAGCTGTTCCCGGGGAAAAAGAACCTTTCCCAGGGCAGGAGCAATGCCCTCAAAGCAGGAAAAGCAATTTTCACTGGGAAATCACTTCATAGTGGAGAGGGGCTGGTTTTATGCAGGTGATGTATAAACCCAGCTGCCAGCTCAGCTGAGCCCAGGCTTACTTAGAATCACAGAATCAGCCCCCTAAGGTCATCGTGCCAACCATTTACCCTGACCCTCCGTGTTCACCACTAAAGTGTGTGCCCAAGTGCCCTAACTCAGTGCTCTCAGGCGCTGATTATCCACTGGGGTGGAACAAACTCATCTTTGGGAGGGCAACATGAGGCAGTTCTCTGCCTTTTGAGGAGAAACCAGCACTGAATTTGTATTCGTAAGGGCTTTATTGCTGCTTTCTGCTGCTTTCAGGCTGAAAACAGCAATCCAAACTCATAGAAAACTCAAACCACTCAATAGCTGTCCATTTTTACATTGGGATATTAAATTAGGGGATTACTTATTGTTAAAATGCTTTGATTGGTAATTACAGCCATAATGCTCTAGGAGAGTAAAAATCCCTGGGGCCCTTTCTTATTCTCTTTCACATTTTGGGGTTTTCACCTCTCCACCTCTCAAAACCTTGCCCTCCCAATAACATCATTTCGCTGGCAAAAACAAGCAGCAGAAGAGACCGACTGGCAGGAGTGGGGTTGATCTCTGTGCCTTTGCTCATTTACAGCAGGGATAAATCACTTTGGCCCTCAGCATGGAGCTTTGTGGTCACTTTGCTTCAGCGAGCAGGACGCTGCAGCCCAGAGCATTATCTCTGGGAAATGGAGAATAGGAATTAAATCAGCTGGAGACACATCAGCACATTGCTCCCACCACTTCTCCTTTCAGGAAGCTTTGGTTCCCCTTTGTGTGTGAAGATCCAGCTCTAAACCCACATTTGTCCCACGCCCACCCTCCCGACGAAACATGCCAGGCCATGCACAGAATGAGGGCAAAAGTGTCAAAACTGGTTTATGCCTCACTTTCAACTCCATGTCCAGTTTCACTTCCTTCCTAGCCTTGGCGGAGGATGGGTAACTCCAAGATCTCCACGGCTGGTGATCTCTAAGGCCACACATTCATCTCCTGATGTCCTCTCCTGTCTGCGTCAAGGAGCTTCCTGCTCATCCAGATCCAGTCTCCTTGCAAAAGGAGATTTTTTCTTAGGAGCTTCCTCTCTGCTTCTTTTACTGGCACCCAGTGTTGGGGAAGATTTGACAGGGACACCTTTTGTTTGGAAAAGGTGCTGGGAAAAGGGAATCTGTGTAGGATTTTTACCTTTTTTCTTCACCATGAGAGCGGTGAGGCTCTGGCACAGGTTTTCCAGAGAAGTTGTGGCTGAAAGCGCCCAAGGCCAGCCAGATTGGAGCAATTTGGTTTAGTGGAAGCTCATGCAGGAAGTGGAACTGGATGAGCTTTAATGTCTTCTCCACAAACCACTTTGTGACCCCATGATTTGAGGCTGCATCCAGATCCCAAGGTTTGCAATCCCCCTTGGTTGAACAAGAGCCAAGCTCCTGGGCTTGACAGCTGGGATCGTTGGAGGGTGGAAGGGGCTTTTCTTCAGGAAGGACACAGCTTCTTCCCTGCCTCTGTGGCTGTAGAGAGGTGAAAAAGGGACTTTAAGGCTGGCCAGGGTGAATGGAGGCATCTGCATGAGAAAGCACCCGGGGGAGCTCAGTGCCAGGGTGGAGGGGATGGCTGGTGCTGATAACCAGGGCTGCAGTGGGACGTGGCCCAGTGGGGAACACTGGAAAGGAGCCATCCCTGTCCAGCCCAGCAGCTGTGGGCTGATAGAGTCCCTGTGCAGCTGAACCCCAGGGAGGGCAGTGCTCTGATAAGGGCAGGGAGCAGCCGGGTGCTGGCATCTCCATCATCCTCCCACTCTGGATCCCCACCAGCTCTGCCCACAGCACTCCTGACCCACACACATCTGCTCTCCATGTGCCCTGTCCTTCCTGAACATCCACCATGGATGCAGAAGGCAAGCCAGCTATCCCTTTCTCTCTGCAACTGTAGATAAGGAGAAGGGCTCCCCACATCTTCTCCCAGCCACACAATAGCCTTGAGCCCTGTGCAACTCCTGGTCTCCCAAAACTGCTCTCAGACACATTTTTGTAGAAGCTCCCTTCAGGTGATTCTACAGTCTCTGTCCAAGATGGATTTTTTCTCAGCTGCCCTGGAGGGATCATAGAATCACAGTGTGGGTGATATTGGAAGAGACCTCAGAAATATAAAATTTCTAAGGATGGGAAGGACCTCTAAGACCTTCGAGTCCAACCATTACCCAGCACCACCATTTTTACCTTTAAACCACATCCCCAAGTGCCACATCTACAAATTTTTGAACAGTTTCAGGGATCCAGGGGCAGCCACAGCTTCTCTGGGCACCCTGTGCCAGGGTCTCCCACCCTCAGAGGGAACAATTCCTTCCCAATATCCCATCTATAACCCTGCCCTCTGGCAGTGGGAAGCCATTCCCCTTGTCCTGTCACTCCAGGCCTCGTCCAAAGTCCCTCTGGAGCACCCTTGGAGCCCCTTTAGGCACTGGAGGAGGCTCTAAAGTCTCCCTGGAGCCTTCTCTTCCCCAGGCTGAAGAGAAAACTCTGGGGAGACCTTACAGAAGCCTTCCAATGGAAGGATCCAGGACACTCAGCCCTCCCCATCTCCTGCCCTCCACAGGACACCATCCACCTGCACATAAAATTACCCCAGTGGGAGCAGGCAGCGATGGACCTGGCCGGGGACAGATAGTGCTGGGATCACAGCAATGTGCCCCGGCCAGTTTCAGGTTACACATTAACAGGAAAGGAGGGAGAGCAGCGGTGAAAGTGACACACGACCAGGCAGGGAATTTACAGCAGGACTGGGACAGCCTCATCCTGAAGTGCTCCTGGCAGCAGCAGGGCTCTGTGACCTGGACACACTGAGACGTTTGGGATCAGATCTGTCTCCTTTAGGCCAGAGCCAAGTCACAGCAGGATTTGTCAGTCTGACAAACTCGGACCCCCAAGGAAGGTGTGGGAAATCAAATGGGGACTGCAGGAAAGATGGGGACAAACTTTTAAGCAAGTCTTGCTGTGATAGTACAAGGGGTGATGGTTTTAAACTAAAAGAGAGGAGATTTAGTGTAGATACGAGGTGGAAGTTTTTTATAATGAGGATGGGGACGTCCTGGCACAGGGTGCCCAGAGAGGCTGTGGCTGCCCCTGGATCCCTGGAAGAGTCCAAGGCCAGGCTGGACGGGGCTTTGTATCAGCAGAGAGGCCACATCCACTTCAAAGCTCCAAGAAGCACCTGGATAGCCTTGGAAACACAGCCACACTGGCATGGGACAAAGGGCAGACACCGAGTCCTGCTCCAGATGTCCGGATGCCTCATGTTCTCGTCTGGTCAGATGCAATCAGAGAAAGAGCAGGAAAGCTGCCAGTTCCTGGAGGAAAACAAACCCCATAAACCTGCCAAGCGTCCCTGCTCTGAGATATTTACACTTTCAACGTGTTCTCATGGAAATTAATCCCAGTCTCACCCCTGCAGGTATGGTAAACATCAGAAGGGAGGAATGGGGAGAGGCCGGGACAGCGGAGCAAGGGGAACAGAGCTGTCTGGGTGTACCAGCCTTCCCCAAAATGTGGTGGAACAGGCCCAAGCAGGACGTGGCAGGGCTGCTCGGGCTCCTTCCAGCCCAACTGGACCTCCAGCCGCCCGCGGCCATCCCGGCTGCCCAACGAGTCCTTCTCCCCCACTGTGACCCGGAGGAGGCTGGTTCCACCCCCGGGCTCCCCCACGGCTCCTGCAGGGTTTCCTCAGTCTGCACCGGGTTACAACAAGCCCCGAAGGGGCATTTTTAATTCCTCTGGGGAAAGCCAAAGCGTGCAAGAAGCAAGGAATTCTTGGGAGTGGGGAAATGCATCCTGCCCTGTGAAACTTATTTTCCCCCATCGGTAGAATTCCGCGCTTCCTGCACGCTTTATGAATCTTGTTGTTCTTCCCAACCCATATATTTTCCTTCCTCTTTCTCTTTATATTTTTAAATATTGCTTTCTGTTTTTCTTTCCTGGCGAAAAGCAGTGAGCGATGTCGGCCGCTGGGCTGTCACCTGTCCCCGTGCCTGCAGCACCGGTGTCATTCGCATCCTCATGGCACCCCCAGGTGGGGAAAGCCTGGAGGCTCCCAGCCTGACAAANGGAAGGAAGGAAGGAAGGAAGGAAACCCCTCGTTCAGTGCCACCACGAGCTTTGAAGGCGTGGAAGAAACACTCAGAACAGAATTGAGGTTGTCAGATAATGTCAAACTCCATTTCTGGCTTTACCTGCTCCTGGGAGTGCTCGGGAACATTATGGATATTATGGCTAATTATTCCAGATAATTTTGTCCTTTCTTTATTTTTTTTATACTTTTATTCGCTTTTTCCTTTTCATTTTTTCATTTTTTATTCTTATCTATATATGACCTTAGATGTATTTTCCAATATAAATGAATTTATGATTCTATGTGTCTCTCAATCATTATATCCATTAGGCTTTTTATTACTTATATATTCATTTAAATATGAAATAAATTCTTGTATACTAATATACATCCACACATAATATAAAATAAATATTCCTATACAAGACAGCTGGGAGGGACTTTGGACAAGGGATAGAGGGACAGGAATGGCTTTCCACTGCCAGAGGAAATGGATGGGATATTGGGAAGGAACTCCTGGCTATGAGGGTGGGGAGGCCCTGGCACAGGGTGCCCAGAGAAGCTGTGGCTGCCCCTGGATCCCTGGAAGTGTCCAAGGCCAGGCTGGATGGGGCTTGGAGCAGCCTGGGATAGTGGGAGGTGTCCTTGCCCATGGCAGGGGTGGACTGAGATATCTTTTAAGCTTCCTTCCAACGAAACCATTCTGGGATTCTATGACATTCCTAAATATTGACATTTACTGCAATTAAATATATTTCACGTAGAAAGCTGACGTCCTTAGAGGAAGCTCCTCAGGAGCTGCTCTGCTGGCAGCCCCCTCCCTCCAAGGTCTCTCCTGGCGAGCAAACCCTTCTGCCAGGAGCGCTCCTGCCAGGGCAGCAGCAAAATCCGTGGCTGGAGAAGCTGCTCTGCCCAGGCTCTGGCAGCTGGAGCTGCCTCGTGTTGATCACTGATGCCTTGGGAAGGCCGACCTGGAACAGAGACTGGACAGAGCCAGAGAATAAAGCAGGGATTTATTGAAAGACCTCCAGGATCCACCTTGGGCAGGACAGGGCCTGACCAGGGCTACACCCAAGGGGAATTAAGAATAGTGACAAAATGGCTGACAGGACATGAGAGCTAACATTTTTATAAGTTTTGGTCCATTTGGATATTGGAGTTGAATTGTCCAATTCCAGCTTCAGGTTGTGGGGTCCCATCCTTCTTGTTCCTCCCTTCAGCCCACCCTTGTTTGTGCTTTTGGGCCTGAAAGTTGTCCTTGTTCTCCAGCAGGAAAAGGATTTGTTTTGTCTTCCTGATCTGTGAAGAGAGCTCACCAGCACTTAATGTGAGGCTCAGAACTACACCTAAGCAGCACAGAATCTGAAAACATGAAAGAGAAAACTTAAGGCATCATCACAGGCACAGCAGCAGGTTCCAACTCGCCGGATTCCGCTCGGAAGCGCATCCTGGCAGCCAAGGAACCCTCCAACACATCGTGTTTTTTGGACTTAAAAAGGTTTAAACCCCTGCAGGGATTAAATTCAGATGTGAAGAATGAACAGGCCCAACGGGACAATGGAGCAGCCGCTTGGGAGCTGGGATCTGATGTGTTGCCTTCGCCTGACGATGGGAATCAAGGGAGCTCCGTTCCCTAAAGTTCCTCTCCAAATTTTGCTTTTATGGTTAAATTATTCTTTTTTCTTTCTTTCTTTTTCTTTTGGTTGAGGGAATAATCTGCTGTTTTCAGCTGTGAGTTGTCACCATCAGCTGGAATTTGGCTCTTGGGATTTCCAACCTTGATGTCTCATGTCTGCTGGGGTTCCCCAAGAGGTGTGTATTGCTCTGGAAGTGTGTTCTGTACCCTCCTTCATATAAAATAAAGCAAAATGAAACTAAATCAAATAGAATGAAATAAAAATGAATTAAATTAAATTAAACAAAATTAATTAAATAAAGGTCAATAAAATATAAAATAATAACTGGTCTAGTGGAAGGTGTCCCTGCCCATGGCAGGGGATGGAACTGGATGATCCTTAAGAGTCCCTCCCAATCCAAACCATTCTGGAATTCCATGAGACTCAGCTGCCTTCCAGTCCTGCAGTCAGAAAGGAGAACTCAAGGGATAAAAGCTTAGCATAAGCCGAAATCAAATTATGCTGTGAAAACAAGTATTTTGATAAAATATACAACACTTAGACGCTTATGCCATTGACTTTTTGATAATCTTTATTTCACATCCTTTTTCTCCCCTATTATCAGCAGTATTATTAAGATGTGGAAGAGCCATGGGCAGCTACAAGCGGCAGCTCCGTGAGGATTTATCATCCCAGATGCAAAATCCTCCAGGACTCACATCAAACCTCCAGCACTCCCCGAGTCAGGCTTCATGGAATCTGTGGTCAAATAGATAAAACATAATCCTTCATGGAAGAGTACAAGCAAATAGTGGAAAAACAACCGCATGATAAGGGAGGATGATACATCTGCCTGCAGGCCTGGTGCCTAAAATGCTTCTCAGTCCTGCATGCAGAAGTCTGGGCATGATTTTTTGGGCTACTTAGGCTAGTGGAAGGTGTCCTTGCCCATGGCAGGGGGGTGGAACTGAGTGAGCTTTAAGGTCCCTTTCAGCCCAAACCATTCCATGCCTCCATGAAGGGCTGCACACACAGATCCCATCCCCTTGCAGCCCTAATAGGGAGATGCAATATATTTTCACAGCATCACCTGATGCACCAGGTCTCACTAATCATTTCAAGTTTTCCAGGGAGAAGGAGTTAAGACTAATTAGCAGCACTAAATAAGCTAATAGCTAGAGGGGAAAGCAGAATTCGAGTTGCATTTTAGTTTTAAGGGTGGTTAAAGCATCTTTAAAGGTGAGAGGTCATTTTCTGGGAGCTGGAGCAAAGCGGCTCATCAATAATGAAGGAGCCAGTGATGGAGCAGCGGCAGCAACGCTGCAGCACTTGGGAAAATGCAATTATGGGAATTGCCTGATGCTCTGCAAACTGCCCCGGTAATTTGCTTAAGGGAAACAGCCAAATGCACGTTAATATTTCAAAGATTTTGTTGCAGCAGAACTAATAAGCACAGGGCAGGAATTTCAGTGCTGGGGAGGGGGGGTTAAAACCCCAAAACTACTTCTGATCAAGGGTTTTTAATTCACACCCAGTGAAACATGACAGGGCTGGGAGCATCACTTTTGCCTCATGGGCACTCTGCATCTGCAATGCTCAGTTTTGTTTTATTTTCCTTTGGTTAAAACCAACCCCATGCAAAGGCTCGTGTCCGGGTGCTCTGCTCCCAGTGTGCTGCCCTTGGGATGCACCAGGATCTGGCTGCCAGCATCAAGGGATTTTCCAGCTGCTGTCAGGTCCCTCAGGTACTTCAGCTCAAGTCCAGCTTTGTTTGGAGGGAAGTGGAGGGCTGCTTTGTGCTGGGGGGCACCCCTGGAGTGCCACCAGCTGTGTCCTGTGTGTGGATCCTGCACTGGACTCCTCCTTGCACCCCTGAACACTCCAACAGCATCCTGACCACTCCCCATGCACACCCTGCACCGTCCCTGTGCAAACCTGCTCACCTCTGTGTACCCCATTGTGCAGACCCCAAACCCTTTGTGTACCCCATTGTGCAGACCCCAAACCCTTTGTGTACCTCACTGTGCACACCCCAAACCCTTTGTGTATCCTTTTGTGCATCCTTTTGTGCAAACCCCAAACCCTTCGTGTACCCCCTTGTGCAAACCCCAAACCTTTTGTGCACCCTTTTGTGCACTCCCTACGCACCCCAGCACCCCCCTTGTGCCCCGCTGTGCACACCACACACACCCCCATCGTGCACATCTTATAACCTCACCTACACCCCTATTGTGCGAACCCCATTGTGCACACTATACAACCACCGTGCACACCCCATTGTGGACACCCCCTACACACGCCCGTTGTGCACACCCATGCCTACCCCGTGACCCTCCATTGTGCCCCCACGGTGTCCCCACGGTGTGCCGTCCCCTCCCCTCCCGCCGCCGCCCCCGTGGCGCCCCCCCGCGGCCGCCGCGCGCCCCCGCGCCCCGCGCGCGCCGGGGGCGTTCCCGCCCCGCCCCTGCCCATGGCGGCCGCCGGGGGCGGCGCAAGGCCCCGGGGCGGCCGCTGGGGGGCGCGCGCGGCCGTCGCCCGCCTGTGGCGGCGTTGGTTTGTTGCGTGTTTGTTTGTTTTTTTTCCCCCCCTTTCTCCTTCCTCCTTTTATTTTTGTCGCCGCACGTCTTTTCCCGAAGTCTCTCCCCGCTCTCCCTCCGCCGCCTCCTTTCCCTCGCCGGCTCCCCAGCGCCGGGACGCTGTTCCGCTGCCCGCAAGGAAGAAGCGGCCTCCCCCCCGCCATCCCTCCCCGCCTCCATCCCTCCCTTCCCCGCTCCTCCCGCCGACCGGGACTCGCCCCGAACCGGGAGGGGGACGCCCGCTGCCCGCTCCTCCTCCTGCTGCTGCTCCTCCTCCTGTAGCGGGGGCCGCATCCTGCTGCCGGGGGGGAGGGAATTGATGTGGATACCCAGCGCAGCACCACCATGCAGCCGCCGCCGAGGAAGGTGAGACCCCCGCCCGGTGCAGGGGGCTGCGCACGGAGGGGCCGGCGGGCGGCCGGGGGTGGTTCTGGGGGGGGTTGCGGCGTGGGGTGGGGTGGGTTTGGGGTACGGAGCGATGTGGGGGTCCGAGGGCGCGGGGTTGGGGGCGCAGGGTGGGCTGTGCGGTGGGGGGAGGCTGCAGGAAGGTTTGGAGAGGGAGCGCAAGTGTTGGGAAGGGAGTGGGGGGTGCAGGGGCCAGTCGGGGGCTGGGGGGGCTTTGGCGAGGGTGGCCCTGCAAGGTGGGTCATGGGGAAATGTCGGGGGGGGTTGCTGGGGACTGGGCACGGAGAGCCGGGGTGGCGGTGGGGTGGGATGGGTTGGGAGTGAGCTCTGGAGGTAGGACAGGGCAGGGATGGGGACGCGCTGGTGAGGATGGAGGTGCAGGGAGGCAGCGCTCGCTCAGGGACCCCCATCTCCAGCGGGGGCTCTCCAAGGGAGAGGGAGGGCTGGGAGGGGGTCGGTGGCTGCGGAGGGCTTGGCCGCATGGAGGAGGCGCTGAGGTTGTGCTGCTCGTGGGGTGCTGCCACGGGAAATTTTGGGGGCTCGTGTGGTGTGTCGGTGCCAGCAGCGGCGGGTTGGTTGTCTTGGGGAAGAAGGTCACGTCTGGAGTTGATCCAGGGACGCAGACTATCCCGGCGTGTGCCAGCAGCACACAGGAGCACACAGGAGCAGGGGCGGCCGGAATTGTGCAGCGTTTTCACACACGTTCCCACGTGCGATGGGAACAACCTGCGGATGCACCGGGGAGGCTCTTCGGTGACCCTGCGGTCCGTGGGGATGTGGGGTGCTGCCCACCGGGGGGACTGGTGTGGGAAAGGAGGCAAGCAGGAATGGAAATTTGGGATAAAGGCTGTGTCCGGTGTGGCTTGTCTGGGTAGGCAGGTTGGTATCTGGGAGACCTGAGCTGTAGCGGGGGGGTCTTGAGCCGGTCGGTGGTGATTTCTGGGCTGGTCGTTTGGGGGGTTGTGCGGAATGCTCGGGCTGTGGGGAGAGGATGGAGAGGATGGAGAGGATGGAGAGGCTGCTCCTGTGCAGGCGCCGGGGAAGGAGTTTGTGGGGCTGAGACCTGTGCCCGTTCCATGTCCGTGATGCTGCCCGCTTTGGGGTGCTCTGGGCAGCGATGGTTTGCAGCCCCGTGGGGATTTTCCGTGTGGCACTGGGATTTCTCCGTGGGGAGCGGAGATTACCCGGTTCTCCCATCTGGCAAACCCCTGCAATAGTCCCCAGGAGAGGAGGGAACATAAACAGGTTTCCCTTGTCATGCCCAGAGCTCCCCAGTAGCCCTGGCAGGCAGCTGCAGTGAAGGTCTCTCCGTGGCTCATTCCTGCCTCACAGCCTCTTATTTTATGGGTGGACTCTGCTTTTGTCAAACAAAACCAATTTAATTTCGATTATTTCCATTTTAGCCCGTGTTTGATGGTTTATTTATTTTACACGTGTGTCGTTCTTTGCCTGTATTATTTGATTTATTTCCATTACCTGGGTTGTGTCGTGGGGGTTTATTTATTTTGAGTTGGGCTTTTTTTATATACAGATAAAACCAAAAATGCTGAAGGCTCATGTTAAAAATAGATGCTTTTTCTCCTTAAAGTCAGGGGCATACATTTGATTTGTTGTTTTGGTGTCATGTGAAAAACTTGTCTTTATGTGATGCTGAGATTAAAGGGTGCTTGTTGCTGGGGCATGGTTTTCCGAGTTAAAATAGAGAAGCTGATGAGATCCAGGATTTTATTTTTTTTTGCCTGGCTAGTGAAGAAGAGGGAGATGGGTGCCCTCTTCCTCTGTGAATTTCTCATCCCTCTGCAGTAACAGTTTGGCATTTCTGTCCTCATGAATGCATAATGTGTTCAGAGATACTGGTGATCATTTTTTAGGCCGATATGTGGATTCCCTGTGATCACTAGAGGGCTTAAATGCCAAGACCTCTTCCTTTATAAAAAACAAGAACAAAACAATTCCGAGGTTCCCTTCCAAAACCAAATCGTTCCCAATACCTGTGCCACTGGTGCTCTCTGCCAGTTGCTAAGTAGGTTCCCAAAATATTGGAATTTTAGCTGTGCAGGGTCACAAGACTCAAAGGAAAACTACACCAGTACTAAAAATGTAAAGCCAACCTTCTGAAGCCTTTTCCAGTTTGTTTGTTTTCTTGTTGAAATGTGACACGAACTACAGAAAATATAAGTGGTCCTTGGGCTTGTTTGTTTGTTCTCTTGTTGAAATGCGACTTGAACTACAGAAAATATAAATGGTCCTTGGGTTTGTTTGGGTTTTTTTGTAGGTGAAAGTTACACAAGAGCTGAAAAACATTCAGGTTGAGCAGATGACAAAACTTCAGGCCAAGCATCAGGCAGAATGTGATCTACTGGAAGATATCAGGTAAGGCTACAGCAAATGTTACCAAAATTCCTTTAAGGTCCAGTTTTTGGAAGAACATTGGAGTTACAAAATTCAGGAACTGACGATGGAATTTCCTCTTTGGATTTCCTGCTTTTAGGCTGTTAAAGTTTTGACACAGCTGGAAATTATAACTGGAGCTAACACAATGCAAACCATTTTTTCTTCTCTTCAATGGGGGAAATGTTAAAAGAAACTCACAAACAATGTCCAAAAAGCATCGGTCTTTTCAGCAATATTTATTTACATAATATTCCGAGACTTCCATTTACCAATTGTGAAAGACTGCTAAAATTACTAAAATATTTTAAAGCCACCGATGATTTATGTCTCACTAGAGATAGCTTTGAAAAGCACTTTCAAGCAGATTGCATTTTTTACCAGAAAAGTTACAAGAAGATATTTGCATTTATAATTTAAAACTCTGCATGGGTTCAAAACAATAGAGGAAATCCAGACGACAGCAGTTGTGGGGGTTTTCTTATTCCTTTTATCTAATGCCATTTGCTTCTCCTGAAATTAAAGGTTTGCTTTTAACAAAATATGGTGGGAGTGGGTACCTGGCATTATGTGGAGGATTAATCATTCAATTTCCTGTAAGATATTCAGCAGAAATCCATTGCTGCCCTGCTCTTTTTGGCAGCGGATGGTCCACGTGTTAATTATTTAAATGAGATTTCCTGCTTGATGTTTATGTATTAAATGCAAGTGTTTGGCTTTGACAGATGAAGTTCTGTTTGTGTCACTATCAGCGTCCTCCATAAATCAGAGTGTCAAGGCTGGAGCCTTTTTCCCCCTTGTTTTTTTGGGTGTTGAAACACTTTTTCTTTGCGTGGGAAAGATCACAGCGTTCATTTCCTCAGATTAGGATTATTCTGGGGAGTGTGTGACTGGCAAATGCTGAGTAATAAGTAACAGACTGATCCAAGGAGTTTTCCCCCCTTAGATGGAAACTTATTTTTAGAGCATCTAGGCCGGATACTGCTGCTCTAGCCCAGGTTTTGTCAGCACTTGCTGTTTTTCAGGAGCTTAGGATCAGACCTCAGTCTGTATTCTGCTGAAAGATGTCATAAGCCTGTGGACACAAACCCAGGAAAACGTGAAAATGCTGGCTTAAAATATTTTCCTTTAATGTAATTTAATTTCTGCAGTTAATTAAATTTCTGAATTTTAATGCTGGGGATTAGGAAGCCGGGTTAATATGTTTAATTCACTCCCATGGTCACTGAGCGTGTTCAGCACTCCGGTTGCAGAACTGCTGCGTGGATTTAAAGATTAAACATTCTTTCAGTGTGGGGTGATGAGACGGGGTATGACAGCTCCGTGGTGTCAGTGATTTGTTCAAATATCAGATAAGAGAATCCAGAACCGGGGAATTTGGGGTTAAAAGCATTTGCTGAACGAGGCCTGATCTTGGTGTGTGAGGCAGAGGCCTTTGGATTGGGAAGGGGGAAAGCTGTGGGGGCTCCATGGTGTGATGCTCCTGGGAGAAGTTGGGTGTCAAGCTCACCCTAATATCCCCTGTAATTCATGGCTGGATTCAGGGTATCCAGCCCCCGTGGTTCCGGAGCGTTCCAGAAAGCTGGAACCACACACAGGATCTTTTTGTCTCTGGAAGGAAGGTTTGTTTTTTATAGAAGGCAGCCTGCTGTTATCCAAAAGTATGGAATTTGAGCAGAGTGCCATTTGTTTATCAAGACTCAGAAGAGTTTGGGTCCTTTGGTAGCGTTTCTGACGCTTTCAGGCACTGCAGGAGCACGACTTTGTACTCGGAATTCCAGAAACTGAAGTGCTGCAGTGGCAACAGGAAACACTGAATCAGGGCTTGCAAACCAGTGATTAAAAATGCATGTTTGAAAAAGTTACTTTATTGTGAATAATTGTTTCATTTGTTGGCACACCAATGCAAGCATCCAAATCACATTTTTTGTATCGCTTCGGTTGGGTTTTATGTGCAGCTAAAGAGAAGTGATAGGAGGAAAAGATCAGAAAGTTCTCCAGCAGAATACATCTATTGTCTGGTGTATTAGCAGATGATTTTTGGCAGCCTACCAGCCCATAAAGCATGCTTTTGCAGTTCTAGTAGCTTTGATATCTTTATGCAAAACTGGGGATTCTGGGTCAGGGTTGAGGTATATGTGTGTAACTACCCTTTTTTTTTTTTATGACTTTTGACACTATGTAAAATTCTAGTATTTATTTAAAAAAAATCCCTGAATATCCATTTCAGTCTTAACAAACTGTGTTGTGTTCTTCTGTGGAAGCTCAGCAGCACTAAAGCTGAAGTCTCTTTCCGTGACTTGACAAGACTCTCATAAAAATGTGTTTGAAATGTGTTAGCAAATAGATTTAAAAATACATTTCTGTTTGTAATCTCTCTTTGGCTTTTCTTGTTGCATTTCTTCATGCTCAGTGACTGGGGAATTTGGGGAACAAGTGATTCAGGATGCTTTTAAGGTCTTTGGCTTACTTTTAGGCATGACATGTGTTTATCTTCTGTAGCTCACTGAAGCTATCTCATGCCTTCATGTGGGAGATCTGTGTTGGCATTACCATAAAAAAGGTTGTCTTTCTGCCACTGGCATGGAGAAAAAGGTTCTTTCCTTGACAGGTAAATGTGGGTTGTATTGTTGCTGTGATCCAGAAACCCTTCAACATTTATGGCAAGGAGTCCTTCACTCCATCCACACTGGCTGCTTTTAGGCAGTGAGTTAATTATTTTTTTGCTGAATTTATCAGAGGTATTAGCAATATTCGTGTGTTTTATTTTGGTTTTAAGATTGCCTTATTTGACTGATGGTAGTAAGTCACAGCCAGGGTCTGCAGATGCTCTTGGTTTGCTGGGACACAGGGATGCTTTCCTTTTCTGTGTGTACCAGTGGCTGCAGAATTGTCAAGAACTCTGTATGATTCACATTTTAACTCACCTTGGTATTTCTGTGGGGTATTTATGTGCTGCAGACTTTATAAACTCATTAAGTGATAATTGCTTTACATTAAACGTTGGATCTTGCTTTTTCAAAGGCTCGGGGTCTGCTGTTCCAAAGCACTTGTTACGCCTTTTTGCTGAGGTATCCTAAAATGTCCTTTTTAAAACTTCTTCACCTTTGTGTTTTGCTGGAGAGAATGAGGTTTGCTTACGTGTCTGTTTTAACTTTGGTCTGGACTGAAGGTGTAGGGCCAGGTCCACTGATTCTGCTGCAGCACAGGGTGGGTGAGTTCTGTGGGTCAGGGAACTCACCCCCACCCCGAAATCAAACCTTCCCTGGCTTTTCTCCCAGGTTTTTGGATAAATCCAGTCTCTGGTCCAGTGTGGCATGAGAGAGAGGAGGAATGATGAGTACCTGAGGAAGGAGAGGGAAAGCAAAGCTGCTCAACAGCAGCCCAGGTTCACACGGGTTTAAAGTCACTGTGTAACCCCAGCCTGATGTCCCTGTAGAAGGCACAGCTGCTGCTTTGTGAGTTACAGCTCTGGAAAATTCACCTTATTTAAGTCTTAACTCGTTTTGGCTGTCTGGGTGTGTTGATCTACGTTGCTTCATTCTTTTAAGTCGTTTGAAACGAGATGTAAAGATTCCCTGATTTCTGACTGAGAAGGAGTAACAAAGCAATTCTTTCATTTGTTGGCTCCTGAATTTAATTTTTTTCAGTTTTTTTTTCACATTCATTGTTTAAAAGGAATTGCCAAAAAGACAGGCTCGCAATCTACTTGTGCTCCTGATAGGGGTGCAAATCTATTTACAAATACTTCCATCTGTTTCCTTCCTTCTTCTGTCCTTGTGGTTTCTGCCTCCTGACATTTTCTTTTTGGTAAAGCTGCATTTCTCTGTGTCATTCACCTTTCTCCTGCTGCTGCCTTGACTTTGTGGGGTGTCCTTGTGTGTCCCTTCCAGCTCAGAATATTCTGTGATTTTCTATCTTCCATCCTCTCCTCCAAAGCTCTGCCTTCTGACCATTCCTTCTCCCTTCCGATTTGCCAACTTCCTTTTGTTTTGTTTTGTTTTCCTCCCAGGTGCTTCATCTCCTCCCTTTATCCAGTTCTGACCTTGTGAATTTTAATTAGCTCTCTATCCCTGAGATTCTTTCCTGTTTAATGTTCAGCAGAGCCGCTGAAGATGTGTTAGGCTGAATGGGGAGATCTTGTGGCTCTTCCTTACCAGTCTGAGCCCTTCCCTGTTTTGGATGCTGTTGCTGGGCTGTCCCTCCTGCAGGTTGTGAGGGAATCAGTAGTTCCAGGGCAGGATTTGTGTTTCTGTGCCCAGGATGAGGACAGAGAACTCCTTTGATGCCTCAGCCTGTCATAACAAGCCAGAGCGAGCAGCACAGATACTTAAAAAAAGAAAGTAAAAGTATGAATGAATTTACATCCGTAGCCAGCCAGTTCCTGCTCGTTTTAACATGTCATTTTCTGTGCTCAGTTATGCTCTGTGGAAGCTTTTGCTGTTGGATATACTTTGTACTCCCTGGTGGAATTTGTGCTCCTGGAATCTGGCCGGCTGTGTTGGCAGGTTCCTGATAAGGTTTATGGCAGCTGGGGCTGAGTCTGGAGTAGAGACCAGCAGCAGTTCCACTTTTAAATACAGCAAATCTGCAAGATCCTTTCAAAGATTCTGTGTTAGGGGAAGAGCCTTGTGGAGCTGTGGAAAAAGGAGCAGATGGAGAAAAACGCTGTAAAATAATCTGTATTTACATGTGTGCGTAGCCATATGTATTAGAATTCCATAAGAGATGGTGAATAATTTGGAGAAATCTCTGCTTTTCCTGCCCCCAGGCACGGTGGTGGTGAGGAGTTTACCTTTCTTCCTGTTCTTTCTGGTCTCCAGCTGCAGGGAATGCAATTTATTTGGCTAGTCCTGAACCTGGGCTGCAGAGCATGTTTGCCTCTGGCTAGCTGGTGTCTGATAAAGCCCCTTTTTAAAAAATTCATCTATCCACAAGCAAGTCCATCTCTTTTTTCCCCTTCATCCTGCTGAGAAATGTGTCCTTCCTTTTTCCTTCAAGGTCATCCCTTGCATTCAGCAGATGCAATTCTTGCCTCTGGTGTTTGGGGCTTTATTTCAGTAGGAGCAGAGTGATTTGCTGCGCTTACAGGTTCTGAAAGCTGCAACCTGCCACAGTGGAGAGCAGCAGAAGAATCAGAAAAATTCCCAAAACCAGTTTGCAAAATGTTATTTTTTTTCTGGATTCAGCTCACACTTGAGGCTTTCTTTCGTGTGACTGGAATATTTGTTTCTTTAAAACTTTCAATTTTCTTACGAGCTGATGACATTTCTTTCCTCTTGGGTCGATCTTTCTCACCACTAGTGATGACTGTGACTTTATTTTGTACTTGCAGTTTTTTTTCCCAGGCTTTGCTAATTAATTGAGGACGCACAATTCCTTGTTGTAACACTGAATAAGCAGAAATTTCAGAATTTTTTGAGAAAAGTTGGTGCAGTTACTTCTGAATAATATTCCATATAAAGATACCACAGAATCTGTGGTCTGGGCACGTTACCTATAATTAGGCAGGGCTTTAATGAGATGCTCACATTCTTGACGGAATTAAAATCTGGTGATGTTTTGACTGGAACTGTTTGAGGGAAGCTTGGAATGTGCTTTAAAAAAAGCTGCTGCCTACTGGGTGTGGAAATCCAAGTTCTGAGCAAAAAAAAGAAGAGTTTTAGTATAAACGTGGCCACAGTGTAATGATTCAGGCCTGTCTTGGCACAGTAGAATTGAGAAATGGACCACATTCCTTCTTCTTTTTTTTTTTTCTATCCCTGACATACAAAAATTAATGGATCTCCTGCTTTAGTATTCCTGAGTACCTTTCAACTGATGAAAGTTAAATAATCAAAAGATGGTTTTTATTTTTTCTGCTTTTTTGTAGCAGAACTAATGGTGTAAAAAACACCCAACAAACCATTTCTCACTTCAGAATGAAAATTCTTTTTTGTTCCCCATTTTTTTTCTCTGAGGTTTGCATTTGAATGAGCTCTTTTTTCTTAAAGCAATTCCAACACACGCTGTGGAAGTCTGATTTTTCAGGATTTTCAGGAGAACCTGAGCTTGTTCTTGTTCTGTTAAGCTGTGGTGCGAGTTTGTCTTCCAAGACATAATAAGAGCATTTGAGTGCTGAGTACAGCTCCTTGCCAAAAGTTGCATTTTCACTTTTGACTCGTGCCCCGTTTTTAAGCACAAAGTCTTTAGTTTGCAGAAAGTCGTGTGGGTTTGGTATTTTTTTTCCCCTGAATTTTAGCCGAGCATGGCTTTTCCTGGAGCTAACTCTTGTTTTTCACCATGATGTTACTTGGCAGAGCTCTGGGAAGCCAGCAGCTGCCATGAAGTCCTGTAAAGCTGCCTTTGGTACAGATTTTGATGGGACAATTGCAATGTGTGTTATTAAAATACATGGCACAGGGTAGTTCTAAAGGAACAAGGACCTCTTCCTTTGATCCACTTGTTCAAACTCAAGGTGCTTCTTGGTTTTTCTTTCCTCTTCATCACATCACTTCTGTGGTGAAGGCTTTCCCTCCAGGCTTTCCATCCCAGCTCTTACTGCAAAGCCCTGTGTGCAGGGGGAATTGAAGGCGTTGGGGACACCCACAGACCTCACTGTGTTGGAAAGAGGAAGAGCATTCTTCCCATTCCAGGCACAGTCAGTGCGGCCTGGCCTGATTTCCTATTGGTGGTGTGTTGTCCCAGAGTCATGGAATATCCTGATGGAATGGGCACATCAGGGTCATCCAGTCCAGCTCCTGGCCCTGCACAGACCACCCCCTGTGCCTGAGGGCGTTGTCCAAAGGCTTCTTGAAGTCAGGCTTGGTGCTGTCACCGTTCCCTGGGGAGCCTGTCCAGTGCCTGACCACTCTCTGGGGGAAAAGCCTTGTCCCAGTATCTACCCTCAAGCTTTTGTTCTGTTTAGTTTGGTGCCTAAAGGTTTATTTTGCAGGTTTTGCTGCCTTTGTCAATATCCCATCAGACCTCAGAAACCTTATGCCTTTTCAATGCTAGCGCCCTGAAGAACAATGGGAATGGGGTTACCAAATCCAACACCCTGTAAATATTCCTTGTAGGGGAGGCAGAGGTGAAAAGAGAAGTTGTGGGTTTGTTTTGTTGGTTTGTACCATGATACCGGTGTACCGTGGTTATCTTGGCTGCAGAGAACTTGGTGGCCTGACTTTTCTTGTCATTCCCAGATGGTCCTTGAGATCAGCCTCTCCTGCTCCCAGTAAACTTTTGACCCAACTGATATCTTACACGAGGTGAATTTGGTTTTCTGATGAATATGCATCTGATTTTTACTTTTTTTTTTTTTTGCTTAGTAAAATCAATGACCTTGTTTAATCATCTTGATTGCTTTCTGCATATGAAAGCACACAGAAAAGGTGTTCTGCATTTATACTTCTGAAAACTGGCAGTTGAAAAAAGGTTAAAACCTTATCAAACCCAAGTTTCTCTGGTCAAATGTTTGCAGTATAAACCTTTTTGTAATGGCTCAATGTGGTGCTTTTCTGACTGGTTTTTATAGTAGGTTTTAAAATTTTAATAACATTTTTCCAAAATGCACGGGAGGAATATATCAAGTTGGGGGCTTGTTGTTGACTTTAAGCTTGTAAGTGTTGGGTTGTGTTTATTTATGGAGCAAATACAATATTTCCAATTAAAACTTGATGAAAGAGAGAGAAAGTGCTGAATTAATGGTTGTAAGTCTTGGGTTGTGTTTATTTAGGAAGCACATGGAATATTTCCAGTTGAAACCCGAGGAAAGAGAGCAACTAAAAAACAATCTATTGAAATCTGGCTTTTTTTCTTTTTTCCCTGTGTGCTACTGTAAGCACGGAGATTCCATTCTCAGACTTTTAAAATTATTCATAACCTTCGGAGCCGTTCCTCCTAAGAGCCTTTGGAGTTATTTTAAGCGTTCCTTTCTTTGTGCCGCTGTGAGAACAGTTTGGGCCCATCCCCAGTGGCTCCGAGAAGGTTGTTCACACACTCCTCTGTCCTCCTGCGCTGGCTCCACCAAACATCCTTTTAATGAGACAGACAAAACGCGCTGGTGTCTAATTTTATGAGCAGAGCTCAGCCATGCAGAAGGCTTTCGAAGATTTATGGTGGTAAAGCCACTAAGTATAGTGATTTCTAGCCAGATGCAAGCCAGTGTTAGTGGGGAAAATGCTGGCACTTATGGCTGTGTTTAAATACACACAATCCTGAGCATAAATAAGATTTTTTGAGGGGGCTCTGCTGTGTTCTGTTTGCATTTTTGAAGGAGAAAAAAAAAGAAGGGAGGAGGCAAAAAAACTGACCAAGGCACAATTTTTCTTGAGGGTATGATACTGTTGAGATGAGCTCAGATCAGAAGTGCCTTTAAGGATCTTTGAATGTAAGAATGAATCATAGACTTGTGGAATGGTTTTGGGTGGGAGGGGGACGTTCAAACTCATCCAGTGCCACCTCTGCCATGGGCAGAGACACCTTCCACTATCCCAGGTTGCTCCAAGCCCCATCCAGCCTGGCCTTGGACACTTCCAGGGATCCAGGGGCGGCCACAGCTTCACTGAGCACCCTGTGCCAGGGCCCCACCACCCTCCCAGGGAACAATTCCTTCCCAATATCCCATTTAATCCTACCCTCTGGATGGCCCTGTCCTTCCGTTGTGTCAACTGCACCGCTCAGCCTGGCGTCGTCTGCAAACTGGAAATTTGAGAAATCACTTGACTCTATAAAAGGTGAAATTACTGTGCTTTTATTTCAGGGTTTGAGAGCGACAGAGATGAGGGGCTGAAGTTCTTGAAAAATGAAGTTAAATTGACCCCTATTTTTCAGTCTTTCAGCAGGGAGTAAAAGAGTTGTAATCTCTTGACATAATTGAGAATTTCTGTCTTGAAACATTGCCATGTGTTAGGCTGCTGAATTTCTGTTAATGTTTGACCTGAAAATCATTGTCTTCCCATCCTAAAGCCAGGCAAGAGGCAGAATAGACCGGCTAGAGTGCCTTGTGAATTAAAAAGAATATTCAGAAAAGCAATAATAGGCAGTGTTACGCTGTCTTGATTTCTAGCAGCTGCTTTTCATAGTCCTGGTGTGTTCCCAGCCTGGTTTTAGTCTCTTATCTCTAAATGTACTTTGCTCATTTTCAGCCGTGTTGCCACTGGTGAGAAAGGGCGTAGATGGCAGTGGCTTCCCACGTTATTTTCATGTGCTAGTTGTTTATGAAGTTTTCTTTCATGTTAATTGATTTTGTGAGATTGTTTCTAATTATATCTCCGTGATCTGAGCTGGCTGAGTAAGAGGACAAGTACATATCACTGCCTGATTCAGAAAGAGGTCCTGCTTTTCAATTTCCTCTTTGTCTTCTCATTCTTCCTCCTTTCTTCTCAACTCTGTTCAGCCAGAGTTGTGTGAAGAGGGACAGGACAGGGAACGACTGGAGGGGATCCAGCAGAGGCTACAAAGATGATAAGGGTCAGGAGCACCTCGCTTATGGGGAAAGGCTGAGGGAATTGGGCTGTTCACCCTCCAGAACAGACAGCTGAGAGAGGATCTTACCCATGCACACAAATATTTTCAGGCCAGGTGCCAAGAGGATGAGGCCAGCCTCTTTCCAGTGACAGGGCAAGGGGCAACAGGCACAAGCTGGAATGCAGGAAGTTCCCCATGAGTATGAGGAAAAAAACTACCGTGAGGTGACAGAGCGCATGGAGGAGGCTGCTCAGAGAGGTTCTGCAATCTCCTTCCCTGGGTTTATTCAAAACTGCTCTGGGTGAACCTGCTTTGGCAGGGGGGCTTGGCAGGGGGGTCTCCAGAGGTCACTTCCAGCGCCACCATTCCGTGGTTGTGTGATTTGATGAGATGAAGAGAGGAAAATCACAAGGGTAGGGTTTTTTTTTTTCACATGAGTCGCAGCAAAGCCCAAACCTTTGAATATCACCAACCTTTTTGAACCAGCTCCTGTGGCATTGGTTTAAGGTGGTAAACTTAAGATACTTCACTGTACCAACAATAGCAGGGTGCTCTTTAAAAGCAGATTTGCCTCCAGGGCACACTTCAAAAGACCATCTCATCCAACCCCACGAGGCAGAGGGAGTCTGGATGAAGTTACCTCACATCTGTATCTTGAAAACCTCCACAATGGGGACTCTACGTGTCTCTTGGGAGGTTGTTCCAGAGACTGATGCTCTCTTGCTAAAATGTGGGAATTTGGGAGCAAAAGATCGAAGGCTCATGATTTGATTTCCTCTGGATCTCTGAGCAATCTCATCTTTGCAGTTAAAAGAACATCAGTTGTCTGTGTAGCAAACATTAGTATTTTTGGGGTACTTGTACAACTGGTGTCTTTGGGATTGTTAGTGGGCCTTGCAGCTGTTCCTTGTGTCCTGCATTTCCCACCCAGTAATAGAAAAGAGATGAGAGAAAAGTAATTCCTGCAGTTGCAGTGAGACTGATCTGTACCTCCTTCTTAGTTCTTTTCTGTGTGTTTCAAATCAAAGCAAAAGCTCAGAACTGTAACAGTGTGGGAGGTGTTGAGTCTCTCAATTCACTATAAATAGTGGCAGACTTGGGAGGACTTGGGAAAGCTTGGGAAGTGTACTAGTTCTCTTTGGGAATCTCATTTTTTTTCCCCTGTGTTGTACAGGCTTTCAAGGGAGCATCTGCCTAAAACCTTCTGATTTGGCTGAGTGTATGCAGAACTTGAATGATGTGCATTATGTTCAAATAGGTTTAAAATGCAAGCAAACTTCTTCTGGACTTTGTTCATGTGTATTTGTATTAATTGATGTTAAAGCAGATTGTAGTTAATTGCTATGAGCTAATCAGCTGAGTAGAAAACGAAGAAGGCCCTATATTCTAGCTTTTCTAAGCATTTGAAGCTTTGGCTTTTCTGCTGAGAAGGTGAGTGTAATCGTTGTGATTACAGGAGTTTTTCATTTAGAAATATGCAGAATTTTGATATCCAAAGAGTGGTTGAAGTTGGTTTTGCAGTCTTCCTGTTGTTGGCGAAAAGCGGCTGAACTTGATCCCTAATGCCAGAGGAGTTGAATTCTCTGTTTGTCTGTTGGGCATTTGGTACTCAAGAAATAATACTAAAAACCTGTGTAAAAACTTGGATCATTCTCTAATGTGTCACTGATAAAAATGTCCTTTAATTCTTTGTCTGCACGTGCTTCCTGTGTGCTCCCTCCTCTTTCTCTCTTCCTTTCCATCCTGACAAAGAGCAGCACAAGGAGGAGTGAAGGTACGTTCCTCTTCCCTGAAACCGAGCGTGGCCGTGTTATTATTCCCGATTTCCTGGGGAGACTTGGACTTGTGACTGGCGTGTCCTGCAGCCAAGGTTTGCTGTTCCTGCGGGGCTCTGCTGTGCCTGTGGAATGCGGCCGTCACAGCGCCCTTTGTTCCCGGCTCTGGGGTGGTGTTTGGAACACCCCGGGCCCGGGTTGTGAAGTGCCTCAAGCTTTGATCTGCCCTGAGAAGTTCCTTTGAGTTGGTGGGAGAGCTTTGATGTTCTCTGCCAAGTCCTTCTGGTGGAGGTGCAGTGCAGAGCTGTTGTCCCGTGAAGAACCAAGACCTCATCTCTCCGAACACTTCTTTACTCTCAGGGAGCAAATGGATCTCTCTGCTGGAGCAGTTTGTCCGTTGTAGTTGTGATTTTTTGTTGTTCTAAATTTAGCAGGTTAGCTCAATACTGTGCTAGAGGAGGGCTGGGCCCTTCTGTTGACACAGCTCGCTGGATGTTTGAAATGCCTTTTGCCTTCTCTGTACCCAGCTGTGCTGCTGAACTGGCAGCCCCGAGAGAAAGGCTGGGAGAATTTGGATTGTTCAGCCTGGAAAAGAGAAGCTTCAAGGTGACCTAATTGCCCCTTCCAGGACTTGAAAAGAGCCCGTAAGAAAGATGGAGAGGGACTTGAGACATGGGCATGGAATGCCAGGACAAGGGGCATGACTTCAGACTGCTTAAGAGCAGGGGTGGTTGGGTTTTGGGAGGCAGATTCTTCCCTGGGAGGGTGGACAGGCCCTGGCACAGGGTGCCCAGAGAAGCTGTGTCTGCCCCTGGATCCCTGGCAGTGCCCAAGGCCAGGTTGGACGGGGCTTGGAGCAGCCTGGGGCAGTGGAAGGTGTCCCTGCCCATGGCAGGGGGTGGGACTAATGACCTTTCACGTCCCTTCCCACCCAAACCATGCTGTGAGTCTGTGATTCTGTACCAAACCATTATTAACAGCCCTGTTCTGGTTTTACTGGAGCTCAGGGGAAATGGTTTAAACTGCATTATACTCCTGTATGTGTTTGGAGGAGATGGTGGTGCTGTAGGTAGTAAGCAAGATCAATATTCTTGTCAGTGGCAAGAAGACAAGATGACTTGACCCCTTTCAGATATCTTTTCCATAGCTTTTTTTTTGTTGGCAGTGGACTGAAATTTCTCCTTTTGGGAAAAAATTAATAAGGAATGTTTGTGTTCAAGGAATGACTGGACATGGCACGCGGTGCCAAGGCAGTGATCAGTCAAAACTTGGATTTGATGATCTCAGAGGTCTTTTCCAACCTAAATGATTCTGTGATTCTGACATACGTCTACAGTTAGATTTTAGAAATTGTACCACACGTTTTCAGTGAGCTGTTGCATTTTCCTGACTTAAAAAAATAACAGTACATTTACTGTACTCTTCTAAAACGGGGTGATTGTGCTTTGAGGAAAAAACCCATTATAGTAATTATTATTACCTGTGGAATCCATTAAAATACAGAATTTGACTTACGTCAGTGTTAGTGACAATGAAACCTTGTGAAGGGCATAATTTAAAATTGACGTGCTCATATTAAGACTGTAGGAAAAGAAAGGAGAGAAGTCTTTGTAATAAACCTGGGTGGCACTGTCAAGATTCCTAAAATGTGACAGATGAGTAAAGTAAGAACTCCAAGGCGGTTGTTGCCTGCTGCAAAACCTTTTGCAGATCCAGGATGAAATAAGAAGCATGAATGATGAAATGTGTCTTGGCTTCTTGCTGTTAAGCAAATGGGGATCAAAGAAACTCCCATATCCCTGTTTTCTGAAAGCTCCTGGTAGACAGTTCTGAATTATAACATCCTAGGTTGTTTTTTTTTTCTGGAAGGGAAATGCCTTGGTATGATGAATCAGGAGAATTTGGGGAAGCTATAGAAAAGTACCCTTGCATTTGTCTAAATTGTGTCTCTCCCTAATGTTTGCTTAGTTTCCCACTTTAAACCAAAAACTCATTAGTGATCATTTTAAATACACTTAAGCTCTGAAACCAATCCTTGTATTTGTTGTGAATGTTAATGCTATAAAGAGGGCACGCTTTTATTTTGAAAAGGCTGAATGAAATGCTCACGCTCACCAGCAGCTTTCTGACGGTTCTTTTTTCCTTTTTTTTATTCTACTGAAGGAAAAACTATTGTTTTAGCACTGTTGTTTTGTGTCTGGGTGTCGTGTTCCTCTGATCACATGCTGGACTGCTAATACTTCTCTGAGACAAATTGCTGAAAACACTGGCTACGTTTGAGGTTGCAAGAATTCTCTATATATAGTGACAGAATTGATTTTTTTGGCTCCGTTGCTAGTGGCAACTCATCCTAATCCCAAACTGTACAGTAATGTGATTTATGGGGAGTACATTGCTCGCTAGTGAATGTTGTCTGGAATTTTTTTCTCTGTGCATTGCTACAGGGGCACTGTTCAGGCACGAGGTAAAGATATTTCATGGTTTATCATAGGTTGTGTGGATTAGAACATTTAAAATCATGAATAAAATCGTAGCTCACAAATGCCTTTGGGAAAAAACGGCTTTGTTGTTTTTGATAGATTTATAAAGGAGAAATTTCTTATTAGTTGGGAGCTTGTGCTGGTAAAAATCACAACTGTCTCTCATTTAAGGCCCAGTTTGCTTGTGGGTACTTTCACACCAAGCATTTTGCATATGTGTTAATATTTTTTTGTTTAAATCAAATAAATTTTACAGAGCATTAAAAAGCTTCAGTTAGAAACATTGCCAGGATATGTTCTGTATGTTGTAAAGAGCACTTAAAATTGGCCTGTGCCAGTTGTGACTGACCTCTAAATGTCCTGCTCAAAATTGTGACTTTATAACGCATTGTGTGGGGAAGTTTCAGGTTTGAAGAGCATCAGTTAAACTGCCGTGAGTACTCTGAGTAAGCAATGCTCTCTTGAAAATCCAAATGGGCTTTTTAGGAAGGGACATTTTGTATTTTTGGGAAGTTGTTCATGGTTGGTCATGATGGTCATCAGGGTCTTTTCCTGCCTCAACCATTCTGTGTGTGAGGACTTGTGAAGTCAAGACATTCAAAGTTGGGCTTTCTGGCTTTTGTTTCTCAAAGCAGGAGCTCATTTATCTGCTCTCTGTTGGCTTGGAAGGCAGAGTTATTACTCCTTTGAGTTGAGTGGGTTAGAACAGCAGTGCCTGCAGTTGCTCGTGGGGATGGCAGGAGGATGATCCAGGTCCTGAAAATTGGGGGTGAACTAGGGTTCACAGGCAGGAGACTGCTTCTGTCACCAAGATGTAATGCCCAACTTTGAGTCCTTGATTGCATACCTTGCCGTATCCTGATACATTGAAATATTTTCAGCTTTAATACCTCTGTTTACATTCAGGAAAATTTTCCTTCCGTGTACTTTTAGCTTAGTTGAGGATAAGTGGAGATTTAAAGGGTAAACATTGCAAAGGACAAAATGGTAGCAAAGCTGTCCGAGCTGATTAGTTTTAGGTGTGAGATGAGCAGGCGTCTAATTGCAGGTCAGATACGGAATCCAGTGCAGTTGTGTGTAGGTCCTCTGTGTAGCTGAGGGACAGAGCAGAGCTCCTCAGGGTGGTAAAATCTTCTGTAGTAGCTGAATCAACAAGGGACTGATGTGTGCTTGGCTGTAAAAGGGATGGGGCGGGTATTGTAGCTCCTGTTTGCTCGGGGAAGAACTGGTAGAAAATCGTGAGATGCGTCGTAGAAAGGAATTTGTAGAGGAGAGAAGAGCTCTGCTGTGGTACAGGATATTTGAACTGCCAGTTACTCCCTTTCTGCAGGAATTTATGAAGCTCTGTTTGTAAGAGCTATTTTAAGACTAAAGAGGAGACAGTACAGAGTATGTACATTGAAGTCAAGTTTAAAAAAGGCCACTTTTTATTTCTTTTGTGCTTGCCTGAGAACTGGAGCAGTGCACTGAGGTAAGCAGAAAGTGAGGGCTGACTTGCCAGCGAGCAGCAGGAAGGAGAGCTGAATTCCTTGACTCAGCAAGCAAAGAGTTTCCTGATGTTACAAATATTTGTGCTTCAGGAGTTGTGGAGGTGCCCTTCACATGTCTGCTGAGATCAGGCAGACCTCAAGTGGATCCACAAGCAGTAAATGTCACTGGCTTCTCATGCTGGGTCAGAGAACTTCTTTGTGGGCAAGAGCTGGGGCTGTGGGTGACCTCACCAGGGTGGTTTTGAGTTTGTTCTGCTGCCTCGTGTGTGCTTTCACAGCTGCTGGGGCCTTGGCCTGCCCAGCAACGTTCTTGTTAAAAATCTTGGCCTGGAGGCCACGTTCGCACCGCGTTGGGATGTTTGTGGTGTGAGAAGTCCACGTTGTCTGTACTTGCCGTGGGAGGGGAGGCTGGTGTTCGGAATCCTGTCCAGACTGGTGGTGGCTTGGGCTTCTGTGACCACAAATTGCCCTCAGGACCTGGAGACGCGCCGTCGTGGGAGCAGGATTCAATCCATAACACCGCTGGTGGGCAGATTCTCCTGGGAAACAGCCAGGAGTGATGGGTTCAGCTTAGTTTTCCTAAGGAGGACTTCCACAAAGCTGAGGAGCAACCCATCCCATTGTGTTGTGTGGGAAGGTCAGGAATTTCAGCAGGAGCCCCTCATGGCTGAGCAGGGAAAGCATGTGAGGTCGGTGGGCAGGAAGGGAGGAATATGAATGCTTTGTTTGGCTGCTAAAGGACAGCATCAGTGACACCTCCAGCTGGTCAGGGACACGAGGAGTGGAAGGAGGGATGCTCTGGGAATGGGAGCAGCAAGACATTTTCTGAGGCAGCCTAGTGGTGGGCTCTAGGGAAGGGTCTGCAGTAATCAGCAGTTTTATTTCCCCCATTCAACCTTTTCCAGGGAAATCTTCCCCTTAACTGATGTCTAGGAAAACCTTAACATGTAATTTGGAGAGGAGAGCCAAGGTAATGCTCTGATGTAGAAATATGTCCATCAACATGAGCTGGAGGAAGAATTCCACGTGCGTATCTGTGCTGAAGGCCATGGATGTGATGTAATGTGGGAGACAGCAAGGTTAACTGCAGACCAGGCAAATAAAGCCAGCCCAAAATCCAAGCAGCAAACCAGTGTTTGAACAGTGCTGTTAAATGCCCAACACAGCACAGTGACTTCTTGTGGAGTTTATTTAATAGGTGGTGCGAAGTCTTCAGCAGGAAAGGCAATAGTGGCAGTGCTGATATTCAAACCTTACATGGAACTTTTGCTCCTTGATAAAAGTGCAACTGAACTGCCTATTTCTAAGCAATAACATAAACCTGGCAGGTAACAGCATGCATGTGAAAGTCATATTTCCTAGGAAGCGATTTTGTTTCATTCAGATGATATAAAACCATTGAACAAAAGAGAGTGTGTTATTTTTAAAACCAAACATAAAGGCTGTGATTTGCTGTAATGTGACCTCTGGTGATTTTTTTCTTTGAGTGGCTGAAAATGAACCTAAAGGATTCTGTGCAAGTGGAGACTCTGGTCTTAAATGAAATGGAAGTGACTTTCTTCTTGCCTGCAACTTCTTAATTTCTTCAGCTGCCTTTTTGCAAGAGCAAAGGCATGGGATCAACTCTTAAAGTCAGCACTGGTTTTTACTGAAATTTAGGGATGTTTAAATCAAACACAGTTAGCCAGAAAGTGATTGGAGGCACTAGGATTCCCTGGTAATTTTGTGGTGGTCTGACAGTACAGAGAGTTGTAATAAAGGAGATAATTCTTTTGCATGATGTAATGAAGGTGAAACTTCACTTGCCACACATTCTCTGAGGTGAAATTTTTGATGTATAAATAAAAAATACCATTAACGGTGTTCAGTGGTCAGCGTTGGAGGAGTTTTGCTGGGAAAAGGGAAAGTCAGTCGGAAATCTCTGAATTTGGAGTCTTGGGTACTTTGTGACAAGGTGGACAAGGAGAATGGATTTGCACTAAAAAGAGAGGAGGTTTAGATTAGATATTAGCAGGAAGGTATTAAGAGCAAGCTTTTCCCTGTGAGGGTGCTGGGGCCCTGGCACAGGGTGCCCAGAGAAGCTGTGGCTGCCCCTGGATCCCTGGCAGTGTCCGAGGCCAGGCTGGATGGGGCTTGGAGCACCCTGGGTTAGTGGAAGGTGTCTCTGCCCATGGCAGGGTAGGGAATGGGATGTTCTATAAGGTCCCCTCCAACCATAACCATTCTGGGATTCTGTGAAGTATGTTCCAAATTTTAATAACCTGGGTGTTGCACTGCCATGCTTTCTGCAGCCTGTGTGCAGATAACTTCAGGAATAGTGGTGTTTTGAAAAATCATTTACCCTTCAGACGCTCAGAATTTTATGCAAATCTTCTAAAACATTGCTGTAGTGGTAATTCTGTTTAGTAAAGAGAAAAACCACCAAGAGGAGCTTATTACACACAGCGTTTGAGAGTCTTGTCGTGATGAATAATTTCTGTAGATTCATTATTGCTCCAGGTATGTTGTCTTTGTCTCTGCTGGACACGGGGAGGGAATATTAATGCAGCGTGTCCCTGCATATGCGGGTGTTCCTGGAGTCCCTCATTAGCCATGCAGCTGCTGCTGTGTTCTCTTATCTCAGCATTTATTGTCAACCCCTGCCCTGAACAGAGCCACGGGGATGATTTATGCTGGCTGGAGTATTCGGGATTCGGTTGTGCCTTTGTTAGTGACACACCTGTCCTCAAATTAAAACCCAGGTAACAGCAGTTGTTTGGTTGTACGGTGTTGATTCATGATGGTGCATTTTTCATGTCGCTGCGGGAAAGTGGGAGGAGGCATCCACGTAAAAGTATTGAACTAAACCAAACAAGGATGTTGGCATTTCTTAAGAAAACCTGTTTCCCTTCAAAGGGGAGCAAAATGTTTTGGCCCATTGCCTCCTCCCAAGTACTGCAGGATTGTTCCCCTTTGGATTTTGTAGTCAGAGCTGACATTCCAAAGGATATTTTAATTCAGTGTCATGCACTGGGGAAGGGGCTGAAGCACCAGGAGAGGCTGAGGGAGCTGGGAAAGGGACTCAGCCTGGAGAAAAGGAGGCTCTGCACAACTCCATGACAAGCGGGGACAGCCAGAGGGGAACAGGGACAGAAGGAGAGGGAGCAGCCTCAGGTTGGGCCAGGGGAGAGTCAGGCTGGACATCAGCAGGAATTTCTTCATGGAGGTGATTGTCAGGCATTGCAAAGGGCTACCCAGGGAGGTTTAGAGTTCCCATCCCTGGAGGTGTCCAGGGAAGGACTGGATGTGGCACTTAGTGCTCTGGGCTGGTGACAAGGTGGGGATTGGGCACAGCTTGGACTCAGTGATCCCTTGAGGCTTTTTTCCAACATTGCTGATTCTGTGACTTGGCAAGACAAATGCCATCATTTTGAACATCCCTTCTTCCTTCTTCTTCCCCCAGCGTTTATTGCTGAGCACAGTGCTTTGGGGTCTGGGATCACTTGGGGTCAGCTGTCCTGACTGGGTCCTCTCCCAATTTCTTACACTCTCACAGCCTAGTCACTAATAGGATTGCCCAGAGAAGCTGTGGCTGCCCCTACATCCCTGGAAGTGTCCAAGGCCAGGCTGGACTAGGCTTGGAACAACCTGAGATAGTGGAAGGTGTCTCTGCCCATGGCAGGGACTGGAACAAGATTATTATTGAGGTCCCTCCCAACACAAACCGTTCTGTGGTGTGAGGAGCAGGAAAGGCTTTGAGCTGTGTAAGCACTGCTCAGCAATAATGGGAACATCCCTGAGTTATCTGTGCCCGGAACTTTGTGTTCTCAGCACAAATCCCAGGCACGGCCCCATCCCAGCCACTGTGCAAAAATTAACTCCATCCCAGCCAAGCCCAGCACTGTGAGCTGTGACCTCCCCAATGGAACTGGACGTGGCAGGTGCAGCTGCAGGACTTGGAGCTTACTGGGACTCCAGAGGTGCAGTGGGATAGTTCCCTGTCACCTTGGAAAGGTCATGGGAGAGCTTCCTGATGGCTGCAGAAAGCCAAGTCCTGGACCCATTTTCAAAGACCTCTGGAAGGAGGATCTGGGGAACAGCAGCTGCTCATCTTCGCCTTAACTCCTGGGAAGATTACGCAGCAGAACCTCCTGGAAACCATTTTTGAGGCTTCTTTTCCCTTCTTTGAAGGGGCACAGGGGTGATTTGGAGCAGCCAGCAGGGACTCCCAAGGACAAAAGGTGCTCGATTGCCTTTTGGGAAAGCTGGCAGTGCACGTGTTGTACGTGGTGGCTTCGGTGAGACCTTTGACACAGTCCTGTAGCACCTTCACAGCCATGCTGGGGACACGTGCACTGATAGCTGGCTGGAAAATTGGCTGGGCTTCTCAAATCTAAGTGCTGAGGAGCAGTGCCAAGTGCAGCTGGCAGCTGGGCATCCCTCAGAGGTCCATGGATCAGTGCTGCTCCACGACTTCAGTCACAAGCTTCATGGTGGGATGGGGTTTTGGCAAGCTGAAGGGGCCTGTTAAATTGGGGGAGAACATTGATAGGCTGGAGGCAGGGCTGTGGCCAGGGTGACCTTGGGCTGTGAGTGACAGAGGCTGGCAGGAACCTCTGGAAGGCCAACAAAGGCAAATGCCAAGTTCAGGAGCGTTCCAGCCTTGAGCAGCAGGCCAGGCTGGGACTCCAGGCTGGGATTTCAGTGCCGTCCTGGACAGAAACACTTCACTGCACGTCTTCACTGTTAAAGAGATTGGTCAGGAGTGACTTGTGGAGAGTAATTCCTAAATATCATCTTTGTCCTGGCAGCAATAGTGCAATATACTTATTTATTCCCTTTGCCCCACTAAAAATCATTCAAAACCATTTAAAGTCTGTGATGGTTTAAAAAAGAGGACAAGAAAGAATAAATATGAAGAAATTAACAATATTTGGGGTTCATTCAAGCTGATGGAGTGGTTTTTGTCACTAGGACAAAACCAGCTGCTCCCCTTTTTCTGTTCTTTTTTATAATCAGAGCTGTCTGTTTTAATGTTTTTAATGGAAAATTTTTGAGTGAGTGTATACTAAAAAAAAAACAGGATAGTATTACTTTGGACATGATTGCACACTGAGTGCGTGTACTCCCAGTGTGCATTATAAGCACAAGTTGTAGAGTCATAATTTTCCACCGGTGTGTTCTAGCTGTCAGGAATTATCCTTGATCTACTTTCTGGGAACTGGAAGTTTTTGAGTATTTCAAAATTCACTGATTCATCTTCTTGAGTGTTGGTGGATTGAGTCAGGTTTAATCCAGCTGCAATGTGCTCTGCAATTCTTAGGGGGATTTACTTCAGGAATTTTTGATGGGGTGAATTAATTTCAGGTCAAGGTCAGTCAAAAGGTGTGTTTCTTTTGGTTTTGGATCTTTTGAGTATGATACTAGTTTATCCGTTTTCTGAGGCTTTGTGTTAATTGTAAGGGTTTTAAATTTTCATTAAATTTTCCAAACAATTTGTCTGAATGTTCATAGCCAAAAAAACCACAAACACAGACTGCTGGTGTCAGGTGAGCTGTATGAATTTTTCAGTTATTACCTCGGGTTTTTGATGATTATCATCATCTTGCACGGGAAGTTGTTCCAAATGGGATTCAGGCCTTGCCTGGTTCATTGTTGAATTTCTCAGCCTTTGAATAGAAATGCATTCACTGGTGCAAATTTAGCCTCTTCTTTTATTCAAGAGCCCTGAACATGAAGTGTGTGTTTACGTTTTTGCATAGCTCTGCATGGAATTAAATTTTTACGCAGCAACTAATTCACTTTCTGGTTTTCAGGGTGTCACTGGGTTTAACTTTCTGCTGTGCAAGCTGTGACTTTAATCTTCACATTTGTACAACTGCACAATATTGGCAGATGTGACATTGCCTTATAAAACTCTAATGTATATTTTAATGTTCTTATATTGATTTTTCATGAAGGTGTGAGCTTTACACATTCCCAGCCCAAGTGGACATCCATGAAATAATTAAGCCCATCTGTTTCTCCTGTTTCCCTGTAGGAAAACTTAATGAAATATGATTCTCCACTGACCTGACTCCTTAATTCACATTGTTATGCTCTTCTACAATGGGAATATAAAAAGATACCTCAATATTTCATAGCATCTGTTGCCTTAAACTGAAATGTGTGGCAGTGGCTGAAATTTGGGGTCGGGAATTTGCATTGACAGTGAGGGCTCAGCACCAGAAAAAGTGGCATTAGCAAAATGGGGATGGCAGGAAGAGGAGTTTTCTTTCTCCTGCTTTCTTAGAATTCCATGATCTCACAGAGCTCGAGGAAAAGTGGGGCAAATGGACTGAGCGCATTACATTAATGTTGGCAGGATAAAGGTGATATTCAGGAATCACTGTCCACAAACTAAGATGCTTTTTTAGGGAGTGCAGTTCTGGTGTTTCCTGCACTTAGTTAACGGTTACTTTGAGAGAAATATGTAAAAGTAGGTATTAATGCTCCCCAGTTTAAAAAGAACACTAAATGATGTTCCTGCTTTCTTGCAGACTCATTAATTCATGTCTTAAAAAGTTACCAGTAGTTAGAGAACGTTTTATTACTTCATGGAAACAAATGTTTCCTTATATGAATGGATTTGAAAGCCCATCTTGAAGGACAATAAGGTTAAGACTATCCCAGCTTTGCGCATAAAATCTGGATACACACGTCAAAGTTTTCACACTGCCCAAGTAAAGAAACTATGATGCGTTTATTAGTCAGACTTCTGTTTCCCTCTGCTCAAAATAATTTTCTCCTGGGAAATGTGTTGACTTCAGTCTCCTCTTTCATGTGCTTTGTAATACATTCATAGTTGTCATAGAAGGATTGCTGTATGAAGTGTCCCAAGGTTAAAAGCAGCTTTGTGTTGGGCCAGGGGAGGGAAGCGCAGTCCCAGAGCCGCAGGGAGCACCAGCTCCAAGGAATGCAGACGGCTGATCCCGGCGGCCTTTCCCTACTCAACCATTCTCCTCATTCGGCAAAACAAATTTAAATATTGGCTACATCACCTTGCCAACTATTTCCCCATTTAAAATGCAGAACAACATCTAAAACTAAAATATTGTTCGTAAGGAGGTGCTGCTGTACAATCCATTCTCTTCCTGCCAGAGCTTGTGGTCGATCCGATTCCAAGATTTCAGTTGGTTTGGGGAGTCAGTTTGATGCCCGTGTTATTTTGTAATCCCACACAAGGGCTGGTCCAAAGTGTTCTTGGTTTTCTTCTCTGGTGCAGAACTTTTAATGTAGAAAGTTCTTGGGGATATCTCGGGCATCCTGCTTGTCACAGTCATTGTTTTGCAGTCAGTTTAAGAGGAATTTGGTTTGAATGGGATGGGGAAAAAAGCTCAGGTGAAATACACAACTTCATATCCAGGTTTGGTGTATTTCAGCCCTGATTCTATATTTTGAAATGCAGTTAGCTGAGAATTGGAAAATAACTTTGTTTGCCTGAAGTATTCCTAGATTTACATTCCAAAGACTGCTGCTTCTTTTCTTCTACCTTTTCCGTATTGATAAGGCATTTCAGTTATTCCTTGGAGTTATTTGTGCAGTTCTTTATACTTCTGGGAGAAAAGTGAGTCTTTTCAGAGGAACGTTGTGGTTTCTAGGTGTTTGCTAAGCTGACTGGGATATTGGATTTTGGGACAGGAGATTTTAAAAGAAATTGGGTTATAATATTGGTTGGAATACTTGGAATAGTTTACAAAGGAAATTCTTTCACAGGCATCTCAGCCAACTTCACTTGTTCCACCTGGGCTACGCCAGGGGGATTTGGGGAGTTCAGCTGTTGGAGCTGGAATATGGCCAGATCTTATGGGCTGTCATTGGTCTGGGAAGAATTTTAAGCAATCATAATGCATTTAAACTTTTGTCTTACATCCTGTTGGGGAAGCTGTGCCTGTAGCATGTGGATGCTCTTCATGGATGAAATGGAGTAGGCAGAAATAAAAGGAGCCTGTCCTGAGCTCCTTTTTATTGAGTTAACTTTATTAGAGGACGATCCTGAGGTGTGTTTTTTCCTACTGGTGTGTCACCAGAATTATTGCGTAACTAATTTAAATATAATCAGATTTTTTTTCTGTGCCGGTGGTGTAGCCTTAAGCTGAGTAGTTTGTGGTATAACTTAAAGAGAATAACTCTGATAAAAATAAGTCTGAATGATACATAAAGCCAAATCGTGTTCTGTGCTCCCAAATTCCTCCCTCGGCTGTACCACTGGAAAGCTGATGAGCTTTTCATGAAGAAAATGCTATTTATGCCTGGGAACTGAGTGGCCCTGGGAACTGGGTTTGCCCAATAAAACTTGGAAATTCAGCCATCACGTATGTGAAGTCCACACACAATCGTTGCTGGGCTACTGATGTGCACTTGTCAAACCATTTCCCTTTTTTGTTGCTGTTTTCACTCTGCAGACTGTCCAGCAGAAGCCCCTTTTAAAGTAAATTATTGAATTTGTAGAGTTTTGCTCTCTGTGTTAATGGATTTTGACGGAATTACTGAATTTGGAATGTTTTACTTAGTGTTCTAATGGAATTTCTTTGCTTTCTTTCAGAGCATTCAGTCAGAAAAGAGCTGCAATCGAGAAGGAGTATGCACAGGTAGGTTCTGGAATAATTTTGATGGCAGTGGCATTTTTCTGTTGGGATAATTTGTTAATCAGCAAATTACCGCGGTGTTTGGTTTTTTCATTTATCTTTTCCGTAAGTGATGAAGTTCTGAATCAGTTTGGTCTATGCATGACTTAGGCCCATTCTGTATTTTCATGTCTTTTGATTGAGGAAGTTCTTGAGTACAGAAAACATTTTTAACATTTTTTTCCCGATTGTTATGAAGTCAATCTATGTGTGGTTTTCTCAGAAGTCAGTGTGAAACTTGAGTGAAAGGTAAAATCAGGTCAATTAGAGGGAGAGGAAATGTTCTGGCTTACTCGGTCCAAAATAAATTTAAATTCACATTCTTCAGTAAGAGCGGCTTCCCATTCATCTGAAATAAAAGCGGATTTGGCCTCGTGCTTGTGATAGGGAGTGGAATGAATTTTGATTTGTTTGTGAGAAAAGAGGGAGGATTGCTTTTTCTCCCCCGGTCCAAAATTAGAAAGCATCTAATAAGGGGCAGCTGCCTGTTTAATTTACAGTAAAGGCTCTTGGAGCTTAAGTCCAAGTACAACAGATTAAAAATACATTAATTTATTTTAAAATAGATTAAAGGTAGAATGAAATCCAAGAGAGTGAGCTGGTGGAGCCTCAGTATGCCATAAATCCAACTGGAGATGTGCCTGCCGTGGAATGTGAGAACACAAGCTGTCACTAGGCTGCTTCCAAGTGCAGCTTGTAAGATGTCATGTTAAACATCCTTTTAGTCCTCAGTGCTGCATCACCCCCAAAATACACAGAGCAAACGTGTTCTGGGGCCAGACTTCACTGTCAGTCGGGAAAGGATGATTCCTGTGCCTGTGATGGATGGGCTTTTAGTGCTGGATTTTCTGCGTGTCTTCTCAGCCTAAAATTTGTCTGAAAACCCTTCCTAAATCATGTGGAATTTGTGCTGAATTAAGGCCACTCACTGACAATAGTGCCATAAGTTATTGTTGCTCCCATTATTTCTCTGGGCATGAATTTACCTTGGCCAGTACCAATTCCATTGGCAGCTGAACTAAACTTGATTTAATACCTGAATTTTTCAATGACAGTGCCTCCTGAAACTGTGGTTCAAAATGTGTATTCGTGAGTGATTTTTTTAACTGATGTAGAAAATTTAACACCAGTTCTTAATACATTTATCCGCTGGACACTGGGAATGTCTTTTACATGCAGAGACACAACAGTCGCTGCATTTAGGGATCAGTCTTGATAAGTTGGAAAAATAATTTACACTCTGCGCTTCGCAAAGCTCAGACTTAACAACTGAGGCTTTCAGCTCCTTGGATTTAACCCCCCCCCAGCTTTGCAGCAGTGCAGCTGCAGCATTTGAGATTCACTGAATGGCTGTTTATATGAATGAAGTCTTGTGGGATCGCTTCCTTGGATTGCTGATAAGTGCACAGCTCCAAAACAACGTTGGATGCTTCTTCCAGGGCCTCTAAAAGGATTTCTGTTTTGGAGGTGGTAATAAAATTTCACATAAAGCCTTTTGGGGAGAGAAGTTGTGCTCCAAATAGATGGGAAGTTGCATTCATCAGCACTGGGGTATTCCTTTTAAATCGGTTATAAAGGGAGCTGGAAATGCTCAGTAGTTTATGAAGCCAGATTTCTAAACCTTTTCACAGATTCTCTCCAAATGCCTCTTGTCACCTTAGGGAATTTGGAATATTCTGACATCTGACTTTTTTTTGGCAAGTTAGAAGCAGTAGAAGGGTGGCCAGTGAAAATAAGTTTCCCAGAACTGAACGCTTTGTTGGTTTAAAAAAAAAATTTGTAGGTTGGTGCCCTGCACTTGGGTGCCAAGTTTCTAAACACAAGAGTACTTTTGTTGGGAGCAGGAGAACCTGTCCAAAGGCGAGTGAAACACCCCAGCCCAGTGTTTATAACTTGCCCCTAATTACATGCTAAGTGGTGCAAATGTATGTGATGAATTACAGGGTCTGGATTTAAATTTCCCTGCTCTTATTTTGTTCAGGTTTTTTTTTTTTTTTTTGTGTGTGGTTTTTTTTGTTTGTTTGTTTGTTTGTTTTGGTTTTTTTGGGTTTTTTTGGGTTTTTTTGGGTTTTTTTGGGGTTTTTTTGGGTTTTTTTTGTGTTGTGCTTTCACCTGGTGGTACCTGTTGCCTTTGAAGGTTTTTTAAGCTTTTTTTTTGCTTATTGTCCATCTCCAGTGAGTTCTTTCCTGGCTTTTCTAGGCTGTGCCATGGTAGAAACGGGAGAAGGATCCAGTGTATCAGCAATTCTGCAGTTTTCTAGATCAGTTGGGATTCTGCACTCAGCTCTTCCACTTGTATTTTTGGTCCTGCATTATTTAATATATGCTTAGAGGCTTACCTTAATATTCAGAAATGAGAGCTCAGAAAGGTTCTCGTTTCCCACTAACAGTATGCCTGCTAATAGTATTTAAATTGCAATTTTATATTGTTATTATTAGCTATTCTCCATGATTAATAAGCTACCTGAAATCAGTGGCTGAGAATACTCCTATGGTGAAAGAACAGTTTACTACTGAATGTGTGCTTTTGCTGCTACCTACAAAAAATGTTTTACCCAGCATGTTAAATAGGTAAAATGTTGGGGTTTTGGGGTTTTTCGTGAGATCATAAATAGATCTCTGCTGCAGTTACTGTTACTTCACCCTTTTAACTGGAGAGATGGGTCTCTCACAGTCTGGGAACACACAGTTGACCTTCTTTGTCATGTTTTGGTTTTGTTTGATGTTTCATTATCATTGTTTCAGAGTAAAACGTGACTCCAGGTAATCAGCATGGCTTGGCCCCTTGGAATTAGCAAGTAACCTCGAGGAGGTTGAGTTTCCCTGCATGCTAATGAGTTTCTAATTGTAGTACCTTAACTAAAGGCACTGATGTTGTAAAAAAAGGTGGGAGAGCCCCCTGAGCTACATTTCAAGTGAGGCACAGGTAGAAGTGTCTGTTCGGTTGCTTTTTTAAAAGAGGCAGTAATTGTTAGGATTTTTTTTCTCCTCTCTGTGTTTTCTAGAGGTCAAATTAACATTGAAGAGCTGTGGGTGCTCAGTAAAACCAGCTTATCTGTCATCAGGAGGGGACAGGGCACTCGGTGTTGATTGCTGTGTCTGTGGCACTGAGAAACTTCCTGCATTTAAAACATTTTCAAATGTGGAGAAGAGCAGAGTTCATGTAGTTTGTAGCCACACAGTCCAGTTGGCAGCTCCTCATATCCATGGCAGTGGTCAGGAGAGGAGCCTTAGATAAGATGAAAAGGATGTGAGAGGGAAAAGCAGCTGGCGCTGGAGTGAGAGGAGCAGGAAAGGCGGGGAGGTGGATGTAAGCAGACACCATGGTCACCCTTACCCATTTCCCTCACCCAGTGTCTCACCAGACCTAGAAAACACACTCATTTCAAGACAATCAGACTATATAAAGTAATATATCCAAAAATAATTACAATATTCCTATGGCAGGTTTTGTCTGTATAATGTGTGCGTGTGTATACATAATATATAAAACACATACTTAATAAACGAACATAACATGATTTATTTTACATCCTTAGATACACGTTTTATATATAATTTAATTATGTATAAATTAATCAGAATTAATTTTATATATAATTTAATTATATATAAATTAGTTATTCAGAATGTACTGATTTTCCATTGTTTAAAATCAAAATAGAAGCTGACCATTTCTTTTACCGTGTTCTGACGTGGGTGCCAAGCTGCCCAATGGCCTTTTGAACAGTTTTTCAGAGGATTAAAATTGTAAGGGTTAAAATAAAACATTCCCACCATGTCTTAGTAACTTCTGCCACAGCTCATTTTTTTCCTTTGCTATTCTTTATCATGTATTCCAACACTTTGTGAAAATTAACCAGTTTATCTTTATCCTGTGAATACCGGGAAGGTGATGGTCTTTCCCTTGTAAGGAATGAGAGAAATTGAGTGAATTTTAGCCAAAGTAACACAAGTCTCTGGTGGAATGGAAACTGTACTCTTTTGAAAATACACTTTATTTATTGCAACATTTACTGGTGGCTGTAGGAGCAGGAGGATGGCAGACACTGCACAGGAACAGCTGGAGATTTGGGGATGGTGCTGGGGAGCTCTGTCAATAGAACCCTGTCAGCATGGAACACCAGTCACCTGGGTTGATTCCTAAATCCCAGCAGGCAATACAGCTGCAGCATGGCAAACACAGCCTTACAACAGGCTTGAAATACAAAAAAAATTCCAGAGTGAAGCCAAGTCCTTCCTCTGCCTCCGAGCTACGGAACCCCTGGAGCGGCAGGAAAAAATAACTTGAGGTACCTGCCCTGCAAACCCAGCAAGCAGCTTTCCATTAGATCATTCCCTGCAGTCTGGGCAGAATGGCTTGGATTTTTTAATCCCAAAGGATGCAGGAGGTTGCTGTGGGAGAGCAGGAAAAGATTGTGGACTTTAAGGGTGGGTCCCCGATTTGGGGACAAACAAGGAGCAGCCCTGGGTTGACTGCTCAAGAGCTGTTTTGTTAACAGATGAACTTAAGTTACTTGTTTCTTCCTGTGAGGATGATTTTAGAGTTACTGCAGTGCTAAACCTCCCTCTAGAGTATTTCTGTATTACCTAAGGCATTTGTCTTGGTGTTGTTTTATGGTGAAATTGATGACTTTGGTAATCAAGCAGTAATTTACAGAAATCTGGGAAATTAGTTTGTGTGTGTTATGGGAGATTTATTTTTAAGACATAGGACACTGCATCTTTTAGGGAATTAGGAACTTTGACTTCTGTACCCCAGATCCTGTGAGGAGAGTTTAGTTTGTAATTAGCCCATATGCAGAAATGAGGTTGTTTTTTTCTTTAATCTCAGGCTTATCTTTGGAAGGAATTTAGCTGTCATTCTGTGGTTTTTCTGCAGAGAAACTTTCACTTGCAGTACATGAGTGGACTAGGTTGAAATTTCTGTCCTGGGTATCCTGAACTGAATGGCTGCTGTATCTGAATATATTTGGACATGTATCAGGATATGTTTGATAGCAATTAATTTAAAAGATAAACAAACCCAGCCTGTACCAAGTGACCCTGGAGGCTTGAGGTGCTTCATGTGTGCTGCCTAAAGGTGTGGCAGAGCTTTGAGGTACCTTCTTTCTATTTTATTGGTAGTATTGCAGACCATTTTAGCAGGCATTCAGTGTGTCGGTTTAATTGAATATGAAAATCCTGGTTTTGTCCAACAGCACTGGGGGATGTTCTCCTCCCAGCCCAGAGCCTGGAGGAGACTTTGTGCTGGTCTTTATCCAAGTTCCCTTTTTTTCCCAGGGGTGGCTGTGTGGATGTGGCACCTCTTCCTCTTAGCAGAGTTCATTTCTTACCTGTACAGAGAGAACAGCTACTGAAATCGATGATCCAAGGTCTGACTTGAGCATTCCACCTTTCCTGTTTGTAGTAATTTCTATAGGAGGAGGCAGCAGACCCACGGAATCTTTGTGTGTGACTTTATTTTGGATGCTGCTCCCTGAAGCTTGGTTGGCACATCTGCTTGAGGGAAAGGGGGAAAAGCTGTGTCCAAGAAACCTCTGGATCCAACAGCAAAAATGCCAGAGCCTGTTCCTGCACTGAGTAATATTCCCTCACGGATCCTTAAGGGCTGTGAGGCTCCTCTTTTTCCTTCCTTTGGAATCTTGCTGTAGTTGCTCCCATCTGTCACAGATAACTGTGTCAGGCAGGTTTGCTTGTAAACAAACTCTGCTGCTTTCCTTGAGCTTCCTCCTGCTCTTTCATGGAGCCTGGAAACCAGGGAGGGTGTGGAGCCTTCAGAAGGAGCTGATGCTTGCTTGGAGATGATGTCTTTGGTTGATACCCATGAATTGCTCCCTGGGAGGGTGGGCAGGCCCTGGCACAGGGTGCCCAGAGGAGCTGTGGCTGTCCCTGGATCCCTGGCAGTGTCCAAGGCAGGTTGGACAGCCTGGGAAGCCTGGGATAGTGCAAGGTGTCCCTTCCCATGGCAGGGCGTGGGACTGGATGATCTTCAAGATCCCTTCCAACCCAAGCCATTCTGGGATTCTGTGACATAATTTAGGATATTTATTTTGGATAATCACTGGTGTTTTCTAAATGAGCTTTGGGTTCGTTAGGTTAAAAACACCCCTCAGAGTAAGACCTGTGTTTCAACCTGAGTTATGAGCAATCACTTTAAGTCTTTGTTCCTTGCCATATTCCTGAAAATTCTCATGTTTAGTGTGGAATGCCTGTGATTTCAGATGTACCTGGAGCCAGGACTGTTTTGTTAGTTTGTTTTAAACCTCAGCACAACTAACTGTCCAGTTTTTGGGAGAGGATCCTTAGCACTTCCCAGTCACTGCCTGGCATGGGGATCATGCATATTGATGGCCTGGTTTGGTCCTTTCAGCCATGGTGGTGCACAATGCATCAGCAGAACTTGCTGCTTCCCAAAGGAAACACCTGCCTGGTGCTACCTTTGGCTTATGTTCTCCATTGAAAGCACCGGGATATCCATAAGCGGGGCAGGAAAATGAAGTGTAGGACTCCGTGGCTATTCAGGCCATTCTTCCCGACAAAGCATGGAGAATCAGTGGCTGTGAGGGCCACAAAGACTGGTCTGCTCCATTTCATAAATGGTTAGGAACACTATTGTGAATTTTAGAATAACTTGTAAAGACAAGTTTGACAAATCAGGTGTTATAATGGGATTATTGACACTATTCTGCGCTTGTCACAGTTCAACCTCTTAGTGCACGTTTCCCTTTTTTCCCCCAAACAAGAAACTCTTTAGAATTCTCTATATTAAATGTCCGTTTAACATTTAATATAATATACTTTGCCTGGAACAAAGACTGTGGGTCTATGAGTGACATTCCAAACAATATTATAGTTGACCTTCTCTTTTTATGTAGATTTTGCATTCAGTTGTTCGTGTACTTTTCTGTCTCCAAGAAACACATGTCAGAACTTAAAGTGGGGGAAAAAGTGGGATATCTAATTTTGGTCTTGTCTCACTGGTTGTTCTGTTAGAAGAAAAATGAAAATGCCCTACACTGCAGTATTAGTCCATTTAAAAAGAATTTTAAAAGGCAGCCTTTTAAAAATGCTAAGCTATCTGCTGCAGTTTTTATGGAATTCTTTAGGTTAAAATAATATTTCTCTAAGAACAGAGCAGGACTGTCAGCTTCTATTTTCAGTGAAAACATCTAGTTCCTTATAAAGGGGCTGCTAAGCTTAGAATTACTCTATCCCTACAAAGAAAGCCCTTCATAAAGAAACCCCATTTTTTGCTGAACTGATGCAAGTTTCTCTGAGCCTGCTTGTAATAGCAGTTATTTTTCTTTCCGATTACTGCGCTCAGAAGCATCCAGGGCCTGGAATTTGGATCCTTGTAAGTGGTTCTGCTTGCAGATGAAAAACTTTATTCTTCAGAGCTGCTCTTTGCTTGGCCCTTCAGCTCCACCAGTGAGCCAGGCAGTGGCTCCTGCAGCCTGTGGAGTTATCCAGGAGTTGCTTCTGTGGGCGTCGTTTTCTCTCTGCTGCCTCAGTTTTTCTCGAGCTGCCTCAGTGTCTCAGCTCTTTCCTAACACGTTCAACCCAGTCATCCTTCCCAGCAGCTGCTTCTCTTTTTCTGGGATTTCAGAGGGCAGGCGAGTCACAACTGAAGGCTTCCAAAATATGCACAGTGGAAACTTTGGGCCTCTGAAGTAGCAGCAACAGCAGCGCTGAGTCACGAGTCCGTGCCAGCCATACCCTGCCAAGGCTGCTCCACCTCCCCCGGCCTCCTTCTCCATGTCTTTCCTTATATCTTGTCCTGGGAATACAATACTCTGTCATTTCCTAGCTTTCCACACCTCATACACATCTCACATTCATCTCAGAGTTCTTTGGGTGAGGGAGATTCCTGGAAGTTGCCTGTTCCAACCTCATTAACCAAACTGCAGTCTGGCGAGGCTCTTATCCCTTTTAAACTTGGAAAAAATCTTTAAGCATCTTGTTTCCCAAACTGCATTCCTCAGGAAAAAGGTGTCTTTGTTCTCAGGGCTGTTGGAGAGCCCAGGGCCTGCCTGAGCCACCTCCTTGGCTGTTTTTTTTCCTTGCTTCATTTTGCCAGTCCCCTGATAATGGTGGTGCCATGTTGTCCTCCCAGCTTTTGGGTTGGTATCAGTTCCTCAGGAAATGCATCCTTGTTTGCAGAGCACTGCTGGACATGGCTGTGCAGGGATCTACGAGCAGTCAATACACCCAGGAATGGCCTGGATGTGGGTTTGTGGGTGTTTCTTTGGGGATTTTTAAATCCCCAAAGCTTCTAGGTAAGAAGGCAAATATTTGGTGCATGAACATCACCCATCATCTCTTCCTTGTATTTTCTAGCAGGCCATAAACAAATCCAAAGCTGTTTATCTCTTAACTTTCTTTTGCCTTTATTTGCATTTCTGCATCTTCTCTGTCAGTCCTGCATTTGTTCTGGAGCCATAAATGGTAAAAAAAAAAATCCTTTATGTCCAACATAACTCTGCCTAATAATAAGCACCTTCTCTGTTTCAATCAAAAGGCCATAAGTTAGGGAAAAACAGCAATTACCGGTTTGCCTGAAAATGGTACTCAGGAGAGTGTAATTAAAAAGAAAATCTGGTTTAAAAAAATAATCTACGTAGAAATAAAAGTATTGAGAGTCATATTCTTTGTATAGTTCAGTTGGTTAATTCAGCGGATGAATTTTTCTCCAATTTAGCTGGTTCAGCTGCTTATCAAATGTTGGGCTCACAGAGGTAATTCATAGGTGATGGTGTTCCTTTTTTCTCTGAGACTTTGAAAAACTGTTTGATTGCGCCTCCTGCACAGTAATTAAAGTGATTTTGGACAGTGTGACTGTATTTTAGGCAGTGACATTTCTGAAAAGTTATTCTTCCTTTCCCTGTGTCTCAGACCCGGTTACCTTAATTTTGCTGTTGAAAAGATCTGCACTGGTTAAATAAAAATCAAAAAATAAAATAAAATAAATTTTAAAAAGCACGTTTTATTTACTGTTCAATAATTAAAGACATAAACTTGTGTTCACACTGTAAAAAGGCCTGAACATGGGTTTGCAGGAACAGCAAAAAGGAAAGGAGTCATCCTTTCCATTCTAGAGCAATCCCCAACCCCAGGGATCCAGATTTCATGTTGGACCCTCAGGAGTTCATTAGATGGATGTGAGGAAAATTGGGCAGAGCTTCTTGGCTACTGAAGCCGTTTGTCTTCGAGGATTATTTAATGGGTAAAGTAGATGTGTTCTTAACTATTTTTAACAACTATACTCCCTTCTTCCTCTTTCCAATCTTAGAAGTTTGCTTTCAGACCTGGATAAACCAGGACATGTTGACATCTCAAAAAAAAACAAACCCAACAAACCAAAAAAACCTCAACAGAGAATGTTTAAGTCAAATCTCCCCTAAATGATTATTCAGTGTCAGACCCTGCATCCACAGTGGGTGACTTGTTCAGTTTTATACAGATAAAGACCTTTTAGCAGCTTACACTCCCAAAAAAAAGAGGAGGGAGAAAGGAAAGCCATCAACTTTTAGATTGTTAGGGATTATTTTGGAGAGTTCTCCGAACTGCTGCCTCAAACATTTATTGCTCTGTTTTATGGTGTGTGTGGTCAGCAGTGAAGCCCAGCTGAGTCATTCCCTTCCACATCTTTTTAGAAGGAATAAATAACAATATTTGAACATCTTGGTGCTTTAGATAAGGAAAAATGCTTGTCCAGCTGGATTCTGGAATCTATGGGTGGCTGGCATCCCATGTAGATGATGGGCTCCACTTGATTACTGGATTGGGGCTATTTTATCTTAGTAGTGTTTGGTTGTTATTCATTAAGTTAGTTACTTATCAGTTTTCCATTTTTTCCATGGAAAATAAAATAAGTCAGTGCAACAGATTTTATGTTGGGAGATTTCCATATATTTAAAAAGAAACTTACTTCTGTTTTATTGAGAAAACATTTTAAAATGTGGTTTGATGGGTTAGTGACATCAACATCCGTAAACACTCATGAGGGGAAGATCCAGTGTAACTATAGTGCAGGAGCAGAACCTTAACACTCATTTACATTTTAATTTATAGATGTAAAGCATTCTTTTCAGTCACCAGAATTGTGTTGATGATGGCATAGAGTTATTCCTGCTATCCCTTTTTAAATTTTCAATATTACTCCATGTTTTCTGCCAGGCAGATAGCCTGGCTGCTGCTCATTTCTCTAGCAGTATACTCTTCACTGCCTTTTGCAGTTTTAAAGGGTAGTTTGTCATATTTTCAGCAAAAATAAAAGCATATTTCATACTGGTTGCAAACAGAAACTAATTGAGTAGGAGGAAGCCTACAGATTTATGAAAAAAACATCTCAGCACTGGTTTTCTTAGCTCTGCTTGTGTCCAAATGTGGCTCAGAGCTTTTTTTTTTTACCTTCACAAGCCATAAAGAGGTAATTAAAAAAAAAAACACCAAAAAAACCCCCAACCAAGGATTGGTTACATTTTTTGAGATGTGAAACTTGTGAGCTCCTGGGTTTCATGGATTTATTTCTCTTCAGGATGCCAGGTACATCTGTGTTTGCTTTTTGATTGTCTGTCTAAATAGGCTGGCCAAAAATTTGCATTTTTCCTGTCAGATGGGTTTTTCTTGTATTTATTGCAGCATCTTGAAAGATATTTTCTGTCTCGTGTTGGCTTTCTGGTTTTGTTTTGCTTGATAATTTATGTTCACTTAAGGTAGAGCAGAGCATCTCTATGAATGCCCTCCAGTAAATGTGATTGGGAGTGGAATTTGTAAGCAGGATTATTTTTTCTGTGTTCATGAAAGTGAATAATGCAGATAATACACTACCTGCCTTTTTAAAAGGAGTTTTCAATTATATAGCTATTACTGGGTGTAATGATGCTAAAATTGTTTACTTATATATAAGAATAATGATAAAAGCTCTTATATCTATATGTATTGAAATAAGGATATTTGGTGAAAATTGAGGGGGGAAAGCAAATTTTTGGGCCAGTGCACTGATTTTTAGGGCTTGAGTTTTGAACAGATGCTGTAAATATTCACCTGCTGCTGGGAGGGGATAGAAGATCCTGCAAGGCCATAACTCTCCTCTGCTCTGACATGCACAGTGAAGAAACCCCACAGCCAGCATCAAGTTTATCAATTGCTCCTCAGAGTTGGGAGCAAAAGGTTCTCTCCCAAATGGTGGCCAAGGGAGGTTGCACAGAAGATCCCAAAGTTCCTTTAAACACAGATCCCCATTTTTTCCTTCACGGTGTTTCACTTTAAGTGAAAGATGTGGAGGTCTCTGTTCAGCAGCTGCTGAGCCCTTGCTGTCACCTAAAAGGGGTTGTGGAGAGTCAGAAACAGCTGGAATACATCCAGATGTTAAATTTTGATTTTTCTTGTAGCCTGCATGTTGTGTGTTAGACCTTCAGAAAGCAGAATCCCCCCTCACATAACAAAATGTGGAAATGTGATCTGAGGTGCAGGCAGCTTCTGGGAAGTCTGGGAAGAAGGGGTTTGGTTGAGGGTTTTGCCAAGAATTCTTAGAAATACCTTGAAAAAATACTTCTTTTTTTTCCTCCCTGCAAAGAGCTCTGTACTTGTTCCGTAGAAAAAGAACAAAAAGCTACGGAATATTGAATATTGTGGTGGAAATATATCTTCTTTTCTTCCAAATAACAAAGACTTTGGTGATCCTTGTGACTCCAAACACCTAATATTCCATGGTTCAAGATTAATAAATGATAATTTTTGATTTCAAAGCTGATTTCCTCTGTAGCAATAATTACACACCTGTAAATGGTAAGAATTGTGGGGTTGGGGGGGGGTGGTGTTTATTTTAGCAGTGGATCTTGTCACCATCTTTATGGTGACCTTCACGCTTGTACCATGACTCCTTAGTTCCTTAAAACTTCTTTCTGGTGAAAAATCTATGAGAAAAAGGGTTTTGCTGTGTGTTAGTAAACTGATCTCTTGAATCTTTAAAAAAAATCCCCTCACACTACATGTTTTGCAAGTTCATATGGCTTATCTACTGTTTTTGTTTGGGTTTTTCCCTTATGTGTGTCAGGCGTAAAGAAATGAGGGAAAGAACTTGTAAAGGTTCTTGTAAAATGCTGCAAACAACCTCCTGGGAAATAATCTCAGTTCCTAAAATGTGTGTTCTTCTTGGGAAGCCACAGAACTGAAGTGAGGCTTAGCTTCCAACTGCAGATACTGAATGTAGCTAAATTTGAGTCGTTTCGTTAAAAATAAAATACTCCCTCCTTCACAGAATTTCTTTTCACTGAGCAGTGATATTTTCCTCTCTAAGCCAGTTGTAAAATTCCACCAACTCCAATCCTCCCGGCATTGTATGTGACAGGAATAAACAGATTTACTCTTTCAGCCACTTTCTGATGTGGTGTTTGACAGAGTCTCTCCCTGATTATTCTTGCAGTTTGTCCAGGTTCAGGAGCGTGAAATGTTTGCTGATTCATGGCAGGATTAGGACATGCTGAGGAAGCACTGCTGGAATTTAGCCTTAGTTGGGAGCAGGGACTTGGCCTGGCTGGCTGATGGAATCAGCCTGTGTGTTCAGCAGGAATTCTGTGGGAATTCTGCTGGTCTGATCTATTCAGAACTTTGGGTATTTTATGGGGGGTTTTTTTCACACAGTGTCTAAAGCTTTAAGTGTTCTGGACGTGTAAAAAGCATTTTCCAGCAAAAATAAAAGAACATCTGGGTGAGTGTGTGTCCCAGCCCGTCCAGTGATTCTGTCTGGTTTTCCTTTTCCTGAAAGCACAGTGGCAGCTCTTCTAGAGGTATCACCTGTATTGGTTCTCCTTACTCTGCGCAGATTTCTGAGGTTGAAATTCAACTTTTCTTTACCAATTTCAGGGAAGAATCCTCAGGAATTCATTTGGCTCCTATACCACTTGGCAGGTGGTTTTGTGGGACATAAATCCCACTTCACTCAGGTTATGAGGGAGGCCACTCATCATTTTCGATGTGTCAGGTGTTTAAATCCATGACCAGAGGCTCCTGATAAGTAAGATCAGAGATATCTTTCCACCATTTAAAAAAGAGCCAACCCAGCCTTTAAATAAATAGAACTGGTAAAATCTTTAGTCAGCCTTTATTATCCAAGAAATATTTGTGTCTTCCACTGCTGTGTATCTGATGGGGATGTGTTTAATCAGCCCTCTTTCAAGTGCAGGAGATGTCCTTTTAATGAAAGATTTTCTGTTTCTTTCTTTTTGAAATAAGGCTTCAACGCAGGTATTGATGGATTATTGAGGTATTAATTCTAAATTAATACTGAATGATTATTCAGGTACTCGGGGAAAGCTTCCTCTCTGCTGAATAAGGCACTTTGGTTTGCCAGCTGATAAACTAAAATAAATAACACTTGTACAGCATCAGTGTCCTCCATTGATTTGGGCTTTTTCTGTCTCAACTTTTTCAGTGTTTTCTCTCTCTAACTGCACTGCCAGCTGTCTCCCCACTCCAAATTATACTGTCACCAGTTCTGTAAACACCAGAGAAAACCACTTTTATATTAAATTCCTTTCCCCACATAAGTGGTCGATGGAGCTGGTAACCAAGTTACTAAAGAATCAAAAGCAGAGGAGCTTTTAATTAAAAATAATTTGGCAAGGTGCCCAGAAATTTCCCTGTTGTAGGAGTGGGGAATGACAAACAAAATGAAGAGCTGCCACTGCTGCCTTTCAGGGTGTCTGGAAGATGTATTTGCTGGGACGTGCAGATCCACAACCAAATAGAAATAAAAATCCACAGAGCAGCTCCGGTGCCAAGGTGACCTTGTGCAAGTGATTTTTGTAAGCTGAGGATGAGTTGTGATCAGATTTCACAGGGAGCAGAAGAATGGGATACAGACCAAAGTCCTGCACGGTTTTAAGATATTGTTTAAAGGTGAGAAGCAATTTAGTGCCATGAATTGCCTCTCGTTTACATCAATACCATGCAATGCCACGTTATTTTATAATTATCCCTGCTTGCATGTGGGCTCATTAAATCATTCATGTGCTGCTGCTGAGGTGGGATTCTGTCAGTGTGGTGTCGTTGTTTTCGTGATTCTTGATTTTTCAGGAAGCTTTGCCATAGATGATTTAGTTTTTGGTCATCTCAGGTTTTTCTTGCCCCCATACCGAATATCTCATGTCGATGGTTTTAGTGAATCCTGTTTTGCTGTGTTCAGTGTTGTGATTTCAGGGTGATTTCAGGTAGGTCTTCCCTTTAACCAGCACTATATTTGTTTTTAACTTCTAAATCTGCCTTTCTGTCTTCCTTTCCCAAACAAATTCGATTCTCATTTGGAAAAGAGGGAGATGTCCTCTTTCTCAGTGATGACCTTTTCATATTTCATGTACGTTTTCATTCGTTTTTGCCTCTATATTAGTGCCAGAATGTCTTTCTCGGTTGTCAAAGTACTAAAATCCCTTATGTAGTAGCAATGAAATGACTTGAACTAAAACTTCCTTCCAATATTTATGGAAATATTTGATACAGAGCATTTTTCTGTTTGATTTTTTACACTTAAACTCCTTGTTTGTGAAGCTCTGAAGCACCAAGCCCTTGTGTATTAACTTTTCACAAGGTTTTAGTTCATTTCTGCCAATATCTTGCCTATTTCACTCTCAGTGACACTTTCCTGTGCCCCTGATTTCTGCAGCTGCCAGGTCCCACCAGACTCTGATTTACCCTGGTTTGGGGGGGAATTTATTTGTGTTCCAAGTGCTTCCAGGTAGGGAGTCTGTTTCCTTCTGTGATGGTACAGCACTATGTGTAAATTCGCAGCAATATAGAAATGTTTTCTTATGACCCAGCCCTTTGGAAGTTAATAAGTCACACCAGAGCTGAGCCTGATGCGTTGTGTTCAGAAACACAGGGTTTATTTAAAGAAAAACAGGGTTAAAAAAGGTTGGAGTGGAGAGATGAGCCTAGACTGCAAATTTGAAGCTTGCCCTGGGCTAAATGAAAGTTGTGTTTTAAAAATCTATTATCTAGCAATGCTGATTTAAATCTGAATGCAGTTCACTTTGGTTCTGTTTCTGTTTCAGATCTTTTAAAGCCAGATTTCATTGGTTTTCCTTAGCACAAATTTGCTCTTGATGTGTTTGCTTAAAACAAGACTTGAGAAAGCCCATCTGCATTCTCCGGGCTCTGTGTCAGCACTGGCTTCTTTTTGGCTTCAGGCATTCCTGTGAAGAGCATTTTCCTTTGCAAAACCATGGAATTTTAGACACACATTGGCCACTCTGTAAAATACAGTACCAAATGAAGTTAGTTTTACTTTTTCTGAGTGATCTATTTAATTTCCCTGCTTGATCTCAGTTTTAAAGCTTTATTCACATCTTTGTGTCTGGGATTAATTTGACTTGGCACACTGCAGTGTCTCTGTCTCCCAGGAGCAGCTGATAATTTACAATGAATTTCTTTTTCCTCTTCTCCCTATGACTTGTAGCAAAGGTTTCTCCCTGCAGAACTCTGAATAATATGCAAAGAGCAAAAATATTTTAAGAATGAATAACTGAGTTACCTGCAATGATTGCAAACTCAAACATGGCTCACCTTGTAATGAGTCCAGAAGTGTTGTTTACCAGAACATCTTTGGTTTGCAGCAAAGAAACCTTTGAATAATGAATGGTGGCTCTATCTTTGGAGCTGTACAGAAAGTATTGGGCTGGAGGCCTACAGTGAAACAAGGAGTTGACAAACGTGTGTTAATTATATGCTAAACAATCGTGTAATTCTGTGTGAGAGAAGGAGAAAATGTGTTTTCTTTAGGTGTAGTAATGAAGAAGTAAAGAAGAAAAACCAGTGATTTGGAACTGACTTTTGAAAGAGAATTTGTTATAATTTTTTTATTACTGCTTCCTTGTCTTATCTTTTTTAAGTGCCTATTAATTTTTGGGAAAGGCTGAGGCTGGTGTGAGTGAGTGCCTGTAAGGGCCTGTGTCACTGGGCTGGTGAACGTGAGGTGGAGCCAGGCCATGTGTAAAAGGCCAAGTGTCCTTTAATCACCTGGATTTGTCAAGGAGTTGCAAAGGAAGAGTGGGAGGAACATCTGTGTTATCATAAAATCATGGAATGGTTCCGATTGGAAGGGGCCTTAAAGCTCATGGGCAGGAACACCTTCCACTATCCCTGGTGGCTCCAAGCCCCATCCAGCCTGGTCTGGAACAATTCCAAGGCTGGGGCAGCCACAATTTCAGGGTGTACACTTGGTGATGTGCCTGTGGGATGTTGGAGAAACACAGTCCTGAGAGGGAAAGTGAAAGCAGCGTTGTGGCATCTTGGTGATGGGATTTATGGTAATGGGAATTTCGAGCAGGAAAAACGTCATGGGTGGAAGACTGTGGGTTGGACTCTACTAAAGCAGGCTGGATTTATTCCCCTAGTGAACAGTATTGTCTCTGCCCTGCCATTTATATCCTAAATGTTTTTTGTCCCTCCATCAATGTTGTGAATACCTGGAACAAAAGACCAGTAATAATTAGTTTCTAAAATCCACTAAATGAAAGAGCGGAACTTTTAGTAAAATCCAATTATGTACCATCATATATTAAGCTGGTAGTGGTGTTCTCATATGCCAAAATCAATGGCATGCCCTGCAGGCATGTTTTAATTAAAATAAGAAATATATCTATTATTTTAGCCCTGCTTGTGCTCACTATTTTAACTCTCTCTGAAGTTCCTGATTATTTTCCTGAGCGAGTATAAAGTTCAGTCTCTGAATAAACCCTGTCCTCTAAAGGCTCAGTGAATTGCACCTGACAGTGAACAAGGACTGGCAATCCAGAGGGAGTTTGCAGTAAATCAGGGAATGTTCCTGGGGCTGTCGAAGGCTTCCTCTCTCCCAGAGTTACCTCCAGAGCTCGAGTGAGTTTTGGCAGCAGCAGAGCTGAGAGCAACCAAAAAAGTGTCAGGGATGAAGATCTACGATAAGCACAGATGGAAAGGGCCAGATACAGGAAAGAAAACAAAGCAGCTGGGGGGTGGAATTTTGTCCCTGGTGAAAGAAGAAGTGAATGGTGAAGAGCTGTGGAACGGCATAAAAAATGAGATTATGGCAATGGCTGATCCAGTTTAGTGTTACCAGGCCAAGACAAAGAAATAGAGGTGGGAAGTGCTAGAAATTGAAGGGGGGAAATTAGAAAAGAGATTGAAGAGATGGACCAGACAGTTGGTGTTGAAAATGGAAATACAGAAATGCCTGGGTGGGGTAAGAATGGTCAGAAGAACGTGTGGAGAAAAACGGAGTTTTATGGCAAGGTAAGAGAAGTCTGAAGGGGAGCACTGGAATTAAAGATGTCCGTGCTGAAAGACACATAATAATTGAGAACACAAACACAGGGGGTGGAAGATGTCTGGAAGATTTACAGAGTGCCCAGTAGCCAATAGGTAGGCTGATCCCAGAGAAGATTGTACAGGAAGCAGGGAGAGAGAACAGTGGAGTTACTGGAAATGCAAAGCACTCAGTATCTTGGCAGGAAAAGGGAGAATATGAATTCTGGGTGTCAGAAAAATCCTGGAGGAATTCCAGCCAGGCAGGAGACATGTTAAAGGCTGTGTACATGTGATGAACACATGAGCAAGAGTCTCCACAATTTATTTGTAAATTCTGTTGAATCAGGAAAAGTAACAACACTGTCACTGATAGAAGGAGGATTTGATAAATCACTTAAAACCAATGATAGAAACTGCCCAAAAAATTCTTTTGAATTGAAGTTCAGTGTAAAGTTGTTGGGATCTGAGTGGAAAAGAGGTGGTGATGGAAATGGAGCCAAATTTCCATCAGCTGGGAAAACAAAGCATGTGGGCTTTGGAAACTTGCTTCAAGGATTAGGGGATGTTGAGGTGAAGCAAAAAAGAAACAAAAAATAAGTTCTGAAAAGCTGTACTTGTAAAATTAAGGGGAAAAAAGGCAACTATATAAACTTTTATCTTTACTGACTCAAATTACAGGGCTGGAATAGAGTGAAAACCTGTGAAGCAAAGGAGGTGTTGGTCTTTAAATATGGATTATCCCTAACACTGCTCCTGTAAATTCCACTCAACCAACTTGGGGGCCCACTCTAAATCAAATGGACATTTCCTTTTTCAGGGAATAAGTTTTTAAAGTGATTTCATTTTTATTTGAGGAAGGCTCAAATGATTATTTCTTATTTTAGTCTCGTGATACCAGCTGTAGAAACCTGGTTTCTTTAGAATCAGTGTCACAGACTGGAATGGGTTGGAAGGGACCTTAAAGCTCATCCTGTTCCACCCCCTGCCATGGGCAGAAACACTTTCCACTATCCCAGGCTGCTCCAAGCCCCATCCAACCTGGCCTTTGACACTTCCAGGGATCCAGGGGCAGCCACAGTTTCTTCAGTGATAGGATAAAGAATTCAGCTGCAGGGCTGAATCCTCAACCTGTGTAAAAGTCAGTACTAATGGCCCAGGTTGTTCATTTGTGACAGCTTCTGACCCATTAATGCTGCCCTGCATCCGTTTAGTACCTGGCGCTCTGTGGGAAGGGAAAGTCCTGCCCTTAGAATTATAATTACTCATGCCTAACTTTTAATTAATAAAGTTGCAGTCTGCTGGTTACTTGGATCACAGTCGTTTGCCTGCAGTCTTTTTTGTGTCCTACTGAATCCTGGGATTCAGTGGGACAGCAGAAGAAGAGCTGGGTTATCTACATGAGTACTTAGGTGGAAAATTGGTATTTGGGAGAGGTGAAAAGCATTTGAGGTAAAAATGGGTGATTGAAGGTTTTGAAGAGCTGTGCTTGAAATATAAGCAACATTCTAGTAGTTTTTAAGGATAAATTCTACATCTCTGTCATCAGTGTATTTTACTAAAATACGTTAAAATTAATAATCGCTGGAGGACTGAAGTGGAGCAAATTCATTGTCCTAGATTCTCCATTTGCATTTTACTTATTCTGTGACCAAGGTGTGGAATTGGAAAGAAACTCAGCCAGAATCCAGGCTCCCAGATAACCAGCCCGTTTTCCCCAAACTTCCCGCTTGTGCCAGCAGTGCCTTACAGCTGAGGGAGAGCTGCCATCTCCCAGCCGCTTTGTCCCGTGGCAGAACACAAGGGAAATGTCCAACAGAGTGAAGAACACATTTCCTGGGCTCTGAACTCGGGCTCTGACCCCTGCCATCCGCGCTCCGGTAGGATCATTCCAGGCATCTCCCCGCTCGGCGCGGCCCGGCCAGGGGATGTGTTGCTATCTTCCGTTCACATTCCCTCCCTTCTTTCTCTTGGTTTGTTTTCCACATGACTGGGAAACAATTGCTTCTTCCACATGGAGCCCTTCTCCCATTCCTGGGAAAATAGCAGGGAATAGGGAGCATTTGCATAATCGTCTTTAGTGCTATTGTGGGCGGGCTTTGGATGCCGGCACGGAGTTGCAGACTGGCCACCTGTCCAGAACAAATGAACTTAGCTTTTGTATAACGTTATCTGGTTTTCCACAGTGTTATTTTTTGTGTAATGAATAACTCGATTAAAATATTATAAAACCCCATCATTCAGTAAATGTTTGCGTTGGGTTTAAATCCCCCCTTGCAGGGGTGGGGAGGGGGGCAGAGTTTCCTCTTTCTCTGTTAGCACAACTATATTTTGAAGCTGCTTCTGACATAGTTTTATAAGTGCCTTTGTGAAATTATCCTCATGAATATTAACTAGGGGTGTGGGAAGGAAAAAAAAACCCAGCCCCAAACCTCAAAATGATTTGCATTCATCCTTGTATAAATGATAAATTAAGTGTTGTCTAATGTTTTCTAATGGTCCATTTCACCTATGTAAAACAATTAATTAAACAGTTGGCCTCTTAGGGAAGGAAGAAGAGGAGGGTGCTGAGGACACCACCCCTGCCCGGGCTGCAGCACAAGAATTAAGCTTGTTCACTATTCACATATTTGACTTTTGCGTGGCTCAGTGTTAGTTCTTGATCTCTTGTACTCCTATGACTGAAATCATAAGAAACTAATTATAATTTCTGCTTTTAAAGGGGGAAAAAGAGACAATGTATTCCCACGTGCAGGTTTGGGGCTTTTGCCGGCCAAGGTGTGGGAAGGACAAACTCTGGGTGCCACATTTTATTGCACCTCAACCTTTGCCGCAAGACTGAGTTTCGATTGCCGCGTTATGAGAAAGCAAAACAAACCCTTCCATACCTCCCGTTGGCCATAAATAACAGGAGGTTAACTGGGGCAGCAAGATTTCTATATTGCCCATTTTGCTTTCGTATTTGTATCTTCTATTGCCCCCATTAAAAAACAACTGGCCAAAGTTCAGCCGAGTAATCATTGCTAAATTGTGCACCAAAAGGCTGCGGTTTTATTCTTCCCCTGCGTTTCTCTTTCTCGGAGCAGTTCAAGGTAAGAGCTGCATTGACCCGAAGCACATTATTACTATTTTAACTGTGTTTTTGAGCCCTTTCTCAGCTCTGCTGTGGCCATTTCTGCTTCGCTGTTTGGTGGCAGCAGATAAGAGGGTGGGAGTTTCTGTCAGTCAGCAATTGCAGTTACATTCCTGAGACAAGAACATCCACCAGGGATATTGTCTTACCTTGTTTGGCTTCTGACTCGTTCCTGGTGCACGTGTCCCATGGATTGGGTCCAGAATTCCCCCTTGCTCTTTTATTTCCCTTCGTTAGCAATCACTTAGAAATGCTTTGAGTGAACATTGAACATTACTGTGATTGATTTACGTGTCAGTGTTATCAGCTTTGGAATATTCTTGGAATTATTGTGGAGTTTGGTCTGGAACTGCTCAGGAAGAGGCTGAGGTGTCCCTCATGCAGCTGTCAGTCAGCAGTGTTAGGTTAAAACAAGCTTGGAATATCTGCCAAAGAATCTGCCATGGATCTTCTGCTGTGGGAGAACATAAAAATCAGACAGTTGTCTGGAATAAAAAATAATGTCATTATAGACAGCAAGGAATAAATATTGAATATCTGTAAATTAAGAAGTTTAATGCCAAGTCTTCCTGCTTCAGCAGTTAAGATTTGCAGATCCCTTTTCATTTTGTGTGAATGGATGATTTGTACATGTATTTGATAAAATTACGAGAGCTGTTACTATAACCCAGTTTAAAAAAAGAGCTGTTTTGTTTGATTTACTACCCCTGCTATGGTTTGTAAATCCTGAGCCAGTAAAGGTGTGTTTTCTCTGCCTGAAATGAGGTGTTTAAAACCCAACAAACCAGTGAATTGGAAAATGGGGGCATGTTGTGAACTGGACGTATTTTTTTAATCTTCTGCTGATCTTCTTCCTGCTTTGCCTATCTCTCCTGTAACAACTGGGAATTGATTTTACCTTTTATACTCTGGCCCACTGAGTGAAGACCTGAAAGTTGCCTAATCCATAGCCCAAGTTTGTGATTTACAGCTGTGGATCAGCGCGGTGTTTATAGGAGCAGTTCTCCAGATATGACTGAATTTGGAGGATTTAGAGTCGGGCTGTCGAGTGCAATCCAATCCCTTTGGCCATTGCTTATTGATGAGGTTTCCTAGGTTTTCCAGTTGTCAGCTTGCTGATGGAGCTCCAAGATTTAGGATGTTATGTGGGTATGGGAATCTCACTCTTTGTTTTCTGATTAGGAGGCTGACCTCTGGTACCTCATTTTAACATTAGAGCGGACTCTGGTGAATAATGGTCTGTGTTGAAAGTGCATCCAGCTGGAATTGCGTCTTGGGATGGGGGTAGGGGGGACGGGAATCTTTGGATGCCATCATGAAGCAATTAGACAAGCTACTTAATAATTTATAGCTTGCTGTCTTAAGGGTTGTAAGCGTTCTGACTGAAGAGGGTTTTGTTTAACCTTTCAGGGCTCTCTGTGAGGCCGAGATTGAGCTTAGAAATGATTTTCCTTTGAAGAGTGGCAGATCATCCCGAACCAGATGACTTTGTCATCTAATAATTAATGCTTTGTCTTGTTACCTAAATGTAAGAGTTTGCTCAGCTCTCTTAGAGCTTCAGTGTGTTGTGAATACAGAAAAACCTTTGGGAAGCAGAGAGTGAACAGCTGGATTTTTTTGCAAATCTTGTTGTTCTTAAAATCTTCTTTGTTGAATTTGCTTGTGACTTGGTGACTTTTTAGTGTTCCTTCACCTTAAATGTTAAATATAATATTTAAAATAAATATAATATTTCCTGGAGAAAATGTAATGCTGGGAAGGGAGGAAGGCAATTGCATATCTACTAGATTTCAGTAATCCTGGTGTAATTTCAGTGTTCTTGGTGCTTATGTGAGTGGCTTAGGAATTGTATAGACACCTTGCAGTGAAACAACTAGTAATCTAGCATTTAACAAAATACTGTGATATGTCCAATCTTTGGTATCAAAGGAAGAAAAGCCCACCTGGGTTTTCAGATGTAGGAGAATGAGGGGCTGCACTTGCCTGGAGATGTACAAAGGCCAAGAACCAGAAATGAAGTGCAGAGCTCCTTGTACAAAACAGTGTCTGTAGGAACTGACTCCACTGGCTCTTCTAGAAATGTTATAAAATTCAAAACTTAGGAGAGATTTCTAACGTTAGTCTGTGAAGCATTCATCTGGAGAAGAAAATATTTGTTAAATATGTTGCTGATATTCTTAGATGTGACTATTTCACCTCCTGTCAATGTGCAGCTGTTTTAGATATATAAATATATATATAAATATATACTTAAATATAATAAACATATATATACAGACACTAGGAGATATTTTTGATGACCAGATTCAATAGCTGGTTTTTTTGGCTTATTCCTGTTGTTGTAAGGATATTATCCAGAGTTTAGACCTGTATTATCTTTCATATTGCTTTGGATTCATGTCTGAAGAGTGGCACAGTTTCCTAAATTACAGAGTGGATTCATTTTTCTCTACATTATTCTACGTGATCCCTTTCTGCCGTCAAACTCATCTATTTTTCCAGGGACCCTTCACTTTGGGGGAGCTTCATTACACAGCATCTCTTGCAATATGAATGTTAAATGTCATTGTTTTCTCCTAAAAACTTCCAACCTTCCCACTTTATTTCTCCCTCCTCACCCTGTGAGTGTGCTTAATAGAACCCTTTGGATAATACCATTTCTACTTCAAGGACTGGAACCTGCAGTTTTCCCCCTTCCCTCCAGTTCATCTGCTTCATTTTAAATAGGAATAATTTGTGGTTTTCTTGTGCTGGGCTATTCCTGTTGGAATAACCTTGTAGTTTCTAATACTTATCCATGGAAGTTGCAGATTTTTTTTTCCCCTCTTGGATTTTTTTAGAGCCAAGGATTAAAAATAATATCCACTGATTTCTGCAAAATGCAAGTTGCTGCTTGACACAAAATAGGAATTCTCAGACTTTGGATACCTTTTACTCCACATGCTGCAGGGTGAAATAGTGCCACTTTGTGTAACTGCTGTGCAAGTTTGGATTAAATTAAGGTGCTGATGTCCTGAGATCAGCGTGCTGGGGACTGATGTGGTCTCATTCCCTCCTGGGCTCACTGTATTTGCATTATGTTAATCTTTGCATGTCATTTTTTTGCCTCAAACTTGAGTTGTTGTTGCTGTATTTGATTTTTGGAAGATTTTGGTCTCTGTCCTGCCTGGCCTGATGTTACAGAGTGCTGACCGTACCCAGGGCACTGGTAATCCCAGAAACCAGAGCAGAAAAATCTGCTGCAGTCTGCATTTATCCCATTTAATTTGCTGATCTGAAACTGTAATGGAGAACTTCCATTTATCATCGTAGCTAAACAAGCTGGACAAAACCACCTGAGGTGTTGTCTCTTAAAACTCAAGTGTGAAATACAAACCTGTTTCCAAGGAACTCATTTCAGTCCTGTACTTGGCTAATTTTATGTTAAAATATGTTTGTTACCAGCATAGACTTAGAATTTCAGACTTCTCTGGTTTATTTTATTAATGCATGAATAAACCTGTGGCTTGAGAGCTCCTCTTGTAACTGTCAGTAAGTACACAAATAAAAGATTGCCTTTGCTGTTTTAAGAATAAGGACCCAAAGAAATTTGGTCCAAATAATCTTAGTTTGCTAGGATTTGAGTCTTTGCTTTTTTTAAGGATAAGAACCCAAGCAGATTGGTCCAGATAATCTTAGTTTGCTAGGACTTCAGTCTTCCCTTCAGTCTTCCCTTTTTTCCCCTCATACTTTTTTGGGGGCACCTGCCCTGGATGCGGTTTGGGAATTTTCCAGTTCTGAAGATAGAACAGGAGGACATGCACATGTGTGGTGAGAAATTAGCCCACGATCCATTCAGAAAGCAGAAAAATTATCAACACACCAATCCGAAGAGATATCAGAGATTTCTGTGCCTCACCTCCCCACTCACCCTCCTTCAGAGTAACCCCACACCGAGGACCCTGCGCTGCTCCGCGCCTTCATTCCCAGCACCACAGAGCTTCATCCAAACCCCACACGGGCTGGGAAGGTTCTGACACAAAGTGGGGGCAGCCAGAAAATGCCCAGTTCAGAGGAAATGCACCATATGCTTCCCGATCCCGAGCTGCCAAACTCAAGGCCTTCCCTATTGTGTCGGCACGGTGGAGGCCAGATGGTTCCTTTCCCCCGGCGCCGGGCACGGCCTTTTCTCACTCGTTCTGTTTGTCTGATAACACCAGATCCAGGAGTTTCACGTGTGAAATGGATGTATAAATCTCGACAAAGAAACTTCCTCTGCGTGGACCTGGACTTTGCAAACGTTGAGCCTGAATTAATTTGTGTTTTTAGCTTCCTAAGACAAGCTTTCCTTTTCTGTTTTCTGAGCAGAGATTGACTTGATGATTTTTTGTTTTTCGAACTGTGCCTGTTAAATTCTTTCTTAAATGAGCAGGAAGAAATTTCTTTTTCTTTCTTTGTTTCTTTCTTTTTTTTCCCCTCCTTTTCTTTTCATGTGAACAAAGTCAAACTGAGCTGGACTCTGATGTTCTTGGCAGCTCTTGTAGAGTTGGCGTGCCTTCTGACTTGAGAGAAAAATTGCTTTCTAATAGACTGTTTTTCCCCTTAGTGAGTGCTTTGGCACCTGTATCCTGAGTTGTGGCAGGATTTCTTTTTTTCTACAGATGTTTGAACATGAACACAACCTTTAACATCTTTGTGTTACTGCTGTCAGCTTTTCTGTCCTGTTGAAAACAGAAACTTCTTTCCTAAAAAATAATATCCTTGATTTAAAGTACCACCATAGCGTGAAACAGCCAATTTACCCTATAAAATGCTATTAAAGACACTTTAAGATGGCTAAAATATTACTTAAAATTATGTAATTTTTGCATAACTGTGTTTTACAGCCTTAAATTTTGCTTTCAGTCTCTGCTACTGTTTGATATATAAAGGACAATACAAAACCATGGCAAATCCCTGAAATGTAAGGCAATACTTTAAAGTTTCAGTTAAAGGAATGAGGATGTCGCATCCTGTGTCCTGTAGGATATATGAGGTGTTAAGGAATGTGCTGTGCACTCGGTAATATTGTTAAATTACTGCTTCAGGGTTAATGTGGAGTCTTGGAAAGGTGGTAAATTTTCTGTGGGAAATCAAGGGAATTAAAAAGTCTGTGATCCCTGGGAATCACTGCTGCTTGTGGAAAGCTGGATGTGAGCTTCAGAGCCCCCTTGCTTGGGAATGTTGGTATCAGTGATCTCCTTTAGACCCAGTTTAATTATTAACAGTGGTTCTGGTGTGCTGCATTCACCTGGGATCTTCTCATGGCAACCTTCCTGTGGCTTCCCTGCTACTCTGGGCATTGTTTACTTTTTCCTATGGGGAAAAAAAAGCCCTCAAAGAGATTTAGAATTTTCAAGGATCTAAAATGGATTTGTTTTGATGATGTCTTTCAAAACCCAAACCATATTCTGTTCCCTGTGGCATCTCCAGTCCTGGGGACAGTTTTGAGCCCCTCAGAAGAAGGATATTGGGGGGCTGGAGGTGTCCAGGGAAAGGAACGGAGCTGGGGAAGGGTCTGGAGCCCCAGGAGAAGCTGAGGGAGCTGGGAAAGGGGCTCAGCCTGAGAAAAGGTGTCTCGGGGGACCTTGTGGCTCTGCACAACTCCCTGACAGGAGGGGACAGCCGGGGGGGAACAGGGACAGTATGAGAGGAAATGGCCTCAAATTGCTGGGGAAAACCTGTCCTTGGCCACATTTCTCCTGAAATTTTTTGAATGTGTATTCTTCCTAAAAAACACTTAGCTGGAATTCCCCTCACCTCGGAACAAATAAAGTATTCTTCGTTTTCTCCACTGAAATGATGAGTTTTCCAGTCCCTTCTCCTGCATCAAGTCTCAAGCTTTACTAACCAGAAGACTAATGTGGCCTCGGTGTCTGCTGACTTAGAATGCTGGAAGGTTGTTAGGTACAACTGTGGTCTTCCTTTGCTCCTTCTCAAGCTGCCTGATCAATCCAGCTGTTTCGTTTAGGAAGTCCAGACCTTTGTTTTCCATGACTGGATCATGGTGCCAAAATTCCTTGGCGGATGAAGCATGAACACTTGTCTGTCTGATGTCCAGGGAGCAAGCACTTGGGTTGTTTGTTCAGCTGGAAGAGTTGTCCAGCCGAGGTGAATCATCTTCAGTTGTTTTTTAGAAATTTAGGTTCTCTTTGTCTTCTACCTTTGACATTTGTAGCTGTACTTTTAGTGCAGATTTAGGGGTTCAGAAGAAACCCAGCCTGTCAAATGAGGGATTAAATTCCCTGGTTGTTGTAGTGCTTGTGCTGCATTTAATTATTTTACTGATCTGAGCATAACTAGGCGAGCAGTGGCCCACCTTTCCTCATAAAATCATGGAATGGATTGGGTTGGAAGGGACCTTAAAGCTCACTGGCATCAAGGACAAGTTTTCTTGGAGAAAATGGAATAGTTGAATGGAATTTGGTGGTGGTTGTGGGGCAGGTTGAGGCATTGTGGTGCCGTGGTGGGACCGGTGACATTTGGAATGTGTGACTGCAGCATCCCAGAATTTCTTTTCCATGCAAATACATGTGTTCCCTGAGATCCTTGAGGAAAGGGGGCTTTGCTAATTAGTGTCAAACTATGTAAGTTTATAAAGGTGTAGAAACTGACTGCTTATGCACAATTTTTATTGTCACCTACTGTTAGAGGGGTTGATTTCAGCAGGGCTTAAAGTAAACCTTTAGGGATTAGTGTTGAACAGAACAGACACGAAATATGAGTTTTAAAAATTATTTAATTAGTAAGGAGTGAATTCTGCATAGCGGTGATGCTTTCAGAGCAAAATCCGTTCATGTAAACTTTGCCAGATGTACTGAACTCCTTAAAGACATGGCATTGCCCTTTCAGGCTGATTTTTATTTTTGCCCCATATTATGATGTACACAATTAAATTTATGCCAAAACCTGATTTAAGTCCATATGGGTTCTGTATTCTAAAGACAGACCAAGCCCATAAGCTAATTACCAAATTCAAAATTGATTTTAAAACTTCAGCATGATAAACTTCAGAGCAGTAGCACTTCCACTGTTACAAACTGATCAATAAATATTACATGTAGCACAACCAACTTCAGAGTTACCTGCCAGGTGTTTTAGGGTGGGAAAAAAAATCAGCTTCGTGCTCCATAGAGCAGGAGCTCTGTCAGTGCTTTGTAATCATGTGAACCTTTAATTAAGAAGTTCCCACAGAATAGGAAATGCTAACCTGCCAGAGACAGGGCAGGTTATTCCCATTCCAGGAATTAACACAGAGCAGCTTCAGTGGCAGCAGTGTGGAGAAGGAAACAAATTCAGAAGGGTTTCTCTCAAAATAGTAAATATTTAAAAATGGAATCCTCCTGAATGGCATTATTTTAAAAAAGCAAAACCCTACACATGCTGTGGTTTACTAATTATGGTCACTATTAATTATGGCTAATTATTATGGTCAGTGCCAAGTCCTACAGTGAGAGAACCACAATGTTACAGCCATGACTTGTTGGTCTTAAATCCAACTTTTTCTAGCCGTTTGAAACAAGACAGAGAGGTCACTCACTGTTCCTGGTTTACTCTGACTTTCCCTTTGTAGCTCTTTTCCTTGCTTTTTTGAGCTAGTACAAACCTTTTGAACTGGTTCCATGAGGCAAGTGAACTGGTTAATATGGATTTTTATTCTGTAGTTTAGACTTTGCCCAGGAGATCCTGTCCTGATCCTTCTGTTCAACAGAGCAGTGGCTGCACATTGTTCTCCAGCCAAAAAATACTGTAGAAGGTGAGGTTTGATCCTTCCTTCATCAGCCACCCAAGATGTGAATTACGGGAAATTTGGAAATTACTGCTGTGCTCCTCACATGTTAAAAAACTGGGAAGTGTCTGGTTTTGGTCTCACTCAGCAAAACAGAACTCGTGGAGGTAATTATGGGGAAGGTGAGAAGAGACATTTGAGAAGCTGCCCTTTTTTTTTTTTAGTCGTGACTGGGGCTTTGCTTTTTCCTAAGGCTCTACATCATGATCCTGTGGTCTGTCTTTCTGTCCAGCAACACAGAGCTTCCATTTGGGTGGGGGGAAAGGCCTTCTCAGCATTCCAGGAGTCCTTTCAGTCAGTTTGGTGCTTGTCAAAAGTGATGTTTCTTAGCAGCTCAAACAGAGAAAAAAAAATCCCAGTACCTGACAGCAGGGCTGTTAAAACCCCACAGAAGTTCCTTCAGACTTATATTGAAGGGATGCTTCTGGCTGGGAGCCCTGAAACCAGCAGGAAATGGTGGTGAGGAGGTGACAGACGTGTCCCCCATGTCCTGCTGCAGCTGAGGTGTGTGAGGCAGAGGAAGGATGTGGGCTCAATGTCCCCAAGCAGGGCAGACTGGGGGGTCCAGCCCGTGTGCAGGTGTTGGCACAAGTGCTGCTTTCCGGTTCCTGTGGGATTTGGGTGGTGTTTTGTATTTGTGTCCGGAGAAAGTTTGAATTAATGCCGGCAATCAGATCTATATGTGGAGGAAAACAGGTAGTTTGCCATGACTTCTCTTCAGTCTTTTAATTTCAGGGAAGGATCTTAAAAATCACCTCCTTCCAACCCCCTGCCATGGGTAGGGACACCTTCTGCTTTCCAGGTTGTCCAACCTAGCCTTGGACTCCTGCAGGGATAGGGCAGCTTCTCTGGGCACCCAGGACCTCCCCACCCTCACAGCCAGGAATTCCTTCCCAATATCCCACCTAACTCTGTCCTCTGGCAGTGGGAAGCCATTCCTTGTGTCCTGTCATTGCCCTGGCCCATGTGCATGTCCAAGGCCCTTGGCCTTGTTGAACCTCATAAATTTTCCTATTTTCGAGCTTTAGAAGATCTGTCTAAGGATCAAGGTCCAAAGTTGTTAAAAGTTTACCTAAAAGTTGAAAATTAACTCAGCCAAAAATGACATTGTCTAGTGCAGTAGGGTGGAAAAGGAATCTGGTTTATAAGGAGCTGTTTAAAGCAGTGGTTCCCCATCCAAAATGCCATCCAGGACTTTGGTTTATCTATCAGGAACGGGATTTTCTCAGTAAGGGCAGATTTTTGAACTAAAAGACAAACAAACTTCTTCTCCAGAGCTGCTAATGTGTCTTTGGCTCCTGGGAGAAGTGATGTGGTGGAAACCTCCTGATATCTTGTAATACAACCTGAGGCTCTGGCCCTTCCTGAGGTTTTCTAACAGTTTCACAGGGAGTTAAAGAAAGCCAACTCAGAAACAGAACTCTGAGTTTATGCATAACAGCTTCACAATCTGAGAAAAGTTATTTCAAACATAAGAAAGAATAATTTTAGATGGTTTAAACAGGAGCTCCTTGTATTTTGAAGATAAAATCAATCTTCAGCCATTTTCCAACTTCCACGCTCAAAGATGGGGGGAATTTTACTCAGATTTCTTCACTTGGTGCCTGGAAAGCTGGGGGATTTTTATTTGCTTGGATTATTCTACTTCCTCAGGGGTTGTAGAGCTAAAAATTGTGAGAAGAGGGTCCCTAAACTTCAGGTTGCCTGAAACATACTCACGGGATGGTGCAGTAAGAACATCAACAGAGACATTTTTAAAGGAGTCATTTAGCAAAAGGCCTTAAAAACAACCTGGAATGTTTCCAGATAGCAACATATCCCTAGTGTAGCAATTTAAAGTATGCAATTTAGGAAGTGAAAATAATTTCTCCTCATGAGTACTGAGCTTGGTTGGTGTAAATGGATTTATTCTGTTTGTAACTTGCTCTAGGTTGGAAACATCTGTGATGAAGTTATGGCCCACGGTGTCACATCATGGAGATTACAATTAATTTTTCTGGATGCCTGAAATCCTAAAATCTGTAAGCTAAAGACAGGAGAATTCAGAGAAAAAGCAGTTGGAAGCTTATTAAAATATGATTTTATTACTTAAAATCTGTCAGGGTATTCATAATAAGGGAGTCTCAAAATAAGGCAGAGAAAGAAACTTCTAACACTGGTTCTGTGCCAAGTAATACAGAATGCGAATCCCTAGGTTAGCTACGGATCCTGGTCTGATGAAAGGTCAGGAATATAATAGTTTAGAGGATATTTTGGTGAATAAATCTGAATTGGCTCTAGGTCGAGTCAGCTTGGCTGCACTGGATTTATCCCCTGATCATTTCCTGTCTTAGCACTGTGGGTGTTGTCTTTGAAAACCGTGAAACCTTTGGATAAAAGGGACAAACTTAGTGCCAGGGTTTTTTTAAAAGGAGGGCTGAGAGAGGAAAAGTTAAATGATATCTCATTCAGGTTGTTTAAGATGCTGCAAATGAGGCAACAATTTTAACAAATGAACAAAGTGGATGAGAAGAGCTTTGACGTTTCCATTGCTAAACCTGATTGCAGGAGTGCCTGAGGTGATATTTAACTGCTGTACATGAATTTTTTAGCTCCCCACTTTGTTTTCTTTTCTTTCTTGTCATGCTTCAAATATCCAAAAATAAAAAGAGAAATGAAGCAGCTTGGAACAAAATTGTGAATGATTGAATAAATGAATGAATGAATG
>VZDJ01000330.1:563147-603492 GCA_008694505.1 Cyanoderma ruficeps | reverse complement strand
AATGAATGAATGAATGAAAGAATGACACCCCGTGTTTTCTGGAATTGGAGTCCTCTAATGGTAGGAAGGAATATCCCATATTGTGGAAGGAGAAGCAGCATGGTTAGGGATGCAGCTTCCCCTTAGATAACCAGCCTTTCCTAATGTTCCCAGGGAATTGTGCAACTGACGCTGCAGGCACAGGGAAACCTCTTTTATCTCTCATTTAACCACGTTAAAGGCAGTGCAGATCAGCAGTCAGGGCACCTTTTGCAGAGTGCTGGGATGCACTGGAGAAATCCATGTGTGCCTGTTCCAGGGACTGTTTTCAGTTTCATTTGTGCTGCAGCAGCACTTCGGTCACGGTGCTGCTGCCCAAGGCCCCGTGTGAGCTCCCAGTGCAATAATTGTGTCTGACAGAGCTTGTGTTGACAGCTTGTGATGCAGATGGAGCCACGTCACATCCTGCCTGGAATCCCTACCTGGAGTCCCTGCCTGAGTCCCTTCATTCTCATTAAACCATTATTGAATCTAGCCATGGTAAATAAAATAACACTTGAAATAATCACTGCAGTGACTATCCCAGGCTTGAGTACTGATACTGAATGGTTCTGCTGTATTCAAGACCCAGAGTTCTCACCTCACAGGCTGCATTGCATTTGCTTCTCCCTTCTCTCTGTCCAGACGTTTCCAAGAGATTGGCAAGGGGATAAAATCTCTTCCAAGTTACTCTTGAAGCTTGTGAGGCAAAGGTGTGTGTGATTGATAAAGCCTTCTTCTGGATTTTTGGCCCCAAGTAGCTGTGTTAGAGTGAGTCAGGCTCCCTGAGCTCGCTGGAGTTGTGTCAAATCTCACTGGTTTGAGAAAAAATGCTGAGGGCACCGGAGAAGTGCCCGAAATTTCTGGTTTTGGATACATCTCATTTCTTCATTTTTGTAGTAGAGGCGTTCTTCAAGATGTAAACATTTTACATTTTGGTTGTGTGGGGTTTGCTTTTTTTGTCCTGTATTTTTTTTGGAGGAGTCTCTGTGTGTGTGACAGTTTCTCTTCATCCTCAGCCAGTCCTCACAGATTACTTCACTGATTTCACAGAATATTCTGAGCTGGAAGGGACCCACAAGAATCATCACTGAGTGGCCCAGACAGTCTTGCTCTCTTACAGCTAAAAATACGGGTTTGAAAATATCTGGTATCAGTCAAAAGACTGTTTTTACTGTGGCAGGAGAGTCATGGCGTAGCTGTCAAATTTATTTTGGAAGAACCAGCCGTACTGGAATGAAACAGATTTTTCCACAGTGCCTGTGCCTCACAATAATGACAGTGGTACAACATTCCCAACGCTTTTTTTCCCATTTAAAAGTAAAATAAAGCAAAGCTCTCTTGCACATAAGCAATAGATAGGTCTGATAATGAGAATGTATACATAATGAAACTGTGACTTTTTCTTGCTGCTAATGGGGAGTGTTAATTTGCAGCTGTTGATTAGTAAAAGTGGCTTCCACAGTTCCATGAAGTCAGTTTAATTGGGAGTAACCTTGCTTTTCCCAGAGAAGAAGCAAAGTAAAGAGAGATACTAAAGCCTCTCTGTTGTGGAGTGTTTGCCTGCCAGAAAAGGGCTTAGCAAACAAAATAATGAAAAAAAAGGAATCATGTCTGAAAGCTGCTGTGATAAAGAGGAGGGATCAAAATGATGCAAGATATCGAAACCACGTAAATGAAAAGCAGCGCTGAATTTGCCTGCTTGATAGTCCCAAACCTCGAATGTTACATCAGCTGTGTCTGTCAGGCTTTCAGCTATCAATAACAGGGTTTTTGGGCACCTGCTGTCATCAGCACCTCTCAGTTATTATTAAGATAAAAACCTTACAACTGCATTGGAAAGTATCATTAATATCACTTCTAAAAAGTCTTCCAACAATCACCTCTTAGTTTGGGTCATCTCCCTCTTTCCCTTTCTAGTGGTGATTCCTTTTGCAAGTATTATGGCAAATATTTAAAGTTTGGGTTTTTTCCTCCCCAATACCTGTCACAACTGGCTGTATTAGCAAATACCAATAAGTAGACTTGAGGTGAGGTCTGGTGATAGGGAAGATCAAGTAGGAGCTGCAGCCCTGAGAAATACAAATCTGAGTGTATGTGAAATGGGGCTGATTTTTCATGGTGCCAGAGCTCCAGAAGCATTTGGACAACGCCCTCAGGGATGCACAGGATGGGATTGTTGGACCGTGCAGGGCCAGGAGTTGGACTTTGTGATTCTGTGGGTGCCTTCCAGCTCAGGATATTCCATGATTCTTTTATCCTCCCTATTCTCTTCACTTTTTTGGGTGGTTTTGTTGCTGAGCTTGTTCAGTTTGGAAATAAATGGTTAATCCCTCTGGGTTTGTGGTTTATTTGCTGATATCAGTGATAGGATTTCTGTGGGCAAAAATAGCTTTATTTATGCCTCTTGTGACTTTTTTTGCATCTTAATTTTGGCAGAGCTTGTCCTCAGCTGCCAGTGAGCTTTTTTTCCTGTTTGTTCAGCATCTTGAGGCAGATCTTGTAGTGGAGTCTGAGGAAGAAGGGGTGGAAACATGGAATTAGGACCAGGTGGAGGTATCTCAGAGCTCCAAATCCTATCACAAATTGCTCTGCCAGGGTTAAAAGAAATGTTATTTTTCCTTTTATCTGGTATTTTTTAACAGCTACCTAACGGAATGTGCATTTTTTAAAAATATGAGGGAGCATGACTTTGCTGCTAATGATCTATTAGCAACATTTTTCTGTGTGAACACATTGATCAAATCATAGCCTGGTAATAAATTTTTACTACTGTGTGGGCTGTGAGACATGAATAAAATATTGTACTGTTTGAGCTACTTCTGGTATTTTTTTAGGAGTAATTAAAAGGTTGTTGCATGTTAAACATGGTAGGGAAAGTGTAAATAAATAACACTGGGCTGTGCCTCTCATCGAGTGGGTCAGAGGCAAAGATGTCTCACCCCAGGCTCTTCCTCGGGATTGCTCTTCCAAAATACTCCTGGGGGATTCGTTCTTAGCTGGAAAGGGAATTTTCACCCAGGTCTCCACTTCTTTGCTGTGTGGACTAACATGCAAGAGTTGGAAGGTGTTTCTGTGGTGATGGCTCTTTGGAAGAGTCACAAGTTTAGGATGGAAAAGATCTTCAAGGACTCCCGAGTCCAACTGTTGTCCCACCACCAGCCCATGTTTCCAAGTGCCACATCCACAGGGCTCTTCAGTCCCTCAGGGATGGGGACCCACCACTGTCCTGTGCTGTCCTTTTCCTTAGGGGGGAGGAATTTTCTCTAATCCAACCTAAACCTCCCCTGAGGCTCCCCCAGATCCTTTCCCAGCCCCTCTGTTCCAGCCTGGAGCATTCCATGGGGGCTGTGGTTGCCCAGCAGGAACCCAAACCCAGGAATGCTGCTCAGTGTTCATAAACTCATCTCCAGCTCCATGATTTCCACAGTGTTCATCATGTTTTCCAATTGATGGGACCCAATTCCAAAGTGATATGTTGATTTTTCACCTTCTTTTCTTCTGTTAGGTCCGGGATTAAATGCTTGAGAGACAGTTTTTCGAGTTTGGACTCAGATGTTTATTAATTCTTATCTAAAGTACAGGCTCATGAGTTGTGAATTCTGGCTACAAAGTGAAAATGCCTCTGTCTCTATCTCTCTACAAGGTCTTTTAAGGATGAATTGTCCAATTATGAGATGACACCTAAATTATTTTTACTTTTAACCCAATAACCAACCACCCATGGCCCACAATGTGGATTTTTCTACCCAGTTACAAGAAACCTCCCAAACCCATGGAGAAGAAGGTGAAAGAAGGACTCAGCCTCAGCCCTAAATCCTCCATCTTGCTTTATATATATATTACCATATACTAAAACCTTAAACTCTTAAGTTTTCCACCCTGTGATTATCACACACTTCTATTCAAACTCCACACCCACAATCCCAGTGCTGTCACTCAATTTTGGGAGCCTTTTCCAAGGCCTCAGGTCAAATGCAGTGTTTTCTTGGGGGTCAGTGCCTGTGAGCACGGAAAGCCTGGAATCCTCAGTGCCCAGGGTTCCAGCAGTGATATATGAAGGAAAAGGGGATCAGCAGCTGGAGGAGGGGTCGGTGTGGCAGCAGCTCCCCTTCTCTGTGTGGTTACAAATGAAACTCTGCTGCTTTCTGACCTTGGGTATGAAAATGTTGTTATTGATTTCCCGAGGCCGTGCAAAACGAAATGCAGGCGCTGAAGGGTGCAATTAACATTAATAATTAAAGATGAGCTGCATTTGGCAATCTCTTGTCCGGTGTAATCCCCTGAGTGCCGGGCTCCTCCTGGGAGCAGCAGAGCTGCTGCAGCCCTGGATGGTCCGAGCGGGGCGTGTCAGGGTGGGCTCCTACATCAGCAGAGCTTTCCTGGGTTCTGGGAGCCCCCTGTCCTGACCCAGGGAAATACAAATTGGGGTTCTCACAGCTGGGACAAATCCAGCCCTGCCCCTTCCAGCATTCCCACCTCTGAGGCTGCCACTGTACATTTGCTGGAGCTGTAGGTTGTTTGCTTCTTTGTGTTTTCATTTGTCTGCCATAAGAGCAGAAACGGTATTTTAATTACCTTTTTTAAAGAAAACCTTTCTTTTTTCCCCCCTTCTTTTAACAGAGCATTCAGAAGCTGGCTAGCCAATACTTAAAGAAGGACTGGCTTGGAATAAGAGCTGAGGAACGAAGTGATTATAGGTAATTTACCAGTTGGATATCTCAAAATTGCTGTATTTATCGTTTCAATTTGTGTCATTATTTTACTTAACAGTGAATCACTGCTTTTCTGTAGTTAATTTTTCTTGGTCCTTTGTCGTAGACTATTGCCAGTTAAAAAAGAAGCTTTGTTTTCCTGAGATTAGTCTTAAATAGATGTTTATGACTTGAATATTTAAGAAGATGGGAGAAACAAAACAGCTTGACAGGACAACAACTGTAGTTTGCATCTGTTTGGGTATTAATGCTTGTATCCCAATATAGATTTTAGTAAATAACTTTAAGGTTAGAGGGATAAGTGTGTGGATTGTTTCATAGGAAGAGAAAGGAAGAGATTGCATTTTGTGAGGCTGTTCTTTGTGAAGATAAATCTGACGGCAGGGAGGAGGCAAAGCAAGAGACAATTGTTTACAAAACTTCATTTCATTAACATGAAAGGTGGATAAAACATGAAACCAGAAATAACTCAGTTGCTGAAAGCCTTTGAACAACACCTCCTAAATATTTGGAATAAGCTTTCAGGTGCTTTGTTTTAATGTCTTCTTTGTGTTCCAACAAGTTTTATCTCAAACAGGAAGAAATTGGCAGATTTGTGTTTGGGACTTTCAGCACCCTCGCACTGGTTGTGTGTTTAGAAAGAAATAAACTGAATTATCAGTCCCAAGTGTACATTAGACACTCCCAAACCACCCAGCCTCTCCTGGCTGCAGCTTGTTCTTTTCCATAACATGAGATCCCACAGTGCCAGAGATCTCCTCCAAACCCCTCCCCGCCCATCACCAAGTGCTGAACCCAAAATGTTTGGCAACAAATTGAATGATGAGACAGGAACAGGTGGGAAAATCTTTATTTTTGGTACAACTTCCATTAAAAGTTTTGTTGAAAGTGGAGATATTTGCTAGTTCAGCCTAAGAGATTGTGCTTTAGATTTAGTTTTAAAAGCAGTCACTGGAAAAATGTGTGCTGCTGTCACAGAAACCAGCCCAGGAGCTGGGTTCTGATCCTTGTGGAGGATCCTTCCAGTTCAGGAGATACTATAAATCTGAATTTATAGTAAATCTGAAAGGCCTCCCTTTCTTCCTTCCCACACCCTCTCTGTGTTTCATTCTTCTAGGAGCATGTACTCAGTTTGGAAATCACTCTTAGAAGGCACCATGCAGGTGGCCCAGTCCCGACTCAATATCTGTGAGAACTATAAAAACTTAATTTCTGAACCAGCCAGGAATGTCCGGTGCTTTAAGGAGCAGCAGCTGAAGAAGGTATTTGTGCTTTAATAAATCCTTTAAACTATTGTCATTTTTATTGAGGAGAAAGATTGGTGTTTAGAAATCTTTTATTGTGGCGCTTCTAAAATATGTAAGTACTCTTCATCTTCTAGATGTACATATCCAGATTGTTGGAGAGGGATCAAAATTGTGAGCTGTTATCCCAAATTATAACTGCTTGGAGATGAGTCTTCTGAAAATGTGATACCTCTTGGTCAAATGTATCTCAGCAAATCTCACACTGTGCTGTAGAAATTGCATTGCATTGGGTTTGCAGTGACCACTGCAAGTGGTTTTTGTTAGAAGAAAGTTCTGATTTTAAGAAAAGATCCATCTGAAACCTGAAGGAATGGCTTGAGCAATCTCCAGGAGGGAGAGTGGAGATTGTCCAGCCACCTCCTGTAACAGCATCACAAGTAAGTGCTCCAAAAGCTGCTTTAATTATCTGTTTAATTATCCCTGCAGAGAAAATAGTGTAGTTCCAGTGAGCTGGATATTCATTTAATTGCTTGTTGCATTTGAGAGTCATTTATGAGGGTGGGCAGGCCCTGGCACAGGGTGCCCAGAGAAGCTGTGGCTGCTCCTGGATCCTTGGGAATGCCCAAGGCCAGGCTGGATGGGACTTGGAGCAACCTGGGATAGTGGCAGGTGTCCCTTGAATGACAATAAGAAAACAACCCCAACAACCGACATATTAGCTGTCCTTGTTACAAAATGACAACAAAGACCCAGAACACACCTACTTCTGTGTTCTAGAGTAGTATTTTGTGAAATACTTGGTTACAAAGTCAAGTAGATGTTCGGGGGATGGGAGCTCACAGTTTCTGAACAAATTATGCTGCTCTCAGAAACATGTGCAGTATCTGTTTTGTGAGGGAAAAATGAACTTTATTAATGCTGGTTTATTGTCCTGTGGAATTTTATTTTCATGTGTAGCTTTCCAAACAATGCTTACAGTGCAATTCTTGGTAAATAATTGTACTTTATTCTTCTGCAAGTGGTGATAGTTCAGTGTTTATGAGTCAGCAGCAGAAGTGGGATCCTTAAATTTTTAAAAGCCATAGGAGTTCCTTTATTCCTGCACTTTTGAATCAGCAGAACAAGTTATTACAATTATCAGGGCAGCGTTCTGGTTCAGAGTATTCTAACAGTGATATGCTTTTCCTACAACATGGAATTATCATCCACTTGGCAGGATTAATTCTCCTACACAATCAGTTTATTGTTTTACACAGTGCAGTCTCTCACCCTTCCCTTTGAATTCCCAAACAGATAAATAACAGACAGAGAAATAATTGTTCTGACCTCCATTCAGACAAAAGCTTATCAAAACTAAAATCCAGTCAGCAAAATGCTTGTGAGGTTACATGGGAATACCCATGTAAAGTGGCATCCAGTCTCCTGACAATTTTTTATCCTACGGGCATGCAAACCAAGATTATTTAACTCTTCTCAAATGGTCTTTTTATCAACTGGGGTTATTTGATATTTTAATTTTTTGATGCTGACAGGAGATTTTAGGGATCAAAATCCTCACTGATGTTGCAAACCCCCAGTCCTTTTCACAAGCTTTTAGGTCTGTGAGCCATCCGTTATATACAGATTTTTTTACCTTTGATTTTTCAGTGATGCACACAGAGGTCACCAAAAATCCAAATTCTGCCTTCCCCCACTCCCCAAATCATCCTCTGGGGAATGCACCCTCTGGAGCCCATTGTTTCATTGGTCTGCACACATCAAACAGTGGCTTTAGTGGGAATTTTCCTGTGCTTTAGAGCAATTTGACAGCTTCAGGGAGAGCAGGGTTGTGTGGTGAGCAGACCAGCAATTCCTGTTGGCTGCCAGTTTGCTTTTTACACATGGCTGGGTGTTACTTTTTTAGCAGTGGAATACGGGGAAGTTAATGTTACCTCGTTGGATTACAGCACCTTAGTCCCGAAGGAGGTTACATGCATTAATAATTAGTGTAATGAAGAAGCTGAGGTGTTTTGGAGGGATGTTCAGCACCAGGGCGCCTGGAATGAGGGGAGCCAGGGGGGTGATGATGGTCTGAAAAGAGCTGGGACCTTCGGGGTGGTGTTTGCAGGACTCAAAGGCAAATTTGTTTCCTTGAACTCAGCCCTGGTACTGCTGGAGCCTTCACTCACCACATCCAGCCTGTGATGTCCGTAATTAAATAGAAATCCACTGGACTATCAATCTCCTGTGTGCTTAATCCAGTTTGGGTAAAAGAAAATCTTTAGTAATCTCTTCTAAAGAGAGTTTTAATTCTAGACATTGATGATTCACATTGGTTTTCTTACCTAGATCCTACTTAGCACAGATCCTTTCCCACTTTGCTGGGGTTTTTCTTAAGCTGGCAGGGTGTCTGAAGAATGGCTGAATATAATAATTTTCCTTCCTGTTGTGTTGTGTTTTATGTGGTAGCTTTTGCCTCATGTTTTAAATTTTAAAGAAGGAAAGATTAATCTTTTTTTTTTGGTATCACTTCCAGTAGATTGCCTTTGTATTTTTCCCAGTTGTATTCTGATGACTTCAACTGATTACCTCATCCAAAGCTTTCAGAACTTTATCATTGATTTTGAACAGTTTAAACAGCAGCAGAAAGAAAGGAAGAGGGAAGGTTTCATGTTTTGATCAGTTTTAAAGGACCTGCATGAATAATTGACCAGGAGTGACTTGAGGACTCCATCCTCCCCTATAAAATATCATAAAAAGCAGCAAAACAGCGATGGTGATATTATTTGGATGCAAAGAAAAAGTAATATTTTCTTTCCCGAATGCTTTTTTTTCAGTGCGTGGACCAGCTGACAAGGATCCAAGCTGAATTACAGGAGACAGTCAAAGATTTAGCTAAAGGCAAAAAGAAATATTTTGAGACTGAACAGATGGCTCAGGCGGTGCGGGAGAAAGCTGATATTGAGGCCAAGTATGTTTTTGTAATGGCATATGTGGAAATAATTGCAGCCCCAAAAAGCACGTTTGTATTAGGTTTTGCGCTTGATGTTTGGCTTCCAACGAGATCCTGCCAGGTTTTCTTTGCATTTTGCTTCTATACGTTTTTGTAGCTATTTCAGGCACACCCTGAGAGGAAATTAGAACTTGTTTGTGTTGGTTTGTTTAGGAAGGAAGTTCAAGTAACAGCTTTAATTCGGCATTTTTTGTGGACAGTGTGTCAGCTGGCACTTTATTGATATTAAAGCCTCCTGACTTCCTTTTCTGTCCACACATCTTAAATTTGGTGTCAGTCTATTTAGAGGGGGAGAGGCAACAGGACACTGTTTTTCATTTTTTGAGATAAATTTTTGAGGTTTTAGTTTTTTTCCTGTTCCTTGACATCCTAAAGGGGGTGATTTCCTTTTGTTTAATTTTGGTTTTAGAAGTTATTCAGACTTGCTCTCAGGGAACGAAATGATGGTTTCCTTAGAGATCTTTTCTGTCTTTCTGAGGGATGATGAAAAGAACTTTAATAAAATTGCCTGTAATACCTGAAGAAAGTAAATAAACATAAACAAACAAAAGCAACCAAAAATTTGGGCTTGGAGGTTTTGGAGCAGATTTATCCTCCAATGTTATTTAAATTAAAATAGCTGTTGACTTGATTTTGTTTTCTTATTTACTTTATAAACCACCATCCTTTAGACAGCTAAAAAATACATTTGTAGAAATACTGTAAGGCAATCATTCCATTTCATCTGCTCATTTCTGTTCCAGGTCCAAACTTAGTCTTTTTCAGTCAAGAATAAGCTTGCAGAAGGCAAGTGTGAAGGTGAGTATGAAACTTGGATTTTGCTGCTCATTTCATGAGGCAAATGCCCCAAATTGTAGAATGTAGAGAGGTGAGGAACAGCTTGGAGGGGAAATTGGTAGGACAAGGGATGAGCTAAGAGCGTTCTCTGGGCAGAGTAGAGAATTATATATGGAACATGTAGAAGGAATTTTTTCTTCTAATTAGAGTTAGAACTGTTCTTTGAAGACCACGTGTGAAATTCCAATTGCAGGAGAGAAAAATCCATCAGGAATCCCCTCGTCATTACGAAGACTGGAAGGCTAGAAATGCCCTAAAGTTTTCCCTGTGTTAACACATATGCACACAATAAATTTATTCAGATTCTCTTTCTGAGCTGTGCTTTCGCTTGTTGCAGTTAAAAGCCCGACGCTCCGAGTGCAATTCCAAGGCCATCCATGCCAGGAATGATTATCTCCTCACTTTAGCAGCTGCCAATGCACACCAGGATCGCTACTATCAAACAGACCTAGTGAACATCATGAAGGTAAGGAGGCTGATTCCTGCCTGCCACTGGGAACTGGGAAAATCTGGGAGGGTACAAAGTCCTGGATCGACTTTCCCAGTGAGCTGCCACCAATGAGAGGGAAGGTAGAGCCTGCAGTGGTGTCTAAAAAACTTGGAACCACCTTTCAGGCTCCAAAACTGTGCAGTCACTTTTCATTTTTTAATTCACTTCTTTGCTGAAAAACTCTATTGGAAAAAAACTCACTTGGATAAAGGACTAAAACCTGACTGAGAAACTCTCTTGGATAAAGGAGTCAGGTTTGTCAAACCTGACATTTTCCTGTTGTAGGGAAACTGGAGGGTTTTTTTAGTACTTTAGTATCATATCTCATAATCTTTTTTATTTTTTATCTGATCAGAACACTTCTTTATGGTGTGGTTAATGAGCTGGAGTTACTAAATATCTCGGTTTCCAAGCTGTGGATTTTAGGGAACAGCAGTCAGCGTTCTTATTCTCACCTGTGGCAACTTGCCAGGTGAAGGCAGCAGCAGCTACTTGAACTCAGAGGAAATGACACACTTTAAAAAGTTCAAATCTGATTGCTCACAGTTTGTTTTTTCTTTAATATCACCCTAGAATTAATTAAATGTACACCATTCCTGTGTCTTTGAATTTGAGAGTTACAGATGAATTTTAAAATCATCTGCTTCACACTTTATCTGCTTGCATCTCACATGGTGACATTTTCAAACTTTAATTTGCTCTTTACACACTATTTCCAGGCAGGGTGACTTAGAAGCCCTTCATTTGCATTTTAAATTGCTTTATTGGAGAAATAGCACAGAGTTATAACAAATCCCTGTATTATCAGCATGCCTTTGCATTTTGGGGGGCGGGGAGGGGGGAGATATTGGTGTATTGCTATGGAAAGCAGGTAAGTGAGGTAAAAAATGAGAGCACCAAAGGAATTCTCCTGCTTTTCCCTGTGTATGTGTGTGCGTTTCTGTCAGTAAAACGTGAATATTTGTGCTGACTAAATGTTTAGTACATGGAAATGCTTGTAAAGGATTTCCTTGTGCTGGTGCAGATAAAATTATTAATTGATGCTTACATAAGATAATTCCATACTTACATGCATGGTTGGCTGTCATCACTTAATGCTCTTACTTGGGAGCAATTCCAGAAGGGAGCTGAACATGTTCACAACAGAACAAACAAAAAGGGTGTTTGAAATCGTTTTCAAAAATGAGCAAATAGCCTTGGTAATTTTTTTCCAAGCTTTTCTCAGGCTGAACCTTTTTTATCATACAGAAAAAAAAAAACCCTTACAGCTTATTCTTTGATATAAATAATTGTGGTTTACTGAAAGCCTAAGTGCTTTCATCCAGCCAAATTACTCTGGAAGGGAAGGACAACACTCAGGGCTTATTTTTCTGCCTCTCTCAGATATTTATAGCGGTGGAATCTCTTTGTCTGCTGAACAAAAGTGTGCTTTTAATGAAGAGCTGTAAATTCGGGTCTCTTGCCCCGTTGGCCATGAGCAAAACTCCCAGGTGTCCTGGGAATGGGGGTCAGTCTCTGGAGCAAGGCAGAGAAAGTAGCAGGCAAGGTCCTGAATTAAAGTGGCTACTGGAGATTTTAGGAGAGACAGAGGGAAAAATCTTCAGGAAAATCGAGGAGAATGCATCACTGGACTCCAGTTCCTTCATCCTGGAGCTCTGATGTAAAGTGAAGTACAAAAGTGCTTAAATATGTGAATAAATACAATAGAAACAGTGGCTTGTAATCTGGAATGGGATTTGCTGGCAGGGTCCCGGTTTCTCCTTTTCCTCCTGAAATTCCTGAGGGAACCACACTGTATAAAGTACAGAAAAAAAAGAGTATTTTATTTAGCAGAATGATTTAACACAAATGGAAAAGGAGCTGGAGAGAGAAGTGACCAGTTGAAGGTGAAGAACCATTCAGTATAAGCAAATGTACAGTGACTGAGAAATGGAGCAAGATCTTGCCAATTTTGGTGGACCAGGCAGAAAATAGCTCCTGAAATTAATGCTAAAAAGAGAAATGCAGTAACTTGGGGGGAAAAATTGCTGCCTACAGAATAAAGAACTCTGAATAGCCATTACCATTTTTGAAAGAGATGCTAAAAATGGAAAATAGAGTGAAGGATAAAGAAATGCAGACACCTGTGCAATGTTTCTGATCTCTGGGTGATATCACTGGGGAGGGAGGATTTAGGAAGGGAGTTTCACCCTCCCAGCACAGTTTTGGTTTCAATAGGTTGAGTGGTGGTGTGCGTCAGTATATTTTACATGCTATAAGCAGTTGTGGTGTCTAAATGAAACATCTTTGCTGCTGTCTTGTGATTAATATTCTAAAAATGTGCCTTTTATCTCAATATTAGTAAGTCCTTAGGTATTCCTGTAGTGCCACGTGCTGTCTTGTAAGTGTTTCCCCATTTAGCTGCCCTTGAGCTGATCTTTGAACTGCTCAGGGCTCTCCTCATTTCTAAATCACATCAAGTATCTCCTCAAACTGTTCAGATTTTGGACCCAGTGCCTGTTTTTCTAGATGTTCCAAAAAAAAAAAGATAAAATCTTTAGAGATAGAAAAAAACACATGAAAACTTTTCAGCTGATACTTCGCTGTATTACTGTATATTACATTTACAGATGTGTCAGGGGCTGTTTCTGTTTGCATCCATCATAAGCAGTTTCTCCGTGGGTTTTGGTGTTCATGGAGTTCCTGTTTCCAGGATTAGAATGGAGCTGTGTGGGTTCTGTTGCCTCTGGCTCACTGGAAGCTGGAGCACACCCAGTCCCTGGCCATGATGTGCATCCAGCTGCTGCTTTTGGGTTGGAGTTGTGGCCCTGCACTCCCAAACCATCCCTCTGCACCATCTGCATGTGCAGACAGTGCTCACTTTCCTAGAAAATCTGAGATTTTCCTCTCAGCTCTGACATCCACTTGGCTGCATTGATAAACAGTGGATTAAAGTCTCAGGTGATGTGGCTGCCCCTTCCCATCCGTTTTCTCCTGATACTAAATTACCTTTTATTTCAGTGGGCTTAAAGGTGTCTGACTTAGCATAAAATAGAATCATGGAGTGTTTATTATTAGTGTGGGCATCAGAGGTTGATCCTGGCATCCTGTGTGAGTTGAGCTGAGCGCAGACAGGTGAAGTTCTTGCCCAGCTTGTCTTTTTGACAGCCTGGAGAATGGATCTTCAGTGCTTTGTAACAATAAAATCCAATGAAAGGCTCTATTGGTGTTGGAGAAAGGAGGGGTGGAGTTATTTTGCAGCCGCAGCGTTGGTTGGTGCCTGCAGGAGGTATTTCCAGGCTCTGGGGAAAGTGTGAGGTGTGCTGGGCTGAGGCACCTTGGGCTGCTCCCAAGAGGAAGCTGCTGCTGGGTTTTTTTCCCTTGTGTCTGGCTCTGGAATGCTGCTGTGGTGCTGTCCTGTGACAAATGAATCACAAATCCACCTGGTGGCCTTGTTTCATTTTCTGTGACAGGCAACAAAAGGGGTTTTTCCTAGGTAGGGTTCCTGGTACACACAGCTCCTGCTAATTTTCAGTGGTTCAGAATATGTTTCTTCATTTTGCAGCATTTTTATACAGAAAAGAAGAAGTGATTGGCTCTGCTGTGTTTGTAACTGTGAAAGCCATCACAGACATAAACAGGGATGCTTGGAAAGAAAATACATAATGCTTCCAGCTTGTTTAATAGGATGAAGAATTGTTCCTACTCTGCCTTCCTAGTTTTCCAATTACACCCCTTAATAAGGAGCAGAGTCATTCTAGGTCTCTGTTCAGAAAAGATGTGAATCCTTTTGCCTTTCCTTTTATCATCCTTTATGTCCATTTCAATCTCTGCAGTGAAATTAAAACCCCTCAAAGCACAGACTAAATAAAGCCCGGTAATGTTTTATTCTTTGCCTGTTTCCTGACAAGCTTAGAAAGAGTTGCCATTGCCTGAGTGTGAAAGTTCAGTCCACAAACCCTTTTAAAACTAAGTTGTCTGCCTGGTGCTTAGCTTTTTCCTTTAAACTGAGGTTAGAAGAAAGTCTAAGATGATGGTGGAAGTCAAATCAGGACTGTTTTGATATTCATCTTAATTCATCTGTGCTCTTAATTCTGTAAGTTCCCCTCATGAATCACCTCAAAGAATGACTTTGCACAGCGATTTACAATGAGGAAATGTTGACATGAACAAAAGAAAAGCAGGTGTGCTGGACACTTGAAATAGTCCTGAGAAAGAAAGAGGGAACAAAACCTTACATTTCGAAATCACAGAATGGTTTGGGTTGGAACGGACCTTATAGCCCATCCAGTTCTGACTCCCTGCCATGAGCAGGGTCACCTTCCACTGTCCCAGGCTGCTCCAACCTGGCCTGGAACAATTCCAGGGATGGGGCAGCCACGGCTTCTCTGGACAGCCTGTGCCAGAGCTGAGGAACAGGTTACAGGTGATGCTGCATTTTTTTATGAACACTGAAGAATTCTGGAGAAGGTAGCAGGCAGTAGCAGCAGGTATTTCTAAACTAAGGTCTTCTAAAAAGAAATATTTCACGTCATGGCTCATGTGGGCTTTGGTGTTTGAGGGAGAACAGTATCAAAAGCTGGTGCTTTGTCTTTGTGGTTTCAGTGGTTTCTTTTATCCTGTTGTAATTATCAGGCTGGTCTTCTGGTTTTTTCTGTACTTTCCAGTTTGCTTGACACGAGGAAGTGGAGTTGTGTAATTTGGCTCTTGTTCTTGATCAGAGTTCTTGTGATGATTTGGCAGGTTTGAATAAAAACTTCGTTACATCATTTTCCTGCAACTGCCCTTTGCTCAGGTGTGGGTCACAGTAACAATACAAGTTACAGCAGTGCTTTGTTAATTGGAGAGGTTGATTTATAAAATTGCAGGTGAAGCGTGCCTTTTCCACACCCTTGCCTGTTTTTAAGGAGTCTGATAGAGGAAGAGATCTGGCCAACTTCCAAAGAAAGTGCAACCTGGTGTACTTGACCCTGCTCGGAGTGCAGAGGTTGAACCGTATTATATATTTTATTTATTTATTTCTATATTATTTATTATTATATATATTGAACCAGTATTGCATATTCCCTTTTAAACCTGAATTACTCTCCTTAAACCAGCATTTTTGGTAAGGAGGTTCTCCGTGGGATTCCCTGCCTTCTGCTTTATGATTTTGGGTTTTTTCTGCAATTACGTGGAGTAACTGCATGAGTTTCAGCAGTGCTGGAACCTTCATGTTCTGGTGAGCCCTGGTTTTTATTTGTTAGAATGGCTGGGAGTGTTTGCAAAGATGTGCTGATTTCTCTGTTTTCAGCATAGTCATCCATCACTTTTCCCCTGCACTTTCCATGATCATTTAAAACAAATGGAAATGCGGGCTCCAAACATGAGTTGCACGAATGAGATCCAGCTGGAGCTGGCAGTGTTTATAAAAATGACCCCAAATTGAGGACTCAGTGGCTTTCAGTTAATAATTTGCTTTATGCCCTGAAATTAATAGGATGTGTGTGGCAAAGGGTTCTTTCCCCTGGTGGCTCTGAATTGAAAAATAAGTTGACGGCATAGCTGAAAGTCTTAAATGGGCTCAAGAATGTTATCCCAGCACTGCTGTGTCCTGTAGGAATTAAAGGGTACCATTTGCATCAGCACATATTTCTGTAGCCTCTGGAACAAGCAGAACCAATATTATCACTGTAAGAAATCAATTTGCGTCCACGTTATTGTTTCAAACTTTCTGGAATGATTTAGAAGCACCCAGGGGATTCCTTTTTTAAATGGAAAGTCTGCCCCTCAACGAAAAAATAGTATTAAGATAAAGTAATTCTGAAGTCACCAGAGAGTTCCATTTTCTTCTATAAATCTCTTTTATTATTTCAGTGCTACCAATTCTTCTAAGATCCTGTAAAACCCCCTTAAAAATGCAGAAGGGACTTGTGCAAGTGAAAGAACTATTGTTTCACTTCCGGCCCTTGTCAGCTGCGGGCCACAAATATTTTGTAATCCCAGTTAAAGCAGCCATGGATGGCATTATCTCCAGCATCAGATGGGCACAGGAGCTTTCCTTCCCAGGCAGTTCATGGGTGTGCTTGGCTTCCTCGTGGTCATTCCCACAGAGGGGGGGTGGCTGAAGGGATCGTGCTCCCAGTGTTCCAGAAGATGCTCACTGTGGGTTCCGCTGCAGCTGATCCTGATCCCACAGTTTCCCCATCCAGGGACATCTGTCTCTGTGTTGATGTGCACATCAAACCTGGGGGGAGAGAATTCCAGGTTACAGTGTAGTTCTGCATCCACATAAATTATCATTATTAGATCATCAATACACACTTGGTCTCTTGTTCGGTGTTTTTGTTAAATGCTCATCTCTCACATTCCCAGTTGATACTTGAGAAGTGCCTTACAGAATTTTGATTGTTCACAGTCCATGAAATAAGTCTTAACTTCAGTTGGGAGCACTTGGATTCCAGCTGACTGTGAGTTAATGTTTGCAGGGAAGTGAAAAGAGGATTTGGACTGGAAATGCAACTTTTGATGTTAATTTTGGTAAAACCACAAGCATGGCAGGTTTATTGGCCTTCACGGTGAATGGTATTTGCACCAGTAACTATGGTGTATGTATGTCACAGAATCATGGAATGGTTTGGGCTGGAAGGCACCTTAAAATTCCTCCAGTGCCACCCCGTGCCATGGCAGGGACACCTTCCACTGTCCCAGGCTGCTCCAAGCCCTGTCCAGCCTGGCCTTGGAACTGCCAGGGATCCAGGGGCAGCCACAGCTTCTCTGGGCACCCTGTGCCAGGGCCTCCCCACCCTCCCAGAGAGGAATTTCTTCCCAATATCCCATCTAACCCTTTCTTCTGCCTCCAAATTCTTACACTTCCAGTTATATTTCTAATTTTTCGTAGATAAAATATGTATCTTCAGTTTCCAATCCGCCCCTCACCCCCTGAAAAATCACACTGCTCATCACACAGACTTCTCATGCGACCTTGAGGCACAGGATTCGGTCTGAGTCACGGCTGTTTCTGTTGTGAAGATGAGAAAGTGTGATGGTCACATTGGCCTGGTGACAGTCAGTTTGTCCCACCTCGTGTTTCAGTCACAAATGAATCCCTTGGTAAAGCATCTGACCCAAAGAAGCCCATTTATTATGGGGATCCAGGTGTTTATTCCTCCATGGCTGGGCAGTGTAGTGTAAAAGCAGCATGACGAAATTTAATATGGAACTCAGGGCAACTTAATTATCTTAAAACAATGACCATTTTTTTCATGTGTGATTGACTTTTCAGTGAGGTTTCCTTTGGTGTTTTCACAGAAATAACTTAAGGGTTGATTGTAACTTGATTTTACAGATGCTTATGAAAGAAAGGTATTCCTCCTTGTCCTGTCCCTCCATCCCTCGTCCCCAGTCCCTCTCCAGCTCTCCTGGAGCCCCTTTAGGCCCTAGAAGAGTCTCTGAGCCAGAAAACCTAAAAATTCCACCTTTTTTTTTCCTTTTTGTTGTTTTTTTTTCTTACTTTTTTTTTCTTTTTGTTTTTCATGTGAAGATTTTATGTAGAAACCGTTTGGGATTTGAATGGGGCTTGGAGATATTTTGGTCAGCTCTCATAAACCCTCTCATTCTGAGCAGGAAATGAAAGTGCCCTCTTGTTTCAAAGCCACACTGTAACACAATGAGAACACTTCCCAAAATACTTGCCTGTGCCAGACAGCAGCCTTGGAGCTGCTCGGGGAAGGGCTCAGCTCAGGAAGCATCTGGTCTGCTCCGTTTGGGAGGCAGGTGGGGTGACCACGCTTTAACTAGGAACATGCGGCATTCCTGGATGGGTTTTTCACCTTCTTTTCTTCCGTTAGATCTGGGATTAAATGCTGGAGAGATGGAGTTCATGTTCAGACTCAGTTGTTTGTTAATTCTCATCTATGCTACAGTCTCACAAGCTGTGAGTTTCAGCTAACAAAGTGAAAATGGCTCTGTCTCTTTCCAAGGTCTTTTAAGAACAAATTGTCCAATTATGAGATGACACCTAAATTATTTTTGCTTTTAGCCCAATAACCAACCACCCGTGTCCCGCAATGTGGATTTTTCTACCCAGTTACAAGGTACCACCCAAACCCATGATGAAGAAAGTGAAAAAGAAGGACTCAGTCTCTGCCCTAAATCCTCCATCTTGCTTTATATATATTACCATATACTAAAACCTTAAACTCTACGTTTTCCACCCTGTGATATTACACACTTCTATTCAAACTCCACACCCACAATCCCAGTGCTGTCACTCAATTTTGGGAGCCTTTTCCAAGGCCTCAGGTCAAATGCAGTGTTTGCTTGGGGGTCAGTGCCTGTCAGCACAGAAAGTCTGAAATTCTCAGTGCCCAGGGTTCCAACATTCCTGGTTTAGGACTCATGGAGAAAAGCATCCCAAACAGATGCTTTGCAGGGTTTTGTTTGCTTGAGGGCTTTGTTTTTAGCAACTCCTGATTTCACTAGAAGAATTGAAGAAACAGGGAAAAGTTACTTTTTTCCTCAGTGTTTTTTTTTCTGCTGTTAGCTGTAACCACCTAATGTTTCAGTGAGTTACCTGGAATGGACGTGTTTCCATTGAAAATGGGGGGAAAACTCATGGATTACTCTTAAAATTGAATGTATGTGCCCAGGTTTTGTCCTGTTAAATGAGATGATTAACTGATAATTGTCCTGTTAAATGAGATATTAAACTGTAAAAGTTAGTGAAAATGTGGAGACCTCAGAGCCCGCTCCATTGCCTAAAGGGGCTCCAGGAGAGCTGGAGAGGGACTGGAGACAACGGATGGAAGGACAGGACACAGGGAATGGCTTCCCACGGCCAGAGGGCAGGGATGGATGGGATATTGGGAAGGAATTGTTCCCTGTGAGGGTGGACAGGCCCTGGCACAGGGTGCCCAGAGCAGCTGTGGCTGCCCCTGGATCCCTGGCAGTGCCCAAGGCCAGGCTGGACAGGGCTTGGAGCAGCCTGGGACAGTGGAAGGTGTCCCTGCCCATGACAGGGGGTGGAATGAGATGATTTTAAGGTCCCTTCCCACCAAACCATCCTGGGATTCTGTGACTCATCTTCTGTCGTCAGTGGCAGGACAAAACATTTCTGAGTGACTTCACTAATGAAAGCAGTGGAAGAATTATAACAAGGAGATGAGGCCCAAAATAGCACAAGGCCAATAAGTGTGAGATGGAAAATGTCACACTGAATTTGCAGTTTAATTAAATCCTAGAAAACGTAACAGGGAAGATAGTTTCTAATCTACAACTGTCTTGCTGACAGGGATGCAAATCTGGGAAGTTTTTACAGATCTCCGAGGGTTTCATAGGGCCCAGCTGTCAAATTTGAAGGGGTTTCTTTATTCTGTCAGCTTCCAAAGCTCTGCTCTGTTTGGAGACAGTGCAGGTGTTTTGGGATGGCTGGAGGTGAGGAGATGCTCATTCCCTGTGTGGAAAATGGCTGCTTGAGTTCTGGTTTTTGCACAGTCTTTAGGAAACTTCCTTGCCTTGGAATCCCTTCCTGCAGCTGAAAATTCCGATTTAGTTTTTACTAATTGCTAAGGAGATAATGGATTGTAAAGTGGCCCAGAAGCTCAGTCATGGGAAGAGGAGGAGGAGTGGGAATGCTCCAGTGTGATTGATCTCCCTGCTTGCAGGTTTGATCCCCAAAAATGAAATTCCCATCTGTTCAAGTTGTCATCTCTGCTTAAAAAGCTTTGCAGCCAGGCTAGACCCCCTTGGCGTGGAGGGAAGCAAATATTCCCTACCAGAGGCTTCCTTAGCTCTGTAATTCCTGATGACTGACTTGTGGAATGGTGTCATCCAGCTGAACAAGGATATTATTTTATAATGTTTTACAAATTATCAAAGCCCTAAGGTAATTGCTTGTAGGATTGGAATGCTAATTAAAGGACTTAATCTCTCTCTGGTATTCCCAGTGTTGTTCATGGATAATGGGAAGAACCTTTTCCGTGCGCTGGTTCATCCCAGCTCGCTTTCCTCTTGGCACCAGCATTGTCCAGGGCATCCAGCAGCAGCCTTCCATGAGGACCTCTTTAAAAATCCTCATGGATTTTTAAAACTTCAGGAAAGTTTCAGTGCTTGGGTTCGAGGCTTATAAACTCACACAGTCATGGGGAGCTGAAAATGATTCAAAATGAAAAAAAGATTGTTAGGAGGAATCATAACAATATTCTGGGATTTGGGTGCCTGAATTTTCATGAATAAGCTTCTTTTGACTGGAGTGTTAAGCCAGGTACATGGAGATAGTTAAAAATCAGGTTTCTAGTTCAAGCTCAAGAGTATCAGAAATCAAAATTTTAAACTGCTCCTATTAATAAAATTGTACAGTGTTTACTATACTAGCTATAAATATATTGTATATAATAATTTACCAGATGAGAATTCAATTTAATAAAAGATAAATTTCAAAAATACACAATTCCAAGAAAAAAGTGCATAAAAAGAAGATGGCAAATCTGAGAAATACCTTTTTTTCCTACGTAAAATGTTCATAGATATTTGTGGCTCTGGGTACACCCAAATAATTCAGCGTTTTTTAGTTTTTAGCTGATCCACTTCTGTCAGGCTTTGCTCTTCTCACTGGGCAGTTCAGTCGGTTGGATTCAGTCTCAGTTCATTCGGGTGGATTATTGTAGTGTATTTTTATGATACTCATATGTGACTGCAGGTACAGATCCCTGGATTCTGTGTCTCCACATTCCCACTGAGCACAGACCCTTCTCTCTGGCTGGGTCTGGGAGCCCCGTTTCTAATTTAAAAGGGGATATTGGAGTGTTCAGTGAATTAACTTTGCTGAAAGGCTCAATTTATTTAATAGCAAAGCCTAAGCACTAAAGACAGCCTTGTATCAAAGAAATCCCAGTCCTGCCAGATCCTTGGGATGTCTCTTCCTGTGTGATTTCAGTCTCTGGCTCTGCTCTGCCCACACAGTGTTGGGAGGGCCTCTGAGCAGTGCCACTGTGAAATTAAGGAGTTTTTAAAAAGGTTTGACTATTAATCCTACAGGGCTGAAATAAGTTTGAAAAGGAGCTTAACTTTAATGCAGTTATGTTCAGCAAATACTGTCAGGAGACCAAAGGATATTTCGGTGTTCCCAATCAGGCCACACTTCAGAAGTGATTTAATTAAAAGATTTAACAGCACTAGATCCCGTTTTTGTTCATTTTTCTGTTGATTTTTTGTTACCCATCACTGTCCTGTCGAACGGCAGAAGATTAGAAAATCCTCTCAGCTTCTGGAGAATATGGCATGAGTGGTGATTCCATCAGTCCTTGTTCAGGAATACTGCTTGGAACGGGGATTCTGTGCCAGGCTTTGGGATGGGGGTGGGGGGAATCTCTTTGTGAAAGGGAAAAACTTCTCAAAATATTTTTAATTGCGGACTTCAGGCTCAAATTATCTTTGTCCTCACCCACTGGCGCTTACAAGGAGTGCAGGCATAAATTGTTAGTGTGATTCCCCTGGAGATAATTGAGAATGGACTCCTAAAAGCAATAAAGCATAATTGGCACACAGAATTCCCGAGTGGGGTTTGGGAACCCTGGATTAATCTTCTTGCTGCACTGCAGCTGCCATACCTTTGGCATTACCCCCACCATGTTTTTTTCCTTTATTGTGGGAGATAATTGCTGTCATTGTTCTGTGATTCCATAATTATTGCAAATAATCACAGTGCTGTGACTCTGGGCCATTTGCCTTATAAGAACACATTTGTGTAGATTACAAAAATTCCTAGAAATAGTTTCTTCGGATTTGATCCATTTTAGGCCAAGTTTTAGAGGGAATGGCAGAGTAGTCCTTTTGTGGGGTGCCTGTTCAGGAACGTGTGGTTCTCTGTGTGAGATACACTCTGTCCCTTTCATACTGCCTAATTATTCTGTATATTTGCATAAAATTTAATTGAATTTGTAATTTGAGTTGGAAAATGCCTGAATATTCTGAGTAGCTTGACAAGACCATTGGTGCTGTGGGTTAGAGGAATGTTCCATTTGCAGGACTGCATCGAGCTGCAGGTTGTATCTCTTTGGCATGATAAGAATCTGAAACGCTTGGGAATATATTAAATAATTGAAATTTTTAATATTGGGACATTTCCATGCCTGAACCTACTCTGTGAGGAGCTTTTGAATAGCCTGTTCACAGAATACAGGTGACTTTAAACCCGCGTAGAGAAAACAAACAGATGGAAGCGATAAATCCAAGGAGCAGTCGGGAACAGCAGCCTGTGCTGGGGCAGAAAAGGTTTTGTTGAAGAGATTTATCTGAAGAAGTAAATGAAAATGATTATACAGAGATTGAATCAACTGAATTAAAACCTAAACCCGGCAAAATAGGTGGTTAAAAAACTGCAGGGGTGTGAAAGAGTAAACAAAAGCTCCTAAGGAACATTTATGCTCGCCATCTGATTTTTGGTTTTTTTCTCCTTTTTGATGCATTTTGTCTACCAGGGGAGTATTTTTAAGAAAATGCTTGTTTCTTAATTTTTTAAGAAAATTTTAAGAAAATATTTTAAGGAAAATATTTATTAAGAAACATTGGGATTAGTTGTGAAATGCATTTTCATGTGCATGTCTGTGTCAGTTCCAGCTTTCTCTCCCTTATATTATGCTGAAATATAGAAAAGATTCAGATTTATCCAAGCTTGTGTCTGAGTCAGGGATGGCTCACCTGTAGCATGAGAGTTTGTACAGAGACTTACAGGTAAATCTGGATGGAATTCTCTGAGGAAGAATTCCCAGAGCTTTCTTGGAGGGGCTTCTCTCTGTGAGATTTGGTTTTGTAGGAGGTAAAAATAATCAGCTCTGGCCCGTTCTCGAGCAAAGTGCATTTCTTTAGCTTACCTTCCAAATCATGTCGAAATATCAAAATATTTGTTGAGCTGAGCAGCAAAATAATTTATTTTTGGGTTAGAATAACTAAAAAATCCAGACAGAGCACACACCCCACTGCAGTTCCTCAGACGTTTTGTGACGATGACGATGATCTTGTGGTCAGCAGAAGAATCCTTGAAGAGCAGGGATGGTGTCAAAGCGCTGAAGGATTTAAATGCACATTTTTCCACATGAAGGAAGCCAATTATTACTGGCATGAGCAGTGAAGAGCACTCTGTACTCTCCAGATGCAAAGATATCATGATGGTGACAGCTCTGCCACAAAGTCGTCCTCCAGATGTTGGATTTGAGCCAGAACATGTTTTTTCCCCCAAGAATGAGGAAGTACAAAAGCAAAGATGCAATTTATTAAAAATTCATTGTGTCAGAAGTGGAATCCTCCTGGGATTTATTCCAGAGCTGTACAAGAAAAAGCAAACTAGGTTTGAGAAGTCTTGGGAGTTACTTTTGGGGAATGTGTTTCTAGGTATTCCTAGAATCTGTTCTAATCTTCCAGGGTTTTTTAAGCCGTACATGATTGAATTTGAAGATCTAGTTTTCCATGCTTGCAGCAGTCTCACATCAGGGTGTTGTCACTGCTTTCAGTGGAATTGTCCTTTAACCCTGGAGTGTTAATTTAGTGCTGTCTCCACCAGGTAACCCTCACTGCTGCCAGCCTTGTGGCAATTACAGGGAATTATAAAGGGCATTTCCTTCCATGGCTGTGTTCACCTACCAGACCCTCATCCTGAGAATGTGACAGCTACAGGGCACTGCCATGAGATGGTGAAGGCAAACCTTGTTATTATCATTAATTTTGCTTATTCTTATTTTAAAGGGACGTTTTTCATGCACTGGGGGAGGGTGACAAGCATCTGTTGGTGGCTGTTCCATATTTTTCTGTGCTCAGAGGAGACTGCAGCGCCCCAACAACAAAGGTTTTGTCAGTAAAAACAATGACCCTGGCGAGATTGTAAAGGAACAAAATGATGTGCAGAACAATCATCAAGTGACTAATGAGAGCAAACAAAGAACTTGCAAACAAGCCCCAAACTCCTGACAGCAGAAAACACAAAGCTCTGGGGTAAGGGAAAGTGCAGTGTGTGTTCATGGGCACCCAGCTGAAAGGAACTTGGGGCTCTCGTGGTCTTCCAGTGTCCATTGTTCCCGTGTTTGCCGTGGTGAGAGCTCCTCCAGGGTGTGGGAGAAGAGGAAACTCCCAGCTTCATCAAACCTTGTTGATTTTAAAGAGGCGCTTCCTCTTCTATCCTTATATTCTCTTCCTACCTCTTAGTCTGCTGCTTTTGTTCCCAGTTTTTCATGTATCTCTGCTCTTCATCTGGGCGGGCACGTGCCTGGAATATCTTGTGCATCCTTGTTGAGAGCTGGTTTGAGCAAAGGCACTCCTGAATAGCACATGGTGGTGCAGGATGTGGATTTAGGGAAAACAAAAACAAACAAGAGAAATTAATTAGCCTGACAGCAACTGGTCAGTGAGACAGTTATAAAAATTCCTTCAAATTACTTTCTGTGGAAGTTCAAGAAGGAGCAGAAGCCAGAGAGGATCTTTTTGTAGGGACTCTTAAACCCTTCTTGACTCAGAGCTGTTGGCATCCTCTGGGCCTGCTGTGACAGGGCCATGTGCAAAGACTCTGGATCTGGATGCAGTGCTCCAGGTGGGATGGTCTCACTGGATTTCAGATATTCCCAGACAGAACTAGGTAGTGATACTTCAAGAGGAAGCTGGATCTGGACCTCCCTAAAGCAGACTTATCAATAAAGTCTTTGGATGTGTAAGATTATCCTGAGATACAGATTGTTTTACTGCCTTAGATGCAGACTGTGGCAGGTCTCCTGTCAACCTGAAATCCTGACTTTACAGAACTTAAGATGCTCCTTCTCTCCCTGTAGACTGAGGAAGTCCAGCACTCACTCCTTGATCCAGGGAAGAGGGTTGGGGTTTGCCCTCAGCTTTTCTTAGCAGCTTTCTCTACTTGCCCAGCTTAGCAGAAAACCAGGATTTTTTTTCCCAAAGAGGGAGCCTGCAAAGGGCAGGCTGGGCCGCAGCTTCCTGTCATTTGGAAGTCAGCCTTCAGCCCTCAAAGCCGTGATGGGCGAGGACAGGGCGCAGTTGTTCCTGAGGGATCTCTGGGAATGCTGGAGCCTGATGCCAGCAGCTCCAGGCAGGTTGTTCAGGGACACTGTTGGGCCTTTCATCTGGCGTTTTTTAGGAATTCAGATGCAGAGGTTGTGTTTTGTTGACAAACACAGCCCCGATTTACTTTTGCGTTGGAGGGGGGTCTTGATGGAGAGGAAGGGATTTCAGCAGTGACAAATGCTGCAGGGGTGGAAGAGTTTAAAAGGAAAAATAAGCAGCTTTTCTTCTGTATTAAGAGAAATTGATGCCAGGAATCAGCATTTTTAAAGGAAAATGACTGTGGAGTGGAGCTGTTACCCAGAAAGGATGGGTTTTCCTGACCTTCCTTCCTTCCTCCTCACGTCCTTGGGAAGTGCTGTTCCATTTCACGGCTCTGAATAGTGCTGAGTGTGGCAAATCCAGCTGATCCGGGCTCTTGACTTTGTTCTGAGTTTTAGATGAGTTTTTAAAATACCTTATCCTTCACTGTCAGATAAAAGGAGATTTGTTGCTCTATTCGAGCTAAAATACAGAGACTTCTCACCCTAGAAAGGCTGAAGTTGATGCCTTAATTCTAAGAATACCTGTTGACAAATTATTATTGTCTGTACCCCAAGCTTTCCTTTTAATATAAATTTTATCTTTTCTGACATATAAAATTAAAAACGCTCAGTGGAGTCTCATTTACCAGAATTATTCAACTGAAAATTCCCAGACTATGCCATCCGTGAGTTCCCTCTGTTTATTTAATGGATTGGAGGCAGGAGTTTCAAGCACAAACAGTCAAAAAGCTTCACTCAGCATGTTTGTTCTGCAATTCAGATTGTTGGGGTTTTAGTTTTAAGTAGGGAAAAGTTTGGAGTAATATTACAGAAAAAAAAAAAAATATGAAAACTCAAGTCCCTGTTCTTAATGGATTCCAAGTGGTTTTGAAAGCAAAGCAAATCAGGGATAGATAAAACAGGGGGGTTAATGCAAATGAGAGTAGGGTGGTAAAGCAATTTAATTTTCATTTTTAATATAAATATATTCACATATAAAATTATTTTAATACAAATATAAAGTACAGAGACGAATCTATGATACAGATCTCCCTTTTGATTTGGGAGCTTGACTCCTGAACAGGAAAATGAGGTCACGTTACCGGGATGCAATCCCATTGACTTCACAGAAAAGTTACCACTCCACAAACACAATGATTTTTGTTCAGTTCATTTCTTTGCCTTATCTTTCTGTCTTCAGGCCGCAGCCCGGGCAGGGGAGGGTCAGCTCTAATTTTGTGCTGCTCCCTCCACCCATGTAAGGAAATTCCTTGCCTTCCACATCAGTTCTATTGTTTCCGGCCGAGCGGTGGCAGCTCAGGGAGCGTTTGCCAAGGATTTCAGTGGCAGAATTAGCCCTCAGAAACGGTTGGGTTGCATCAGCTCATGGAAGGATGGATGTTTGGAAATGAAAAGTTCATCTCACAGGGCCATAAGATGGTTTGGGTTGGAAGGGACCTTAAAGACCATCCCGTTCCACCCCCAGTTTGAGGGCGCTGGTTCTCATCACAAGCGTGGGGTTAGGGAGTTGAAAATGCATAAAAACATAAATGTGTGTTTGCAAATACCAAATTATTTGTGGGCAGTGATGATTCAGATGAGACTGGTGTGAATTAGTCAGTGAAAGCCACGTGGCTTTTCAAGTGTGCCTTTCATTGGGGGTTTTTAGCCTAGCACTGGTTTTGGTGCCTGGTGATTAAGTGAGAGGTTAAGTTTGAACACCTGAGTTTAAACTGTAAAATTATTACCCAGAGCTTCAGCACAGCTTTTAGGAGTTTCTGTGCAAGATGAACATGAACAGAATGCCAGGAATATTTCAGAAACAAATGGGATAACAGGGAAAACTCGCCTTGGTGGCTTCACACAACTCTGGTCTGCGTTGTGCGTGGGGCAGATAGTTTCCATTTTTAATTTCTATTTGCCTTTAAAATAAAAAACACAGAGTAGTTCAGCTTGTTCTCTGGCTTCTCCAAGATATTGAAATGGTAATTTTTAAGTGGAGTGTGGCTGAGACTTGTAAATGTTTTAGTTGAAGAGACCTCTTGAAGTCAGTCACAGAAATTAAGGTGAAAATTCTACACAGGGTCTGTTCTACCTTGTATGTTATTTTAAATGAGTAACAACCCCCCAAAGGCAACCAAATGGCCTAACAATAGCTGAAATACTTGCATTTATGTATTTGCTTTTGGGGGAATTTTCATAGAATGTAGAATGATTGAAGCTAAATTCCCAAAATATTTGGTATCATCTTGTGAAACATAAAAAACCTCCTGAAAATGGTGATCTGAACTGGGACTGAAGTTCTGTTTCTGGGCAAAACTCTCAAAGTTATGCATGAAACTGGGATGTTGAAATCAGAACAATGTTCTCGTCCCATTCCCTCTGTATATAATTTTATTGGTTTGAGTTAATATATAGGATTTCTTGTGTGCCCATTGCTTTTATTGACAACTTCAAGCTCTTCTCAGCCCTAATTCCAGCCTTTAGCTTCTCAAGCTTGGACACAGTGGGAAGTAATTTTGCACCTTTAGTAGGGCAATTCTGCAGTAAAGAAATGATTTCTGAAAAAGTGACTTTTTTCTATCCTTGGAAATTGTAATTTTGTGCTACTTAACTTCGTATTATCTTGGGTTTGATGCCAGATTTGTTTTTTAAAAAAAACCTCTTGATTTCCTTTTGAAGTTGACTAAAAGACAGGTTTTTCAGTGGGATTGTAATACAGTAAGTGATTTAGTGCTCTCTGGAGAGTGAGAAAGAGAACAAAAGCCATTGTAGAGGAATAATGGGTGTTGGGGTTTTTGATTTTCTTTTTTTTTCCCCCCAGTTTCCCCTTCAAGTTGTGTGATGAGGAATTTTGAAAAGACTTTTCCTTTCAAAACCTGTGATGTTCAGTGGTTTGGGTCAGAGCGTTTGTAAGTGAATGAGATGCAGCTGATAAAACCCCACGTGAATGTTAATTTATATCCTACAGTTCAGCAAGTCAAGTCTTTTGTTTCAACATGAACACATCCAGCTCGATGTAATAATTACCATTTTATAGAAGGGATAAATCCGTTATTATTGCAAGTCTGGAACCAACCAGCTCTCTGATGCTGTGGCTGATGGGATGTCACCTTTTCTGTGCCACGAGGAGCTTTTTAGCCTGTGTTGGAGCTGCTTTCTCAGCCCTGCCTGTGTGATATCGCAGTGACTTTCAGAACTTCGGCTCTGGCAGCTCTCATCGGTATTTAAGAACTTCATCATATTGAAACTGCTTTTAATTAATGAAGGGAGCCAGGCTGTAATGCAGTTCTCACATGCTGGCAGACCCGTGTGCTCCCTAATGTTTTGCCACGCTTTGCTCTGATGTTCTTTCTTAAATACCTTTATTTTTTATATCACACTGCGAGGGTTTCTGGCATCTCAGCAGAGCTGTGGTCATTGCAGGGGGAGGGGGGAAAATAATGAAGTTAATATTTCTCCCTCTTTTTATTTTTTCTCCAATATTCCTTCAACTGCAGGCTGCAGCTGGACATGAATTAATCCCCAGTGCTGCGTGGATGATAATTGGAGGGAATAAACACGTGTGGGGCTGGGCTGTGTGTGCCTGATGTGTCTGTCTGAGCTAATTGTGGGGGCACTATTCACGGTCAGTGAAGAGGAATAGGCCCTTGGCATCCTGCCTTTCAGCTGACCTATTTTAGCCATCTATCTTGGAGAGGGATCAATCACAACACACAAGTACCAACTTCTCTCCACAAAGCACCCAGAGTGACAAAACCCAACTGAGACCTCAGAGTTTAAGACTTAAATGTAATGACACAAACCCTTCGTGTGGGGTTTGACATAAAAAAACATTTGGGTTTGATAGGGAGCTGTGAAATGCTCATTTATGGCATCGTGGGATGAGAAAAAGAATGACAGCTGCTTTGCAAACTGAGCACTTAGAATTGCTTTGCCAAATTGAATTTATTTATTTTACATTTCTTAGCAGAGTTGCACTCCAGCCCTGGTGTTTGAGATGAAAAGCTTCAGGAACAGATAAAAGTCAACAGTTCCGTTTTGGGGGAGTTTGAGGTTTCCTGTGGTCCCCCAGGGAGAGCACAGGCACTCTTGGCAATTTTACCCATCATTTGTATTCTCTGTGAGCACAGGGCTGAGCTGCTCTTGGGGCTGCCTGTGTTGGGTGTGAAAATGAGTGCCCCTGGAATGGGGTGGTGACTCTGGCACTCGTGTGACACTGAGGGGGTAAAAGCCCAGGGAATGTTCAAATCCTGGTGCTGGCCTGGGACTGAGCCTCCTGAACCAGCTCAGGGGGACTCCCAGCAAAGCTGTGCCCACACCAGACAGGCAAGAGCTGAACCTGTGTCTGTGTGTGGCTGCCTGGTTTCTGTGGATTTGCTGCTGGGAATTTCCTGATGTTTTCCTCAATTGAACATCCTGGCTCTAAGCTCCTATTACATAACTCTCTAAGTAAGAATTTTTAAAAATTCTGTTTAACAGAGTGTTTGGTGGAGCTGACAGCACTTGCAGGAGCCTGGAGCAGGTATCCCATAGCCCTTTCCCAGCCATAATGGGAAGTCCTTCCTGTGGCAGCTCCAGGAGCTGCCCTGGCTGCTGACATCTCGAGCCTGGCCTTCGATCATCTGAGGGCTTGGAAGGAATTCCCAGTTTGCTGCTGGTTTGGCATAATGGTTTCCTGGTGGCCACAGAACTAATAAGTCTGAGGCAGGTTAACGTGTAAGGCTGAAGAAAACAATCTGCTTCTGCTAAAAATTCCTTTACACTTGGTAGATGGGGGATGAAGAAAATAGTGTAGTGTGGATTTGGGGTATCAGAGTTTAAATTCCAGCCCCACAATTGGATTGTCTCCTTAAAGCATCCCTCACTGAGGGTACTGCTGGGAAAACTTTGCAGAAGGGAGATCACTTCTGTTCTTCTAAGTTCTGAGGGATTTTATGAAACCATGGAGTGGTTTGGGTTGGAAGAGACCTAAAAACTCATCCAGTGCCACCCCTGTAGTGGGCAGGGACACCTTCCCCTATCCCAGGTTGCTCCAAGCCCCATCCAGCCTGGCCTTGGACACTGCCAGGATTTGTGTCTGATTTATTGTATCTGTTCACCTCCCCTTAAACACTGGGCCAGAAACTATTCCTTAAGTCTTGCGCAGTTTCACTCTTTTCTCCCCCGCTCAAATTTTCAAAATTGTTTAAGTAATCAAATGGAATTTTCTACAGAAACACGTTCTTGAGTTTGTTGAAATGGAGTGTGCACAGTTTCAGTGAATACGCTGTTTAAATGGATATCTGTGAAATCTGGCCTATTTAAAATCTATATCATATATATTTAAATACGTCCTGAGTTAAATATTTAAATGACATTGTCAGTCACTTGCTAAGTCATATTTAACACAGGGCTTGTGTAACCTGCACTGTGTGATGTGGTTTTACAGCTCTGCTTACAACAGAACTTTGGGGTTTGAACTTGGCTGTCGCTGCCAGGTTTGGGATAAATTTCTGTTACTGTTTTGGTATTTCTGTGCACAAAAGAAAGTGAAGTAGCAGCTATTGCTCAGCTATTTATGATTAGCAAACAACTGGGGATGTGCCACATGCAGATGCTGAGTGTCCTGGCACCGTTCCCTGGGGAATACTGGGGTTGGCAGCACCCCGTGGCCTTGCAGTTCCTGGGTGTCCCCCGTGCCCTCAGTGACATCTCCCTGAGCACATTCCCTTCTCCAGAGCTGCTCTGCCCATGGGAACAGCTGGATGGGATCACAGGGATGTTGTTGCAGTGCTGTGTGCTGCCATCTAATGGGAGCCCAGCGCTGTCATTCCTCCTGCCAGGAGTGAGTGGCTCTGGCCACTCCTCACCGGTGAAAATCTGCTGAAAAAACGGTGTGAAAAAATCCCATCTTGCAAGTCCCAGCGTGAATACTGATAAATTGTATACAGAGCTACTTCCTGCTTTTCCTGATTTTGTTTTTTCCCCTCATGCAGGCTCTTGATGGAAATATATATGATCACCTTAAGGATTATTTAATGGCATTCAGCAGGACTGAACTAGAGACATGCCAAGCTGTACAAAACACATTCCAGTTTTTACTAGAGACTTCCAGCAGGGTAAGTTTGAACTGGATGATCCTCTGTAACTGAATCCTTGCAGCATGGACGAATCCCCACGCTTGAGATTTGCTTCCAAAATCATGACAAAACTGAAGGGTTGTTGGGTTTGGTTACTCCTGAGTGGTATTAAGTTAAAAGACACCAGACAGTTTTCTTGGGGAGGGTTTTTCCTCTGACACCCAGACTGCCTTCCCCTGAGTGTATTTATATCCAGAGATGCTCAGTTCTCCTCACCCTGCACATTTGGGAGGGGAAGTTGCAGCTGAAGGTTCTGCACGGTGTAATCTGGAGCAAAGCCCTGGGGAACTGCTTGGATCATTCCTTAATAATTGTCTGTCAGCTTAAAATCCAAACTCTTGGGTTGTTTTCTCCCTGGAATTAAGAGTGGCAAACACAGCAAACAAATTAGAGCCTCGTCATAGTCGTGGTTTGTTTGCTTTGTCGAGCAGCCAGGCTGAGAGAGGCGTGATCGCTTCCAGGGTAATTTTGATACTTAAATAATTCATCTGCTGGCCTAAAAAAAAAAAAAAATTAAAAAATTTGCCATTGAGCTCAGAAAAGCTGCTTTGGTGCAGTCATAATATTCCTTTATACGTTTACCTTCCCCACCCACCCAGAAACAGAGCTCATTCACACAGAGATGTGGAGCAAAAGCTTATTTAACACATTCTCTATTTACCTCCAAGCAAGTGATCCCACACCTTCAGAGATCTAAAGTGAGGGCATGAAACATGGGCTTCACCCTCAGCTTTGAATTCACTTGGCAGCAACTGTAAAAATAATCAAAATACCATTTTGCCTTCAGTTGTAGAAGGACTTTCAATAATTTACCTTGGGGTGTATTATTCAGGTCTGCTTCAAATACCTTCCCCAGAAAGGCTGGCTTGGAATCTTTTAGCTAAACAGGTTTCTGTGTAATGTCTGCATAATTAATTTTTCCCTCTTGTATCAGATCCTTTGTGTTCAAAATACTCAGAGAGCTGCCTGGTAGGGACTTTGATCCCATTCTGAAGTGCCATATCCAAACAGTTCCTAGGAGCAGGAATCCTTTCCTCAGTTATTTGTGTGTGCTGAGGTCGGGGTACTTTGTGCTACCCAGGTCTGGCTGATTTTACACAAGAGCCAAGTCAGGCTGTGTGTGAGAGTTGTGTTTCTGCTTTGCTCCGTGGGCACAATGCCTGGAGAAGGGACACAAATGAAAATCCAGCTGGCAGGTCTGAGCAGGGCTTTTACAACTGGTTTCTACAACTCCATTTGCTTCTCTCCTTGTGCTTCAGGAATGTGGAGAAAAAGAATTTGCGTTGCTTTGCTACTAAAAATGTGTGCTTCACTCTGAATATATTGACTGCTGGATTTTTCCACAGGCTTTGCTTATCCTTTCTTTCCATAACAGGTCCAGGTTGCAGTAATCAGCCCCAAAAAAAGAATCCAGAAAAAACCACATTTTTTATCCACCAAAACCCATCTGTGTCTTTCAAAAGCAGCTTGAGTTGTTAAACATGTAATAAATTTGTTAGCAATTTAAAGTAAACCTGTCATCAAAGCAGAGGTTTTAAATATTTATTGGGGGTTTTGAATGCTTCACCTGTTCTTTGTTAGTTTGCAGTACAAGCTTGGCAGGCTTTGCTTAGAAGAGACACTTCAGGTCATTGGGAGGAATATTTTTGCTCTTCCATCTGAACTGTGTTTCTGTTTGCAGGATGGAATTAAATTGTATTTGCTTTAGAAGGACACAAGTTGGTTCCTATGAGTGCCAGGGATGGCTTCTTGGATGGGCAGGGTCGCCTCATGTGATCCAGATTGAGGGAGCTAGCTAAAAACCAGATTTTCTGGATAAAGTGCAGGTTTTTCATAGCTTTATCATTGTTGGAGCTTTGGAGATTTTAGTACCCCTGAGTCAGGGTGGCCCTTTGTCAGTGCTCTGACACTGGAGTGGGAACCCTGGCCCCAAAGTTTAGATGGGATTTTGGACAGGAATTGTTCCCTGTGAGGGTGGGCAGGCCCTGGCACAGGTTCCCAGAGAAGCTGTGGCTGCTCCTGGATCCCTGAAGTGTCCAGTCCCAGGCTGGACATTGGGGCTTGGAGCAGCCTGGGACGGTGGAAGGTGTCCCTGCCCACGGCATAAGATGATTTTCAGGTCCCTTTCCACCCAAACCAGTCTGGGGCTGTGATTATATCAAAATGAAATTCAAGTTCCTTTTCACTTGAACAATCTTACTCAAGACTTGTACTTCTTGCACTTCTCTTTCGGAAAAAAAAGCTGATTTTCATGGGAACATTTTCTGAAATTCCATTTGCTGTTTGGAGTAACATTTCTGTGAGGTTGCTGGTAAGAGGGCAAATAATTTCCTTTGTGCACGTCTCTGACTGTGCCTTGTTTCTGCATATGGGATATATTTAATGTTTGATTTCAGGTCTTTTCTAATCTGTCAATTGACATTAACTTCAGAAAGAAACTGTGTAAGAACATTGATTTAATTACTGAATGACAGGAAATCTATTTGGAAGAGTTGCAGCTTAATCCCAAGGATGCAGTGTTGCTTTGGGGTCTTTTTATTCTCTTTTTATCAATTGTCCAATATTTTGTGCAAATGCAGGATTTCATGTGCTGGGCTTGCACATTCTCCCCAGCCTCCTGTTCTGATAACAATTGTTCTCATTTTTAACCACTTCTTGTGGCTTTGAGGGGAAACCTCCTAGGAGTGCTGTTGGAAAAGTGAGTTTTCTGCTTTGAACTGAGTTGCTTGGGAGTCAGATTTCTGTGGGGAAAGCGCATTAAAATATCCGTGTAGGTTTGCACACCCTCAGTTAACTTGATTTTGGGTTTCTTTTGTTTTTTGGGTTTTTTCCTAATTGAAGTTAAAATAGTTCCACATATTTGCGTGGCCCAGGGTTGTGTGCTATGATCAGTGTTCACATGGATCTAAAGGACATTTCAATGGAATAGCTGGTTAAATTCAATGATTTTTGATGCCAGATCAGTGCTGAGCATCCTCTGAAGCTGCAGATGTTTCCTTCTTTAGTATTTTCTGAATTTCTATTTCTGGGAATTCGTGATGGAGATCCCTGTCTGTTTTCTCCCCATTTGAGTCTGTTTATGTTCAACTGCTCAAATTGGAGCAGTAATTATGTACTTTTCTGCTTTAGATGAGTGTATTATTGGCCCTGGAGGACTCTTTACTTTCTTTAACTGGAGATTAATTTTTTACAGTTCAGTATGGCAGCGACACAAGCATCAACATTTTGCTGCATCAGAGAACAAGTTGGTGTGCTCATTGTCCGTGCAGCACAGAGTTCTTGGTCATGCACAGTGCTGCTATTTCTGGATAAATACCATCTTTATTATCTCCTTTGTACATGTAAACCCCCAGTTTGGTAATAAATTGATATAATTTTGAGCATTTTCATCAGTTGAGGCAATGAATGCTCTCTAAGAGTTCTTCAACCAGTGATCCTATTTTTTCATCTTGCAATCACTGGGTATTTCTTTGTAAATCTGTGTAAATTGTGACATAAGAGGTTTGTTTGGGGATCTGTGTCATGGTGCCTGAAACGTATCATTAAACAAATTTGGGAGCTGAAGGAGTTTTGCTTCAGCGAAATGCAAGCTTGGAGAGTTTTCTCTGAAAGCAATTTAATAAAGAGGGATGAAAGTTGTAACTGATTTGGGATGCATTATTCCAAATAGTCTTTTCAGCTCCCACATTTAATAATTTCTGCCAAATTGAGACTTTTCATCTTAAGAAAGAGCAGTGCACAGGAAATTACCCACAAGAGGAGGGAAAAATATTTATGGCAGTGACACCACAGGGTGTCTATTTAATTATTGGTGTTTTTCCCCCATTTTGCGGGTAAATGGCAGGGATATTTTAGGTCCTTGTCACCCACTGTGTGTGTCCTGCCAGTACCTCTGAACAGCTCAAGTCCTTAATTCCCTGCTGGTGCACCCAAGCTTCTGCTGCAGGTTTAATCTCAGTTGGAAACTGTGCTGGTTTTGCTCTCCAGCTGTTTTTTCAGCTCACAAAGCGAGGAGTCTAAATCAACCTTTTTCTTTCCTCAGGTGGTGCGGGACAGCAATCTCCAGCTGTTCTTACAGGAGAACTCGGTGTTCCACAAACCTCAGCCTTTCCAGTTCCAGCCCAGCGACAGTGACACTGTAAGAGCCCTGGGAATCCCTGCAGTTACTTGGTCTTGCTCTTTTTTAAAGCAGGTTGTTATAAATGGGGAAGAGAACCACTGGTATCCCAGTCTGGTTTAACCTCGTGCTCTATTTTTGGGAAAGAAAGGGAGAGTGGCCTGGTTGCTGGAGGTGGGTGATGGTAAAAAAAGCATCAAACTGGCTCCACATCATCCACAAAAGAGCAGAATCTTTTTTTGGCTTCCAGATTATGACTAACAGTCCTCTGTTTCACTGCTTCCAACCTAATTCCTACTAAATTTTGCTGCTTTTTTACCCTGCTGGTGGGGTTCTCATAATATTCACTAATACGGGGTTACAACTGTGCCAAATGAGGTGTCCCTACACACCTGAATTGCTCAACGAATACTTAGAGATACACATAGAGAGTTACTGAAGATAATACTGTTAAAACACCGCATTCCAAAATAAGATCCACAAATCTTATCTTGGTTTCTGTGTTGCTTCCAAAGCAATTATTAATGATATTAAATTGAGTGAAGCAGAGTGTGCAAGTGCATTTCCAAACAGCACCTTGATTAAAGTGGATTCTTGATGTCCCATTGACATTACTGATGTTATTTTAAGAAACATCTGCTTAAAATAAGTTTGGTTAAAACATACCAATTTTTTCTGACTTGAATTCATTTAGTGAGTGATTTGGGCAGTCCTGATCTGCAGTTCAGATCAAGACCTGCATAAGAGTGATTTTCCCAGTCACCCTGACATCTCTGACTGGGTCTCCTTTGCATTTGCCTTTTAACAAACTCAGATTTTGATTTTTATTCCAGAAAGAGTCAGTTATTCCCACAAACAAATGCTTGGACAATGCTCTTGGGTGGGATTGTTGGGGTGTCTGTGCAGGGCCAGGAGTTGGACTGGGATGGGTCCCTTCCAGCTCAGGATATTCTGTGATAAATTTTAGCTTGTTCTTGATAACAGTGTGCAGAATCTTTCTGAGTCTTTGCTGTGCCTCTCTAACCTTTGCTGCCGTGTTCTCCTCCCTGTGCACTCCCTGCATCCAGAGTTTTAATGCAGTTCAGCTGGTGGAGATTGAGCCCTCACCTGTCAGTGCTATGAGAATGACCATAGCAGAGGTACCTGGGGGTGTTTCTGGTCAGCCCTGTGTTATCCCTGTGCATGTGGGATGCTGAATTTACACTCTGGAGAGGTGGCAACAGAATGCACAATCTCTATGTATATAAAACAGAAAATGGGAAAAAAAAGCTTTTTTTACAATGAGACTTTGAGGAGGAAAAATCAATTTGGGTGTTATTTGTGGGGGGGCAGCTTCACACTTCTCCTGTGTTCTTACACGGGGTTTGTAAATGATATTCTAATCTGCTGGGGCACGAATTAAAATTTCACAGCTCCAGACAGTGCTGTGTGTAATTGGTTACTGCTCCTCTGTGAGAGGGAAAGGTTGTCTGACAACTGCAGGCTCTGAGTGTGCACTGATAAAATGCAGCCCTGCTGCTGATTTAATTTGGCTTTTTCCAGAGGGCCATCCCCATGGCCAGGAGAGCTGGAATTCACTCCCATTAAACTCCTCAGTGTGAGAAATGCCAGGATTTTGTGCTGTGGCACTTGTGTGGGCTCACAGGGTCCACGTGTGCTGCCGGTGCTGCCTCGCTCCAGGAATTTTTAGGAAGGGATGAATGGATCCTTCATGTCTCAATTCCTCACTCCTTTGCTTGGTTAACCCTCTTGGGCTGCAGAATTCCTGCATTTCCTCAGTGCACTGCAGCTTTTCCATCTTCAGCAGCTTAGGCTGTAACCAGTTTTCCCCAAAATAATTGAATTATGCTTGTTTATGATCCATGCAATTCTGCTCAGCTAACAGGATCCTACCTGGGCAATCCCATTTTTAATCAATAAATAAAAGAGAACGAAGGCTCTTGCTCAGGCTTTTGAATTGGTCAGAAATTGGGTGTTTTCTAAATGATAGAGCAACATTTAATTGCAGGAGAACAGTTACCAAGCATTCTTTTGCCACCTTTTCTGTTTCTAGATGTTTTGCAGAGATTTCTCAGTTGGCTTTGACTTTCTGTGGGTTGTGCATGATAATTTTCACACCAAGAACCGAAAGAAGAAAGTAGAGTCATAAACACCTCTCATCAAAAGTTTAATATTAACCTTTTCCAAGAACAAGTTGTGGGCTCTCTTCAGGCTGATGCACTGAGACTGGGCTCAAAAATTGGGGTGTTTAAGTGTTACTGGAATGGAGTTGTGAGGGCTGTAGGCAGGAAGAATGTTACAAACAATATGGATGTGGAGCTCTGAATGGAGAAATCTGAATTGTGGTGTCAATTCCACTTTTGCATGGTCCATCCCAGACTCCTGTTTTAAAGAGAAGTGTGAGGTTTCTGTCTGTTAATCTGAGCTGTCACCAGGATTTCTGTGCAATCCTTGAGTCAGGGACAGCCCAGTTTGCCTTCAGAGTGATCCCAAGGTGCACAGTCAGAGCCTGCAACAGGGTCTGTTCCTAAAAAATACGGAATGAAACAATTCCCCATCAGCTTCCAGGATTTTTGATCCCAAAAATCCCAGTTGCTCTAGGTAAAATATGCACTTTTGAGTGCCCACAAAGAGAAAGCCACTTGAAAATGCTTTACATCAATCAGATATTTTCCTTTATCTAAAAAAAAAAATGGTTTGAGCTTGAATTTAATCAATTGTTCATGTTATTAAATTACTTAGATGATTTCATTGTCTTGGTTCATTTTGATGGACATAAGTTCTTATTTTTAAAAAAGGAAAGTTTTCCAAAAAATTTCTAAAACAAGCCACTTACCCTTAAAGAAATGATTTTGTTTTAAAAGTATTCAGAAAGAAACAATTGATCAGTTCCTACCAAGCTTTAATCCTCTCCAGAAATAAATTCCCAGCATGGATTTATAGACAGCAAAGTAGAGAATGGAGAGGAGTCTTTGAAAATACCTTTATCCTCCCAAGGAAATCCAGCACATCTTGGCCTTCCACGGAGGCTGCTGTGATCCTCCACAGTTTAATCATCCCCCATCCTCCCACGAGGAGAGGGATATTTATCAATTCCACAGAAATGCAGCGTGTGGAAAACACGCTGTCCCTGTGCTCACAGATAAGCCACGAGAACAGGGCAAAAGAGAAAGGAAATTCGCCAGCTTTTCTCTGTTTCCTGTTTGGAAAAGCTGCCTTTTCCTTGATCCCAGGGTTATCACGTGAGAAAAGGAGGCAGGTGACACGAAAGTGTCCCTGGAACGGGAGGAGAAGGGCCCTGAAAAGCTGACATTGCATTTTTGGGGTCTTTTTCCTGTTTTTCAGTCACTGTTTCCTCAGAGAACATGAGGGAGAGCTGTGGCCCAGCTGATTTCTCCCACAGCTTCTTGACATGAAAATAATCTTTTTTTTCCCTTTTAATTTGCACAAAAACACCTCAGGAAGTTCAGTGGAAAGTTTTGCAGTTTCCCCCACATAACTTGGCTGTTTTATGGGTAGATTGTGAAAATAAAGGTGAATTGCCCTTCACTCTCAGAAGAACATCTTGGAATTTCTCAGCATCTTCTATGAAGGCATTTTATAGAAGTTACATAAACAAGTACAAAAAGGGCCCATATTTCTATATTTACAGTGGTCTGTGCCTTTAATACCAGAACAGACCAGGTTTAAGTATAACTTTCTTGCAGCTGAATCTAAAAAAAGAAAAAGAAAGTTATTATTTAATTTTATCAGCCCTTTAATACCAGAACAGACTGGTTTTAAGTATAACCTTTTTGAGGCTAAATATATGTTACAAAGACGTAATTATTTAATTTTATTCAGTGTTAGGAGCTCTTTTTCAGGAGAATTACAGCCATTTAGGTAAAGAAATGATCAGTGGGTGTGAGTGGGCAAAGCTCTTGTGACTTGACCCATCTTGTACCTGTCTAAAACTGATTTTATTTAATCCCTCCCACCCCAGTTGGGCTTAAAATAAGACCTGAGGTCTAACATTTATATTTGAGGTTGATAACTGAAGAAAAAGGAAAGTTTTGGATCTGCTGGGGACTTAGCTTTAGGTGAATTGAGGATCATTTCTGATTTTCTCTTAGGTATAATGAGCTGAAATTGGCTCCCAACCTAATGGATTTTATTTTAATTTTCACCACCTAATTTTAATTTAGAGAGCACACCGTTAGAATTCTTTGGGTTTTAGCAGTCAGGAAACACAACCTAAGCAAAGCTCTGAGTATTTTGTAACTGAAGATCAGAGAGCAGAAGTTGCACTTAAAAGAAGTGGCCACATAAAAAATAATTGAAAATATCTACACAATCATTTTTTCTGTGTCAAACTTGATTTTAAAAGTCCTCTTTTTTTGCCTTTGGTTACCTAATGAGGGCAATTTTTCCGTATTTCTAGTTCTAATACATTTTTGGAAGACTTGGCTGGGAATGCAGCTGCTGTGAGGGCTGAGGCAAATGAGGATAATTATCAGGGTGAGAATAGAAGTAAATTAACAAAAATACTCTGCACTCTAATTTCAAAATTAATTTCAGTGAGGAGAATCAAAACCTTTAAAAATAAATAGAATTCAAATTAATTTTTAAAAAAGGGTTGTGCTTTTCATCTCTTGTATGCAACAAAAGTTCTTAATACAGAAACACCAAGGCCTGGGAATAACAAAGCTGTGTTGATCAGTGATATATAATAAAAATCAATATTTTTAAGATTCTAGACTTCAAAAACAAAAACAAAAAAAACCCCAAAA
>VZDJ01000330.1:384280-563130 GCA_008694505.1 Cyanoderma ruficeps | reverse complement strand
TCCTTTTCCTTCTGCAGCCCCCTCATCAATTTATTAGATTCATATATATAATATTGCCTAGTATTAATAATATATTATAAATCTGTTAGTTTAAAAAGCAGCGAGTGGTTCTGTAAAGCAGCAGTGGTAGGTTGATTTTGATTTAGATTTAGCCTTATTGTATTATATATGTGATAATAATAGTGGATTTAAGTCTTTTTTTGTTTGTTTTTCTGGGGGGGGGGAATCTTTTAGGCAAAAAATCCTAATTTTTAAAGATGAAGAGTGTGCAATTTGAAATGTTGGAAATTGACTGAAATATGAGTCAGCCCCAGCTCACTCTTGGCTAAATAAAAATTAAATGAGTTCAGCAATAACAGACTAAAAGGAGCCCCAAAGTTGGCTCATGTTTTTCTCAGAACTGCTGAGTTTAGCAGTGAGTTGTGTGAAAAATGTCATGTGTGTTCCTTCCTCCTCCCCAGAGTGTTTCTCTGCAGCACTGGCATGGAAACTTCTTGTTTTCACCTCTTTTTAAAAGAAAAGCCTGGTTTTTAGATGTGTTTTATGTCAGTGCCTTGCATGCAGTAAACGTTCCCTGCTTTTTGCCTTGCTGGAAGTGAACTTTTTTAGGCCTCAGCCACAAAAATAAGGAACTTTGAGGCTCCAGAGCCAATGTTTTTCTGCTTTCAAGACAGGCTTGTGCCATCTGCATCCAGATATAACTGGGTAAATAAGAATACAGGCTGAGTTTGGGCCTGTTGGGAGGCAAATCCTGCACCTGCACCAACATTTCAGACCAAAATGGAGAAGTGACGTTTGTCTACAGCCTGAATGCTTTTGTTAATTTAAGAAACAGCATTGCTGCCCCTAAGCTTTTTTAGCTGCTTGGAGCCATCCAAAAGTTTCTGTTGGTTTACTGATTGAATTTTTAGCACTAAACACTGTTTTTGTTGTAATCCAAGCCCTGAGGGAACAGCAGAGTGTCCATCTATGTTTAGCTCAGGTTTTTTGGCTCCCCCTTCATCCCTTGGCCACGGAGAGAGGGTTTGGTTTCCCTCTCTTTTTGGAAGAGGTTAAATTGAGTCATTGGACGTCTTGGCACCACCAGATTCCAGTGCTGACACCACTTCATCTTCATGGAGTGCATCAGGTCTGGATCAGACCCTTCAGTCCCTCCACCTTCTTCTCTACAATTTGGACTTTATTGTCTCCAGCAGATAAATCTGGTTTAGCTCCTTTCTTCTCACCTATTTTAATGGCAGCTGGGTTTTCATTTTCTTGATGTTCCTGTCCAGTCTGTCTTTCCCCGAGGGGACAGAATTAAAGCTTTTCATTGCTGCATTTTTATTTTGTTTTATTTTTAGACCCTTAGGCAAGGGTGAGGTCTGCCTGGATGCAATACTGCTTTATAAATAGCTAATAAAAGTCTGATCCTACAAAATTCCTTTGTTTTTTAGTAAGCCTTGAAGAGTAGCCACAAAGTCCTCATTCATTTTTCTGGTCAAGTGTTTTTGATAAATAGACTAAACCCCCAAATCACACTTGGGATAATGGAGAAGATTATCAAGTGACTGAGAAGTCTGGATTCTTTCCATGTGAAAAGGAGCTGCTGAGTAGGAGCAAGAGCAGTGGGAACACTGAAACTATGTTATGGACTGTTTTTACTCTCAGATGTTTCATAGGGAAGAGGGAATTTCAAAGATTCTGCTCAGGTTGAGGCTCAGGTGAAAGCTGTGAAAGAAGCTGTATGATAAACTGGGAAAACTGAGGTGAAATGCTATCTTAAGGATTGGATGTGCCTAAATAAATCCATGGGTTGTCTTCTGCAGGTTTACAATGGAGTAGCTTAACAGAGGTAATTAAAGGAGTCAGTAATGAAGGAATATGATTCACCTCAATAAAAGCCAATTTAAAAACTAAATCCAGGGGATGAGTAGAGAGATCCTCACCTGGAGCTTCACCTTCCTACCCAGTTATCCCATCCTGTACCTCTCCTCTTCTTCGGGGCTGCTGCATACCTTGTCTGACAATTCCCTGTGCCTGGAAAACAACACTGGCTGGGCATTTCAGACACTCAAAATCAAGGCCAGGTTCAATTTTGGCGAGGGTCTTCACTGAGCAAGTAATGAGCTGAACCAGTTTTGCCTCTTTTTCAGTGATATCCCCTGATAGGCTGTCAGTCAAAGTTGGTATTTTTTCTTTCTTCCATGAGGACAGTGTAATCTAAAGGCCAGAAAAATCTTGTTTTCAGTTTGCTGCCTGGTGTCTCTTGGTTTTACCCCAGTCTGTGCCAAATGCTGGTGTGGATGATTGAACTGTTGTCCTTCCTTGACACAAATCATTCCACTTCTCCTGCTGAAATACCTGATAACAGCATCTCTTCTGCAACAGCTGGAGGCTTCCCAGCTACCCTGAAAATAATTCCATGTCTTTCTGCTCTCTTACCCTTTCCTGATGGCTAAGCTTGGATTCCTCCTGCCTAAACAACCTTTTCATCCTTCTGGGCTTTTTCTCTAGTTTCAAACTCCACCTGATGAAGGAAAATGGAGTTTTTTGAACCATTCAGAGTGAGAAATTTGTGACACAGGCATTTCTTTCACACTTCAATAGCTCAGTGCATATTCACTCTTCCTGAGTCATAGTTTATAAGGGATTTTTTTTTTTTTTGGTTGATCTCAAAGACTGGGGATGATTATGTCAGGACTTGTCATAAAAAGGAGTGCAAGGGGGTTGTGGATTGCAGTGACTGGATCAGGGGGAAAAATACCATAGGGACTGGTCGAGGTTGGAAGGGATCTCTGGAGGTTGTCTTGTCCAGAGCTGGTTGTCAAGGACTGTATCCAGGTAGCTTTTGGATATCTTCAAAGATGGAACTCATCCCAAATGGTTCTGTGACTCTGTTACAAATGGAAATGATGGAAAGATTGGGAATAATTTCAGTAATTCTGTGCTGGGAAATGTTTCTGCTCTGTTCAGCCTGTAGACAGCAGAGAACTATTTTGTCTTGCTTTAGTGGGAACTTCTTGAGGAGGACAATTTCACTTTTTGTCACTGACACAACAAAAGCAGGAGTAAGATGGAACAATATCAAAAACGTGATTGGAAATTTCAGTCTCTGTTTTTCAGACACAGAGACATTTTTGGACAGAAACTGCCGTGCCGTACTAAAATATTTGATGGCTTTGTTGTTTGATCACAGTTTACAAAGAATGAGCCCCTTGGTCACACTAAACCTTTCATCTTTAGGAAGGAATTGGTCCCCATGAGGGTGGGGAGGCCCTGGCACAGGTTGCCCATGGAAGCTGTGGCTGCTCCATCCCTGGCAGTGTCCAAGGCCAGGTTGGCCAGGGCTTGGAGCAGCCTGGGACAGTGGAAGGTGTCCCTGTCCATGGCAGGGGTGGCACTGGATGGGCTTTTAAATTTTAAATTCCCTTCCATCCCAAACCATTCCGTGATTCCGTGCTCTTTGCTTCCTATAATTCCTGTTTACTTTGGGATTTGGATTCTTGTGAACTTTTGGCTTTTGGAGTTGCCTTCCCACAACCTGGTTGCATCCCAAAGTTCGCCAGGAAGTTTTTGTCATACCTTCCTTGTTTCACGAGAAACAAGACCCCAGGCTGGTGATAAATGTAATACAGAGTAACCCTGTAGGTAAACGCAGGGCTAGCCCGGGGTCTGGGCCATGCTCTCATTCCCTTGTTCCGTGTCCCAGAGCCGACAGCTGGAATCGGAGACGGGAACGACCGAGGAGCACAGCCTGAACAAGGAGGCGCGGAAATGGGCGACGCGCGTGGCCCGCGAGCACAAGAACATCGTGCACAGCCAGCGGGTAGGTCTGGGAAAAGCACATTCCTTGGGACAGGAGCCGCTGCAGGCACCAGGGAATTACCTGGTGTGCATTTCCTATCTTTTTCTTTTGTTAGAGCTGGGATTAAAGCTCGGGAGATGCAGCGTTTGTGTTCAGACTCAGATTTTTATTAATTCTTGTCTATAGTACAGTCTCACAAGCTGTGAGTTCCAGCTAACAAGGTAGAAAATGGCTCTGTCTCTAACTCCTTCCAAGGTCTTTTAAGAACAAATTGTCCAATTATGAGATGACACCTAAATTATTTTTACTGTTAACTCGGTAACCAACCACCTGTGGCCCCCAGTGTAGATTTTTCTACACAGTTACAAGGTACCACCCAAACCCATGAAGAAGAAGGTGAAAAAGAAGGACTCAGTCTCTGCCCTAAATCCTCCATCTTGCTTTATATATATTACTTTATACTAAAACCTTAAACTCTAAGTTTTCCACCCTGTGCTATCACACACTTCTATTCAAACTACACACCCATAGTCCCAGTTCTATCATTCAATTTTGGAAGCCTTTTCCAAGGCCTCAGGTCCAATGCAGTGTTTGCTTGGGGGTCAGTGCCTGTCAGACAGAAAGTCTGAAATTCTCAGTGCCCAGGGTTTCAATAACCTGGGGCCTGCATTCATGTGCCTGTCAGAAGTCTGTTCCACACCAGGAAAATCCGTGAGGAATTTGCCGTTAAATCTAATGCAAAGACATATAATTAGATGTGAACTGATAAATTTGTTTCTATGCCTGTGGCTCAGCTCTGAAGAGCCAAGGGCTGTGTTTGGCAGTCAGGCAGCTGGATTTCGGAATGGGTTGAATGTGTCTTTTAAAAGAGAGAATAAATACAAAAGTTCCTTGCTCTTCCCCCAAAAAATCCAGCCATGAAGGAGCTTGCTCTGCTTTCACCACACCCTGCCCAGTTTCCCAGGTCATCCATACAATTCCAACCCCCGAGCACAGCATCAGCTGAAGAAACACAACATCCAGAATGCTCTGACATCTCTGAGAGTGCTCCAGGGAGAGCTCAGAGCCCTTTCCAGGGCCTGCAGGGGCTCCAGGAGAGCTGAAGAGGGACTGGGGACAAGGGATGGAGAGACAGGACACAGGGAATGGCTTCCCACTGTGCCAGAGTTAGAGTCATCACCTTTTATTTCCTGGGATGGACCTTTGTTGGTCATCCCCAGCATCCCACAGAAAAGTAACTCCCCTGACTGTCACAAATGTTTGTCTTTGGCATTTGCTGCACCTGTGGTGTGTTTCCTTGTTCCTGGCAGACCCTGGAGGAGCTGGAATGCCACGGGCCCGTGATGTCCGAGCAAACCCGAGCGGAGCTGGAGCAGAAGATTGATGAAGCCAGGGAGAGCATCCGCAAGGCTGAGGTAAAAAAGGAAATTCTTTTGGCGTTTTCACTGCCTTCCCACAGGTTTGTTACAGCTGTTTCCTTTGGTTGATGGAAATGTGTGTTTTTAGCATCAAAAATCAGCGAATTTTAAGATCTCATTTTTCCCCCCTTCATTTGGTATTTGCCAAATCATTGATTGAACTTCATGAAACTCCAGATCAGAAGAGTGATACTAAAAACACCTCCTGAGGAAGAGTGAGTTCTCTTGCTGCATTTCTCACTGTCAAAGGTCAAGAATCTCTAGGGGCTTTATCTGAAACACAATCTTGTTGTTTTTATTAATTTCCCTCTGCTTGAAGGCATTGATACCAGAAAAAGGGGATTTTATTTCTGTCTACATAATTTTTAGGTTCTAGAAGCAACTGCCCCGTGCTGGTGTCGTGGGTTTTGATACACAAACTAAATCTGACTGTTGATGGGAAAACATTGGAAATAATCCCTGTATCCCTAATTTTTCAGTGAGGTGCTTTTAAGTTTTTTGAGACTTGTTGTGGGTTAAGACTCATGAAAAACTTATTTGGCTGCCAGTGTTGGGTTGGTAAAATTGAACTGTTTTCATGGCCACTGACTGAAAAGCCCATTGCAGGGAACAGGATCTGTTCTGCTGGGTTTTGGATGAGTGGGTTGCTTAATTAAAACGGTAGAAGAAACCTAATTGTCTCAGTGAAGTGCTTCTCATACCTCAGAGTACCTGATGTAATTAGGAATGTGATTTACAGGTGAAGGGGTTAGAAAATACAGAGCAAAATTATTCCTCCTCCTGGCAGGAGAACTATCAGGCTCCCTTTTTAAAGCTAATGCAAGATATGCTTTTTTAAAAAAACCTAATTCTTACAGAAAGTGGTTTAAAAACATGTTTTGAGTAAATTTTTTCCAAGAGACATACTCCAAAATACCTGTGTATATACATACATAGTTAATGATTGAATCTGCAAGGAGGAAAGGTAAAAGCAGCAGCAAGAAGTAAAATCAGGCTAAGAAGTTGCCAAAGAGAAAGTTCTTGCAGCAAAATATTATAAAAGGCACAAATTAAATCAGTCTGGAACTTAAGTGACTTAGGAGAGAGGGAAAGTGGCAAGAAATGGAAGTTTTAGCTATTATTTTCTTCCAGACATGTGTTTTAGCTAATACAGACAAGTAGTGTATTTTCCTGGTCTTCCAGTGTGTTGGAGTTAAACCATCCCTTATCTTCCTAACATGTAATGTGTGCCCTGTTTTACAAGGGAATATGGTGCCCGTGCCAAGTACTTGAGGATGAAACTCAGTGATTGGGGGATTCTTGCCAACTTCTTTCTCTTCTGCTGCGTATTTTAAAGACATTAAATTATCCCTGAGCTTTTGGAATAGTGTGGAAACCGCTTTGTGGGACTTTCTGTATTGCCACCAAAGCTGTTTATAGTGTAACATTGTTCAGTTTTTTTCAGATAAGTCAGTAAGTGAATTTAGGGAGATTTTATTTCCACTTGGGAAGGGCTTTTTCTTTTAGCCCTGTTGGTCCCCACTCCTCTAAGATTGAGCTCAGGACCACAAATTAGACAAGAGATTTTTGCACACATAAAATCCTGGAGAAGAACAAGCTAAGCTTTGAGCTAAAACCTTTTCTTTGGGAATGCAATTATAATTCCTTCCAGTGTGTGAAAACCAAACATTCCTGCATATTTAAGTGCGACTGATCGAGTTGGAATTACTGAGGGTTGGGTTGGGGAGTGGTATTTGTGCAAAAAGTTATTTAGGCTATAGGGAGGCTGTGGAGCTTGTTCTGATATCACATCTGAAGGTGTGTGAGGATGACACAGAGATTTGGTTTTTATTTTATTTTTCTCTTTTTATAGAAATTTTTATGTCTGTTTTACCCCATTTTGCTTTCTTGACTCACTCCTTTTCCTTTGCAAATCCACTTTCTTCCTTTTTTTCTGTCCTCATCATTCCCAAAGGGTTAGACAACTTCACAAACGCTTTGGGATTAGTTTTTTCTGGTTTGGTCATCTTCCACTTGCCTGTTCCTCCTTGGGGAATTTTATATCCCTGACAGATTGCTCCAGTGTCTTACCAAGCAGGATGAGCTGAGTCAGGTCTTTTAGAGAGGGTTTTTATTGGTAAAGGGTTTTTTTTCCAGGGTGTACTGGACATAGATGTGCTCATCTGTCTGCCCTCTTCCTTGGAGACCCTGAATTCAGGGAAATCTAAGCCCTGGGAGGAGCTGAGGATCTGTCCCTTATGGATAACTGGATTTAACAAGTACAGGGATGTGGAAACAGGGGTAACATGAAAGTACAGCAAAGGAATTGAGTAAAAATGCACTCAGGATCAGGAAATACTGGAGAATCACAATTTTTTTGTCTTCTACAAGATGAATATAAAGCCTCAGATTGGCACATCTACAGCTCAGTGGGTTATTTCTGATCTTTTTCTCCCTGGGATAACAGCTATTTTTCCTTGTGATGTTTTCAGGGAGCAGACTCCTTGATTAGAATTGGGGAGAAATCAGGAATTTCAGGAGAGTGCTGCTGTGCAGGTGATACGTGGCAGATGTGACTGTAACTGATAACCAGAGCACGCACTTTTTGTGTTAAAATTGAAAAATTTGGCTTTTGTTAAAGTTGTTTGGGGTTTTTTTGTTGTATTTAATTGCGTCTTTTTATAGGAAATGTTAAAATAATGTTAGGTTTTGGGTGATGATATCTGTGGCACTGGCAAAGCAGTAAAATTGACTGTAGTTAATGACACACTGTGGAGTTTAGATCCAGAGGGATTCCATCCCTTTCCCAGCAGCATTGAACCAGTTTGATAAAGACAAGCCCTGAAAGCACAAGGTGCTCCTTCAGGTTGAAAGTGGCACAATTCAGGCATCAGCTGTAAAGGAGATCAGTTAAGAGTTTGGAAATTGATATTGGAAACCGATAATTTGTGAAAATAAACCATTCTTGGAGCTCCTCTGTCCTCACTCACCCAATTCAGGTAATGGAAGTGGAACTTCTGTGTTTTCAGCTTTGATTTCTGTAGCAGCAGGGAGGAAGGAATTGAGCTTTATTTGACTCCCTTCATCTTTCAATGACTGGAGACAGAAATTTCCTGGGAGCAGAGCCCGACCCCCCCGGCTGTCCCCTCCTGTCAGGGAGTTGTGCAGAGCCACAAGATCCCCCTGAGCCTCCTTTTCTCAGGCTGAGCCCCTTTCCCAGCTCCCTCAGCCCCTCCTGGGGCTCCAGCCCCTTCCCTATCTCCATTCCCTTCCCTGGACACTCTCCATCCCCTCAGTGTCCTTCTTGTCCTGGGGATCCTGAAGCTGCCCCCAGGACTGGAGGTGCCTCAGCTGTGCCAGCACAGGAGATTTCTTCTTCTCATCTCATTTTTCCTCTCTCAGACCAAAGGCTCCAGCGTGGATCTCCCCACGCTCAGTTCAGTTGTCCCAGGGCTGACATGATTCTTCTTCAGGATGGTGGGAGGGTTCCCATTTGCTCTCAGGTCTTTGGGCCTCCACACCAATTAATTCTGTTCCCACGTAATTATAGGGGGATGCATTTTGTCTCCTTATCAGGATATCTACAGCTCTCCAGAGAGTGTTTGTGCCAGATTAGAGCTGGTTAAGGCTCATTGCAGTGCTGTTTACCCTGTTTGATCAGCTCAGAGGTGCAGGGCCATTTTTAATTGTACATGGGAGGCTGATTTCTCCCTCTTCTTGTATTTGGCTGTGGATATTTACTGCTGTGTTGTGTCACAGTGGGAATAAAATGAATTCCATATGCTTCAGGAGAATAGATGAAATGGAGTTGCAGGATCATGGGATGGTTTGGGTTGGAAGGGACTTCAGGATCAATTTAGTCCCAACCCCTGCTGTGGGCAGAACACCTTTCACTATCCAAGCCCTGTCCAGCCTGGCCTGGAGCACTTGCAGGGAATGAGGCTCCTAATCCAAAGGAAAGGTGAGTTTGTAAAATGTCACTCCCTGCCATCTCTGGTTGAGCTCAGGAAGCCAAGGCTGGGAGAGCTGTGCAGGGAGCCAGTTGCCTTCCCTGCAGGAGATGTGTGGGAGTTGTTGGGCTTTCCAGGTCAGCAGATTGAGGACTGGCCTGGAAAAATCCTAGGGACATCCACAGGGCAGGAATTTCAAACTCTCTTGGTGAAAAACAGTTTAGTGAGGGGGAGAATGACTCTTTACATGGTGGGTAGTGCCAGGACGAGGGGCATGGCTTCCCACTGCCAAAGGGCAGGGTAAGGTGAGATTTTGGGAAGGAATTCCTGGCTTGGAGGGTGGTGAGGCCCTGGCACAGGGTGCCCAGAGAAGCTGTGGCTGTCCCTGGATCTCTGGAAGTGTCCAAGGCCAGGCTGGACACTGGGGCTTGGAGCAGCCTGGGATAGTGGAAGGCAATGAGCTTTGGGGTGTCTCTAATCCAGCCTCTGCCAAATCTTACTGAATGTTTTGACTCTGAAATGTCCATAACATTTTTCACTCTCTGAAGGGCCAGTGTTCATCCCAGGACCACAGAGAAATGTCATAATAAATGGTTGCATCCACACATTTTACAGACATTCATCTCCTCACAGAATCTGGGTGATTTCCATTCAGGCCCGTTCCCAGCAGCTTGAGAGACACTTCTTAAACCCCACAAATTCCATATTTAGGGATCTTTAGTGGTTTATGTGCCCGAGCTTGGGAAAAACCCATCTCCCAGTTGGGCTGGAGCTGTGCAGGTAGATTCTTCTCCAGGAATAGCTTCCCCTCTGTTTCCTTAACCTTGGAATTCCCTTGGGAGAAGTGTTGTGAGTGCCAGTGCCTCATTTCCTGCTTGCTTCAGCCCAACAGCCTGGTTGGATTTCAGTCCATGCAGGTTATTTAGCATATAAATTAACTCCTGGAATAGCTGTACAAACCTCCCGCCCAGCCTCCCACTTAGAAAAGAAACTCACTCAGTGTTGTGGTGGAAAATGTAATTTATCAGCTAATTCCCCACCTGGTGCGGAAAAAAGATCCAGATTTTGGGTGAGTTGTGTTGGGCAGGATTTATCTTTTTGGTTGGGGTGGTTTTGCCACAGCTTTGGGTTTTCCCCACCCCAAACCTCAGCAAGGCATTGCAAGTTGAGTTTTTTGGTTTATTTCCTCATATACCCCTACTTTAACACAGTGAGCTGTGATTTAAAACTGAACTGCATGGAATGTGACTCACTTTGGGTTTTGAGAAGTTTAGGGCATTCCAAGACTTAATTATAAATCAAATTGTTTTATAGTCATGTCTGCTTATCACTCTTATCATAATTCCAGTGGCCCAAAATTAGACTTTTCATTTTGAGGCTATTTATTTTAATATCTTTTTCAATTAAAAAGCCTAGAATTTCAACCAAAAGTGTTTCGAAATGGGGACATGAATAAAGATAATGGCTTTCCAGAATGTTTTGAATCTTCCCACATCAGTGTCTTCCTGGCTAAAAGGATTTGCCAAATGAGAGTGTCCAACCACTTGGTGACATGGTGGCCTTGGCAGTCCTGAGGGAACAGTTGGACTCCATGATCTTAGAGGGATTTTCCATTTTTCTATATGATTCCAGGATTCTGATTCTATGATTTTTTTTCCCTGCCACTGAAAAAATAGTGCAGTGGAATAAAACATTTCTCACAGAAGATGGTTTGGGTCTCCTCATAATCCTAATTTAATCTGATTTTAGTATCTGACCAAGCTCTTAAGTACAACTTTTGTGTAAAAGAATTAATTCTGAATTCTTCAGGAGGAAAAAAAAAGATCTGGGCCAAGGCCCAGGGTTTGTTGTGCACCTTGAAAAGCCATGGCAGGTAAAGCAGCTCTGCTTTCAAGAAAATCCATTTACAACTGGTTTTAACAAAACCATAAAGAAAATATTGAAGGGGCAGCATTTGCTGCATTTCTGTGTGGTTTTTACCCCGACACCTTTATAAATGGCTTTGAGGGACTTGGATCTGAGGTGTTTGTGGGATGCAAAGGAACTCTGGGTTTCTTTCCAGCCCTTTTCTCTCCTGGCAATAGGGAACAGCTCTGTAATGTTCCTGCTGGGTTTCATTTCCATGCCTTGAAGAGCGGTTGTGTATCTTCATGTTGAGTAAGCTGTGGGTCTAAAACCATTGCTTAATTAAGACTGGAACAGTAAATAAACAAAACTATTGCATCTCCCAAGTGGAGCAACCTTAGGTATGTGAGGAATAGATAACAGTGTTTATATTTTCTAAAACTTGGGTGGTTTTTCCTTTCATCTTCTTAGATCCTCCCAGCAGAAAGTGCAGCTCAGAGAAGCAGGAACCCCCAGAAGAGTTTGTACATTTTGTGGGTGGCTGATGGTTTTTTAATCAGTGCAAAAATACCCCAGTCCTGAGCTATTAACCAGTAATTGGGGACTGTAAACAGCAATTTCACTGTCACACAGGGAAATGTTTGTCCTGCAGTGAGACTTCCTAACAATGAAATTTGGGCAGCACCCAGATTTCAGAGCCAGTGCTGGATTTCAGCATTCCTGGGCTTTGGAAGCTCAGCTGCCTTCCTGGAGATGCTCAGAGCTGCAGGGAATGCCAGGGGTGTCTTGATTTAAGATATTTTGGAGTCTGTCAGTGAAGGTCAGTCAGGGAGCACAGCACGAGTGTCCCTGGGGAACATGCAGTGGGAGGCAGGGAAAACCAGTGGTCAAAGCCTTGTTTAGTTTCTGATGTGATGATCTTTCAAAGGAACAAGACTTTCAGAAAAGCTTGTGTCGCAATGTGGTGAAATCCTGGTGAAATCACCACTGTTGCCCTGTTTCCCTCTTGCTTAACGTTTTATTCTGGCATCATGAAAGCATCAAACCCCAGTTAATTCAGGTGTGGCGATGTTTGAAGGAAATGTTTGTATATTTATGGAATCACAGAGTCACTGAGGTTGGAAAGGCACTCCAAGATCATCGAGTCCCACCCAGCACTGCCAAGGCCACCACTAAATCGTGTTTAAATGTGTAGCTGTCCCTCTGTGAGAAGCAGAATAAAGTTCTGCTCCGGAGTAGTATTTTATTTGTATTTTTCCTACAGATAGGAAGCTGTTAATTCTGGTCTACCAGCATCATTATTTAGGTCAAAATATAATTTCAGCTTGTAAATAACTTTCAAGTGCAGGCTTGACCTAATGCTCCTGGTACTTTTATGGCTTGTCTGCAATGGAATGAAACTGAAAACATTTGTGGTTTGGAACAAACATTTGTTGACTGTTAGTGCTCCTGGGTGTAAACAGGGAGGGGGAACTCCATTGGATTTGCTGGGTACGTTGAATTAAACCCTCTTGTCGAGTACACTCAAGGATTTTGGAGCAGCTTGTTTATTTTTTGCTCACAATTTGTCCAAACAAACTGCAGCAGAGCGAGGGCTAACAGCAACTGCAGATGTTTGTAGCAGCCTGGACCAATGTTTATTGCTGTAGCATAACTCAGCCTAATTGGAAATTGCATAACAAGGTAAACAGCAAAGCAACTGGGCTGAGCAATTCCTTGGTGGAGGCACAGGGAAAGTGTCAGGATGTAAAGACAAGTTAGGGCAAAGCTACTTCATTCCACAAGTAAATGGATGCATTAATATTTATATATGTATGTATTTATATATTCAAGGCCGGGCTGGACGGGTCTTGGAGCACCCTGGGGTAGCAAAAGGTGTCCCTGCCCCTGGCAGGGGGTGGCACTGGATGATTTTAAGGTCCTTCCAACCCAAAACATTCTGGGATTCTGTGAATCAGTTGCCTTTGACACGGTTGTTCTCCCTGCCCTGTGCAGCTCCAAGGTTGGAGTGGGTTTGTTCAAAATCTCGGATGCTCAGAAGCAGGAGAGAAGGGCTGCACGTTAATGTATTTAATGTTTCCTCCTTTCCTCAGCTCTCTGAGCACTGTTTACTGTTAATCATTCTCCTGCAGACCTCTTGCACGAAGTGGAAACTTCCCTTGGCTCACTGGCTTTTGCTTTCCCATGGGAAACACCTCTCAGAGTTGTCCCATCCTCCTCTCTCCAGCCCTGATGAAGGGGGAGAGCGTGTGCATGCAGCTGTAGCTGTATGAAGATGCATCTGGCATCAGAAATTTCCCTCTTACAACTGACCTATTCTTCAAAAATCACATTTCTTCTCTGCAGAATTTAAAATAATGTCTTTGGGAAGTGATTTTATTGAGACAGGTTTAAAGACGCCTTCACAAATTAAGTGGAAATGGAGACATCTTTAGGGGTTCAGCTTAATAAAATTAACAGTAATTTCTTTTCTGATTCATTTTCTTAGTAGAAAGATACAATTCTGTGATTCTGTAAGTGCAGCAGCCTGTCAAAAATGAGAAAAATACCTGCATCACTTCAGCTCAACACAAAATTTTGTATAAAGTAAGGATTTGTGTGAGAGATAAGTATCCACCTGGCACCCCTTGGCATTTCAGTTCTATACACTTATTCTTCATAGTCTGCTGTGCTTTAACCACTACTGGAAAGGGAATTTCCCTCTGGTTTTTGCCTGAACTCACCTGTTTTTGCTGGTTTTTCTTGGCTTCCCAGTGCTGCTGAGTGCTTGGTGTGTCAGGGATGTTGCAGTGAGGTGCTTCTGATCCCTGTGGGAAGGGCTGGAAGGGAAAGGAGATGAAACTTTGCTAGTTGCTAAAAATGACAAATGCTGTGAAAAGGAACGCAGGCAGAATTCCAGGATGGTTCCATGGGTTTCTGTTGTTGCCTCCATCAGTGACTCACTGAAGGATTTTTGGGAAATCACTTGATTTTTGTTCCTCTGATGAGCAAGGGCAGCAGGGGGGTGTTGAGAGGGCTGGTCTGGACAAAAATATCCACAATTTTATCCCTGGGTTTGCCCTCCACTTCTTGCTGCAAATCTGCTCTTGCTGAAATCCTGAATTTCTTCACCCTGCTCTTCCCATCCCTCCTGTTCAGACTGTGAACTGATTTGGATCAGGATGGTGCTTTGCCATGCGTTTGTTAAATCCTTGGCTCCATCAGCCAGCGAGCGTGCCAGGATGCTGAAGTGAACCCAGCTGTCAGAAAACCTCCATTTTCATGCTGTTCTGAAGACAAAAATACTGAAACTGTTTGTTGGAGTGCAATACTTACTTAATTTGGGCATTATTGACATATTGTGCTTCCATAACAAGTGAGTTTCCTGTGCTCTCTGGCACGTGCTGGTGGAAAACAGCCTCGCTTGGGAGTTGGTGGGTTGGTGTGTGTGTGTATCCTGTCAGGTTTGTTTGTGCTTCACATCCAGCTTAGTCACCACCTGGAAGGGTCTGCACTGTGCATATTCCTAATTTTAGAAGTCTTGGGAAGCGCTGGCTGTTTGGACTTTAAAGCTACACTGAACTACTTAAGGGTGTGAATTGGGAGCGAGCATAAACTCAGAGGTGTTACTTTAAAAAACACCAACTGCTGAGACTGGCTGGGCCTCCAGAAAACCATTCCCTGTGTCTTGGCTCACAGCACATTCCTGCAGGCAAGGAAATTGAGAAGTGGGACTCATTTCCACGGGGAGCAGCTTTGGGAGCCACCCAGATGGCTCGTGGATCAGAAAAAACTGCGGGGTGAGGTGGGATCCTGGGGAAGTCTGTGAATTCTCTGTGTGTGTTTGTGTCCCCAGATCATCAAGCTGAAGGCAGAGGCACGGCTGGAGCTGCTGAAGCAGATCGGGGTGTCCGTGGACACGTGGCTCAAGAGTGCCATGAACCAGGTGATGGAAGAGCTGGAGAACGAGCGCTGGGCCAACCTGCCCTCGGTCACCAACAACGGCTCCGCGCACCTGGTACGGCTCCTGAGGGGAAACCTCTCCCCAGGGCCCTGGGATCCCTCCAGGGGCTGCTCCTGACTTAGCATGGGACACAGAGGAGGCCCCGGAGCTGCTCCAGGGCTGGAGCCCCTCTGCTCTGGAGCCAGGCTGGGAGAGCTGGGGGTGCTCCCCTGGAGAGGAGAAGGCTCCAGGGAGAGCTCAGAGCCCCTGGCAGGACCTGAAGGGGCTCCAGGAGAGCTGGAGAGGGACTGGGGACAAGGGATGGAGGGACGGGACACAGGGAATGGCTTCCCACTGCCAGGAGGCAGGGATGGATGGGATATGGGTAAGGAATTGTTCCCTGTGAGGTCCTGACATAAGATGGCCAGAGAAGCTGTGACTGCCCCTGCATCTCTGGAAATGTCTAAGGCCTGTGTTTCTTTGAAGTTTCATTAATAGTTTATAATGTTATCTTGAGATCTTGGAGTGTGCAGATCCAAATGTCAGCCCTCCAAATTCCCGAAGGAATTCCCCTGCTGAATTTCACTTCAGATCCTCGCTGGTCATGATAGATGAGGATTTGTTGCATAGCTGTGTTAAGCAGTGATTTTATTCCATTTCTTTTTGTAGTCCACCTCCTTTAACTTCCCTCTGTGCCTGTTGGGCTGCTCCCAATCCTTCATTCCCAGTCTCCCCAGACATGGCACTTTTGGCCCTGGAGCTGAGCCCCCCGTGCTGGTCCTGGGCACTGCCACAGCCTGGGAGGTTCAGCTCTGAGTCTCATTTTCCCCTTTTACACTTACGTAGGCTCCTGTATTTAAAGAAGGCTCTGTTGACCTTGGCAAGCCAGACAGGGACAGCCCAGAGATGGAATTCTTAGAGCTGGGACCAAAATTATGCCAAAATTTAGAGGAATTACTGCCGTTTGTAACAAGCAGCACTTTCACTCCAGCCTGGAGGAGTGGGCAGTGTTTAACAGAGCTGGGAAGGTCCAGGAGAGGCAGAGGGAGCTGGGAAAGGGGCTCAGCCTGAGAAAAGGAGGCTCAGGGGGGACCTTGTGGCTCTGCACAACTCCCTGACAGGAGGGGACAGGCAGGGGGATCAGGCTCTGTTCCCAGAGAACAGAGACAGGACCCATCTGTGTATATGTGCAACAAAACAAGATAGATTTCTATTTCTATTCCTATCTATATTTCCATGGTTTTTTTCATATATATAATGCACTCTCCTGATCACCTCCCCTGCATTTCTTACTGTGTTTGCTGGATGTCCCACACCTTTAGTGTCCTTCTGTCCCATACCTTTATTCCTTGCTGATGCCATCTTTCCCAGCCTCTGCAGAAGGATGAGCTGTATCAAGCAGACCTCTCAGTTTCCTGTTTTCCCTCTCCATGCCTGCTTCCCAAACGATTCCAGGCGAGGAGCTCAGAGCAGCCCACGCGCTGAAAACGAAGGCGTGTTTTACTCCCCGTGTTAGAAAACCAGCAGCAGATGTTGCCCAAACCTTCTAGACATGATCTGCTGATTTCCATGATGTCCCAGCTGGATGTCAGCCCTGGCTGCTGGGACCATGCACAGCAAAAGGCAGAGAAACAGGAGGGGAAACCTCAAATTTGCCACAATTTGTAGTTGGCTGCTGATCTCCCAAAGCATTGCCCAGCTGTAGGACAATTTTTTGGTTATCCCAACATCCACGAACACACCCGAAGGAGAGATGGAGGCAAACTGCTCTTGAATGAGAGTTAGTGAGGGAGAAAATAATTACCAGAACTGCAAGGATTTGGTTTGGAAATAGTAACATAAAAACTAATTGAGCTAGAACATGGTGAAGCTTTGTGCTCTCCTAGCAAAGCTGTCAGAGTGGTGGTTTGAGGAAACTACACAGGGAATTTGTAGGCTCAGGTTAACTTTCTTTTTGTTTTATCAGTCTCTCACTTTTCACGGGGAGCACCAAATTCACTCCCAAATTAATAGGAATAAACACAGGGAAGATGGCTCTACATAACAGTGTTGCCTTTGATTCACAGGAGTGTTTTCACAGAATAATTCATCATTTTTCACATGAGATAAAGTATTTATTCAAAACATAACCCAGGCATGAGGCCAAAGCACAGCTCATGGCAGCCTTACCCAAACTCGTATTTTTCCAGCACATTGACTTCAGGTTTTATTTAAACTTTTATAGCAAGTTTTTACAAATCTTCCTGTCTCTAAGAATTTTTGTAATAAACTGCAGCAAGTCTGTTGTGTGGAATACACCGGCTAGAAGGTTGATTTGGGGGTTTACTTCTTTAAACTTTAAATATTTCCACTGCAGATTTATTTTATAACTTGTGGTCACAGGTACATTAATCTTACAGTAGCATGAATTCTCTTTTTTCCCATTAAACTGGGGGTTTTTTTGTGCCTCTGCAATGGCATCTCCGAAGTACTTTAGTCACAGCTTATGTGAAAAATGGATTTTATAACTGCCCAGCAGCTGAGCTGGAGCTTCCAAAATCTTCAGCAGTACTTTTTAAAGTCCCACATGTGCTTGTGCTTGAACAAAGAAATCCAGCTGAGTTACTTTCAATAACAATAAGTCATACAAAACACACGCTGAAAAATACTAACCAGCTCATTTTTATTGTTACTCCTTCACCAGTTTTTAGCAGCTGCTGTAATGCCAGCTGGAATTTGTTTTACCAGGTCAATGCTGATGCAGAAAAGGAGGAAGGTGAAGAGTTTGAAGACAGCATGGATGTTTTTGATGACAGCAGTTCTAGTCCTTCTGGTACTCTCAGAAATTACCCTCTCACCTGCAAAGTTGTTTATTCCTATAAGGTTAGTGATTTTTTAAAAAAAATTATTAGAAAGATGAATTATTTGTTTCTAAACAAATAATAAATGTGCCTTTGGGAGCTTGAGGTTTGCTTTTCTGATGGGGTGAGATTCAGGGAGGTTCCATCTGCCCCTTCTGAGGGAGAAGGGCTTTTGTGAATGGCAGAACCTTCATTGGCACATTTTAAATTATGTTAAAGCTTTCAGTTTTTTAAAAAACGTCACTTCTAGTAAAAGTGGAGATGGGAATGTTCTTTCCACTGCCCATGCCTTGCCCTTAAAGCCACTTTTCTTTTCCATCCTTCCTGTGCTACGTTCCAGGCTTCTCAGCCAGATGAACTGACCATAGAGGAGCACGAGGTGTTGGAGGTCATTGAAGATGGAGATATGGAAGACTGGGTAAAGGTAACATTTTCTGAGCTTCTCCCCATGAACTCTTGTAGTATAGAAGCTGGGATGGGAGGGAACGCTGGGGTTCTTTCCAGAGCAGTGTTCACATGCAGAGAATGGCTCCTGTTGCTGTTCACAGGCACGGAACAAGGCGGGACAGGTGGGATATGTGCCAGAGAAGTACCTGCAATTCCCAACCTCCAGCAGCCTGCTGAGCATGCTCCAGTCCCTGGCTGCCCTGGACACCCGATCCCACACCTCCAACAACTCCACGGACACTGACCTGGTACCAGGCAGCCTCAACGGAGACTCCAATGGTAAATTCCAGTTAAAGATACATGGGATATCCAGCTGGCTCTTGGAAACTCTCTGGACATCGAGTCTGAGAGATTTTCCCAGGTTTCGTGGAATCACAGGATCATTAAGGTTGGAAAAGAGCTCCAAGATCATGAAATCCAACCTTTCACCAAATCCTGCCATATTGCAAAGTCTGCTCATTTTTTTTTAACACTTCAGGCATGGGAACTCCACCATTTCCCAGCCTGTTCCAGTGTTTAGTCACTATTCCAGGGAAGAAATTTTCCCTAACATCCAACCTGAACCTCCCCTCGTGCAATTGGAGGCCGTTTTCTCCTGTCTTATCTCTGGTTTCCTGGGAGAAAAGGCCCCACCTGGCCACAACCTCCTTTCAGGGAGTTGCAGAGAGGAATTGACCCATATCTGAACACAGCCATTCCCAGTAATTGTCTCAGTAATTACCTCTCTGCTATTAAATCTGCATAATTCACCACTTCAGCTCGTACAGCTGAGATTAAAATTAAGGAACACTGGAATAATCTGCCTTAGCAATAATAGAACCTTTAAAAGGGCTTCAAAATCACCAGCTCCAGCTATCAAACTTGGCATATACTTCAATCTTTTTCTTAGCTTATTGGGTTTTTCCTTTTCCCTTTTGCAGTCTGTTTTGTAAAAGCACTTTATGACTACGAGGGGCAGACAGATGATGAGCTGTCCTTCCCAGAGGGAGCCATCATCCGCATCCTGAACAAGGAAAACCAGGATGATGATGGCTTTTGGGAGGGAGAATTCAACGGCCGTGTCGGCGTCTTCCCCTCGGTGTTGGTCGAAGAGCTCACGGCCTCGGAGAACGGAGAGACTCAGTGGATTGGGGATATCCAGGTATGGAAAGAGGTGTTGGCTTGGTTTAGTGTTTGGGCAATTTGCAAAGATCTGTCGCTTCTTCAGGGGGAAAAAAAAAATGAAAACTGGTTTAAGAAAAAAATAAAATCAGAAGCTATTTAAGAAAAAAAATCAGACCCAGTTTAAGGGGAAAAAAAACTGAACCTAAGCTCTCAGTGCTCGCATTTTAGTTTCTTACCCAGCCTAATAACTATCAACTGATGTATTTTTGCAAATTTGTGAATAAAGGCGGATATTTGGATAGAAAGGAATCAAAGGAGAAAATTCACAGTTTACTTCCTGTCATTCATTGATGAGAGACCGAGATGTCAGCCACAACCTGGCAAAAAGAGAATTACAGGCTCTTTCAGCCCTAATTTAGTGTTTTCATACCTAAATCTGTTCTGGATTCTCTCAATTTCGAGGGGCAGTATACTGCCAAGTTCTGGATTACAGTAATTTTTGCAAAAACGTCCTCATTTCCACAGCGTAGTTCGATAATCCTTACATCGTACTAGAAAATCAGACACACTCCACTGTGGAGTTTGGAACTAGAAACTGCACTTCCATGTTTTTCTACAATGGAATTTTTCAGTATTTTTGTTCCTTGATTTAGGAAGACCACAAAAACGAATGTTTAAATGCATTTGGGTGGGGATAAAGCTCATGATCCCAACACTTTTGTGTGAATCCCACTTGGCCGAGCGACCTTTTTGGTTCGAATAACCTTGAAAAAGCCTCTCTGAATTACCTGCGAGAGGCTGAAAATTTCTGCTCAGGCAACCTGTGATTTAAAAAAATTGAATCCCTGTTGGATACCTTGGTTTTCCTTCCCAAACTTTCCCGCCAGCTGCTTTTACTCCGGAGGGAACTTGCTGGAGAGCAGGGATGGGTAGGAAAACTGCTGTGTGTGTGTGTGTTAAATGTGCCGAGGAGGATTTGCTGCAGCCTCTCCTGATTTTTGGCACAGGTGTCCCCGACTCCAAAGGCCAACAACTCCCTGCCACCACTGCCTCTGTATGACCAGCCTCCCACCAGTCCCTATCCCAGCCCGGATAAACGAGGATCCCAGTTTTTCCCCAGATCTCCATCGACGAACGGTGAGAAATTTACAAATATTTTGGGTAAAGGCTTCATATAGAAGCCTTTCACAGAGGGGGGCAAAAAAGAAAAAAAAAAAACAACATTTTTGCAATGGAAATTCAGCAATACTGAGGGGCTTCTTTGTAATAGAGTATTTCTTATTCCCTCAGAAAACAGCTTTGGTTCAGAGTCCTCTGGATTCTCCCAACCTCCACGAATTCCTCCGGAAAGTTCCTATGGCAAACTGCGGCCTGTAAGTCACCAGCAAATCCTGTGGTTTTTATTGATGTTCAAAGGGTAACAGCCCCTAAACAGAGCTGACAAAGAGGGGGGGAGTAAATGCCAAAAGAGGTCAGTCCTGTGGTTTATACAGTTCCTGCTTTTCCAGCAGTTCCCTGCACATTTGGGATCCTGTTCCTTTCCAACTCCTTTGGTTTGAGGGGTTTGGATTAACAATTCTTAGTGATGAGGATTTTGTGTTGTCTTTGTTGCCTAGAAAAAGGACATTTGCCAGAAAAGGAAGGGAAAAATTAAATCACTTAGAACTTGACAAAATCCATCTCCTACGATGAGCTTTGAAATCGAGTTTTGGAGGTTTCATAGCCTTAAACCAAATCATACTAAGACATAACATTTGTCTTTTCGTGGCCTTCTCAGTGAATGAGGTTGCAGAGAAAGACCATTTTTGGATATTCAAATAATATATTTTGAATATTCCAGTAGTATTGGGCAGTTTGGTGCAGGATTGCTGCGCAGTTCATGTTTTCTACAGCAAGTCTGGTGTATTCTGAAATGGTGTCCTAAAACCCTGTTGGCACAAAAGGTGATCTCTGTCAGGGGCCAGAATGACTGATGTGGCAGAGTGTGAAAACAGCATCAAGTTTTGGGAGTGTTGAGGTCAGTGATGAAATATCAGTGAGTCAGATGCAGCAAAACACTCTGGTAGTTGCTACTCCACAGAAATTCCAGGCAGAAGGACAGATTCAGCATGCGATGAGCCTTTCCCAGGTTTCCATCCTGGCTTATCCATGGAATAGATGTGGGATTGCCACCCGGGAGAGAATCTGTGACAGGTCATAGGGAGAATACCCGATGGCTGAACTGGGGAGCACTGGAGCTGCATGCAGCCGGACACACAGCCTGTTTGTTGGCCTCATCTCGGGGGTGAGGCCCTGGAGGGGTCTGTGCAGGAGATGTGAGGGGTTTCTGGTGGAATTCGGCCGTTTTGTGGTAGTCACGGGCTGGTTCTGAATGTTGCAGGTGCGAGCAGCTCCACCGCCCCCGACACAGCACCACCGCCGGCCCGTGGAGAAGATCGAGGATGTGGAGATCACTCTGGTGTAACGAGGGGACTGGCTAATTAGTAGTGCTACAATCAAGGCCAAACACAGCTTTTGGTCAATCTCGTTTTTAGGCACCTTTGCATGATGAAGACTTGGACTAGAGCGAGCGATAGGGAGGATTTTATGTGGCGGTGACCCGGCGGATTCCTTCCCACAGTCATGAATATTTTGTGCCTTTTGGTTGTTTTGTTTGTTTGTTTGGATTTCTCTACATCATTCTTCCTCTCTTAGCACAAACCAAGACAGGCCAAGATCGGCTCTTTTTTTTTTCTTCTTGGCTGAAGATGCTCCATTTTTATGTGGAGACAAAGAGCGAGCCCCGTTCATGCAGCTTAGTCTTAGCATCCTTTGCTCCTGTGCATTAGTACAGTATATTACTGTTGCCATAGGAATGTGTTAAAGATTGTGGATCCTTCCAGTAGCATCACCTGCCTGATCGGGTATTCAGCAGAAGCATGAAAAAGGGAACAGGAAAAGAAGTCTAAAGGAGAGGCTGGCTCCTCTTGAATCCCCCTGCAGAAAGGAAGAGGCGGGAGAATGATCTCCTGGAGAAGCAGAAGCGTTCGTTCCATGGGTGCTCCCCTTGTCAGTGATTCACAGCTGAACATTCTGCCTTTGGACTTTTGTGTTTACTCAGTGCATTTACTCATAGAGGATCTAACACGGAGGTGCTGAACCAGCAGCAACATCTTCTTCCACAGCAGAAACCAACGGGTAGAAAAGCAAAAAAGCAAGTGAGATTTTTGTCTAGATCTGGAAATTGAGCTGCTTTTTCTTTTCTTTTTTTTTTTTTTTCTTCTTAGCAGATTTTGGGGATTTTGGTTTTTTTTGTTGGGTTTGTTTTATTTTTTTAAAGCATTTGGGTCACTCTTATCCCAGTTATTGCTGTGTACTTTGTTATCCAACGTTAGCAGTGTATCTTTGTCATCAAACCACCTGAGTTCTAGAGTTAGCAGTTCCATTTAGAGTATTTACATGCATTTAGTTGTTGCATTGGATGGTCCTGTAGCCTTTTCCCACCCCAATCCCATTAACCAGCCAAAGCCAGGGAGCCAGGAGCAGCTCCAGGTTCTGCCTTCACACCACCTTCGTGCCCGAGATGTGCCCAGTTCCTCTCAGGGAAGAAGCTGAGAGGAAAAGAATTTCACATTTCCCTCAGAGAGCTCTGAAAAGGGAGCTTGGATTTCCATTTTTTGAGAGAAGAGGGCAAAAAAACCATTCTGAAGTTGAATATGGAGGAGAGGGAAAAACCGGATGAAAACAGGTTTTTTCTTTGGGTACTGACTAAAATATTGTCAGCATTCTCCATCAGATGAAAACTTCAGATCAAAGGCATCCCGAGGTTGGGTTTGGAGCTGTTTGTGGGTTCTCTTGTGTCTTCATGGGTTTTTTTCAAAGCCAGTAAGTTTTCTACCTTTAGTTCATTAACAAGGGCTATTTTTTGAGGCTGCATTTACAACAAAAACCCAACGACTCATCTTAACAAGATTTTATCATAAACTTTGCACATACTTGGAAATCCCATCCCAGGCTGCCAGTCTCCTTTCCCAGCGGGATCCTTAACCAAGAGTGGGGCTGTCTGAGGACAACAATTCATGGATCAGTTATGGAATCAGTGACTGTCCAATGAAGTTTTTTCCATATTATTCCTTCTTTTGCACCTCTCGTGCTGTTGATCTGTTTGAGGTCTTTTTATGTGTTTATCAAACTTATTCTTAAGTTTAAAAAGAAAAGTTTAAAAAAAAAAGAAAAAAAAAAGGATTTAACCGTTCGCAAATATTTTGAGATCTTCACAAAGCAGAAGAAAACCAAGTTTTTGCCATAACGTTCACGTTCAATTCCTTTGGCCAGTTTTTCTGTGTCCTTCACACCTGGACTTTCAAAAATCCAGAAAATTTTTATTTAAAAGTCTCTTTAGTTGTATTTTAAAATATTTTCTGTAAGAGCTGCTAATTTTATTTAAAAAACAAACGTGAAAAAAAAAAAAGAAAAAAAAAGTAAAAAGGAAGAAAAGTTGTAAAAAGATGCCTCCTTTTTAACTATGATTTCTTCATACAGGGCATGTATCGGCCGTCGCATCGTGTACAGCTCAGTACACCCTGAAAGCATCAGTGCAAATGCTTTCTTTATATTGGCTGTAAAAAGTTTGTATTTATTATGTATAAAAAGTTGAATAATAAAAAAGTGGAACTAAATCGCTACTGCCCTGGGAGATTGCGGGGGCGGGGGGTGGAAATTGAGGGAAAACCCAGGGATAAAAATCAGAGTTTTCTTGAGAGGGAATTTGTGCTTTTACGCAGAAATTTGAATCTTGTGCTTCGGGAAAAGGACATCCCTAAAGTCAGCTTTAAACATCTTTTGGAGGGGGCATCTGTGGAAAGAACAAAATGTTGCCAAAAATGAAGAGCCAGCAACAAAGCTCCAGTTATCAAAATAATTGCTTAATAGCCTTGATGCAATTAGGATAATTGCCTAAAGAAAGCCAGGGGAGTGATTGATAACAACCCTTCAGAGTGATTGTCCCTTAATAGGCTGGATTTGCCTAATTGTGCCAGCAGTATTCCCACTGCATCCCAAGGCTCTCCAGCTTTGGGATCCCTCCCTGGGCTGCGTTTCCATGTTGGATTTTTCTCCCGGCGTTCCGAAGCTGCCCACCGGCGACCACCTCCTTGCTGGGCTAATGCCAGTTTCCTACAGGTGGTAAGTGCCAAATGATCCATCATTTCCACATGCTCCCTGTTTTTGGAGACTCTTTTTCCTTTGTGGAACACTGCGCTTTGCTCTGGGGTTGGGTTGGATCTTTTTTCACTTCCACTCTTCCCACAGAGCTTCACTTTCTTCTCCTGAGCTCCTGCAGCCTTTTCTTTTGAGAAATCCCATCTTTCCTGCTTTTTATAAGGATTCACAGTGCTCCTCTAAAAATTATTGTCCTGCCTTGCTGCTTTGACAGCTCTGTCCTTTTCACTTCTTCCTTGTTGCTTGGGGTCCTTTTCACCACCTCTACGACTTAAAAATTATTTTAATCCTCAAATCCACCAGCGGAGCCACTTTTCCTTTCTTTCCATTTTTAACAGACCCCCTTCATGCCTCCACTTGCTCTCCTTCCCAAAACAGAGACAGCAGCAGCTGTGCTCTGATCCCATCATTCTTGCCATAAACTGATTTCCAGGGGAACCTCTTCTCCCAGAAGTGCCTTTCCTGCAGGTGAGAGATACAGGCATGGTGTGGACAACACACAGCAACCACTTAGAGGCAAAGAGAGGTGCTGGGGAACCACAGAGGCTCCAGGGTTCTATTTCCTGCTTGGCACAGTTGAGAGGAGCAATCTGGGGAACTTTCCCAGTGCAGAGGGTGAAATGTGGGTCCTTGGAAGTCAGCAGCAGGATCTGTTAGAACCAGGGTTTCCTCTGATTGCTTTGCTTCCCAGATTTTGGCTTTAAACTGAAAGAGTGGATTGGTTATTAGGAGGAAATCCTTCCCTGGGAGGGCGGGCAGGCCCTGGCACAGGATGCCCAGAGAAGCTGTGGCTGCCCCTGGATCCCTGGCAGTGTCCAAGGCCAGGTTGGACAGGGCTTGGAGCAGCCTGGGACAGTGGAAGGTGTCCCTGCCCGTGGCAGGGGTGGAATGAGGTGATCTAAGATCCCTTCCATCCCAAACCAGTCTGGGATTCAGTGATTTTCAAACAGGGTTAATAGGGCTCAGACTGGGTAGAAGAGATGGGGGTAAACGATGTGACGTTTACTCCAAACTGTGCCAGGGTTTCTTTTTGTTTGTTTTATGGAAATACTAAAAGAAACCAAAGCCAGTGGGTGGGTTCTCTTTCTGTATCGCACAAATGTGTCTCACTGCTGATAGTAATTTAAAAAAAAAATGCACCATCTTCTCCACAAAAAGCATCTTCTGCTTCTTGGAAGTCTGTCTGCTCTGCAGCTTGCTCTTCTTTTCCAGCAAGGTCCCTACAATTAATAACTTGTAAATGCCAGCATTGGCAGGATTAGCAGGGGATCTACCTCAGTCAGCTTTGGAGCCTCCCAGGAAGGAGGGGGTGCCACTACCAAGGGAGCAATTCTGTCCCCCCACATTTTTTCCTTTTGCAGATCTGTTGCCCTACATGAAAATCTTGGGATGGATGGGAGTGAATGTTCTGTCCCCCCACACCTGGACAGGTGTCTCCAAGAGGGGAGAGCTGAGGGATATCGAGACTTCAGTTCAAGGCACTGGGAGAGGCTGGAGAAAGTGAGGGATTAAAGGGAAGCAAACTTAACTGAAGTCAGGGATGCAGCAAAGAGACAATAAAAAATGCAGCCAGGAAAATGCTGACGTGTTTGCCATACCAAGTGGTTTCCTACTCCAGGCATTCCCCAGAGGGATTGAGGATTACAGATCTGGCAGCAGGATCAGTGCAGCAAGTGAGCCTCTGCATTGCAGGTCATTTCAGCCAGAAAATGAAAGAAAGCACTGCAGTGATACCGGGATGGAGAGGAGGGAAATCCCTCTGGCTGGTGGAGCAGCACGAGGAGGAGGGGGAGAGTGGGTCTGACAGGTACCCGTGCATCTCCTGGGATCCTGGCACTGCTGGGGAGAGCCTGGCCCCATCCCCTTGGCACCCTCCCTTCCAGTACTGCTGCACATTGAAGAGTTCCCCTCCTCCCCAGCCTTCTCTCCAGGCTGAAAATGTAGACGATCCTAGAATAGGATCAGAGGACAGCAGGAAATGGCCTCAAGTTGTGCCAGGGGAGGTTTAGGTTGGATACGAGGGGAAAAATCTTCACTGAAAGGATTTTCAGGCATTGGCACAGCTGCCGGAGCAGTGGTGAGTCCCCATCCTTGGAGGGGTTTAAAACCATGTGGATGTGGCACTTGGGGACATGGGGCTGTGGTGGCTCTGGCTGTGCTGGAGGAATTATTGGACTCCAGGATCTGAAAGGATTTTCCTGAATGATTGTCTGGCAGGGAGAGCCTCTGTGCTAAACAGTGTTGGGCTGAGCACTGTGGAGGGGCCATGGACACTCAGGAATGGGCTTCCAGGATCGAGGCTGCAGACTGTACCTCCTTAAGGACCCACAGAGAAAAACAACATTCTGCCACGGCCTTGTGTCTGTTCCCAGAAATCCTTGGGAATTAAACACATGCTGTAGCCAGTGGCAGCTTTGTGTGTTGGAAATGGCTTGGGGAGGATTTCAAATCCCAAGTGTGGCCCACATCCCCAGGGGAATGAGGCTGAGGTGGTGTCTGCCACATCCATCCACAGCCCTATCCCATTCCTGCTGTTCTTCCCACTTCAGGTTTTTTCCCTGCAATCCATTTTCCAGCCTGTCTCTGTGTTAAGCAGCAGTTCTTCCACCACTTTGTTTAAAATTCCCTTTTGCTGTCTGCTGGATTTCACAGCTGGTATCCAAAGGGAACAGGAGCCAGCCTGTGGGACATGCAGCTCTGGGGATCAGGAATTGCCTCTCACACAATCTGTCACTGCTCCTTGCCAGCCTGGACCATGGCCAGGGATTGAATGGGCTTTACAGAAGGCTTTGGATTCTCTTCTGTCATTTCACCCAAAGATGTGAATATCCCTAGAGTGTTCTGGGTCAGGCAGGGATGGCTGTGAGGACTGGGAAACAGGGATAACCTCCCCTTTGGAGTGCTTTGTGTTCGCTATGGAAGGAGAAGCTGTTCAGCCACGAGTGTGCAGTTTGAGCTCCACAGAGATCCCAGCATATTCTGAGTTGGAAAGGACCCCCAAGGATCATGGAGTCCAGCTCTTGGAGATCTAACCCCAGACCTTGGCATTACTAACACCATGCTCCAGTTCTTCTGGCAGCTAAAAATCCCAGCCAAAACTCACCTGGAAGTGAAGTGAACATGGAGTGGGCCCCACTGAGGAGGAACTGGGAGCTCATTTCTTCCCCTTCACTCTGGCATCACCCCTGGACAAATCCCCGTGTCGTGTTTGCCAAGGACTGCCAGCATCACCTGAAGGCTTCTCCTTACAGAAACCACTCTGTGCCATGCTGAAGTGCCCCTTCTATTTCAAAATTGCCTTTATTCCACTCCCAGATTTTCACCTTTTTTTGATGGAGTGGTTTTGGGGTCGGATTTTTCTTTTTGAATGCAGATTGAAGAGTGTGTGCTGTGAGCTGTGCTTCAGCTCTGCTGTAATTAGTTTTGTCTACTGTAATTGCTTCTCCTTTTTCCATTGTTTAGTGAAAGACGAATGAATTTCCAGGTCTGGTTGCATTGGGAATGCTGACAGCAGCTTTTTAAAATCCCACAGCACAGCTATTTGTCTCTTTTATTCAGCTGAATCCTGCAGAGTGGGACAAATTCAGCTTCTCCTCTGTGTCCTGGGCAAATTACTGCACTAATTAATTTCTCTAAGACTGGGGCCTCCTTGCTTAGCAGAGGGAAGGGATGGAGGGAGGGCACCGTCTGGAAAACAGCAACAACCCTGGATTGACTCCTGGAATAAACTTGTTTGAAGAGGCATGAGAAGCTGATGGTTTAAAAATAAGGTTTGTGGGGTTAGAAAAAAATGGATTAAAAAAAAATGGATCCCACTTCATAAGAACATCTTGGTTTCTGAGGAGGGAGCAGCTCTAATCCATCACCCTGTTCATGCTCCCAGGGTTTCCTGCTGCAGGTTTTGCTGGGGGGTTTAAAAGAGAATTGGCAATTTTCTTGGGAATTCGATGGCAGAAATTACTGCTGCTCCTTAAAAACGAGGAAGGGATGCTTTGTGTGACAGCAAGAGAAGGGACAAAGAGGGGACTGTGGCCGAAGGACTTGTGGGGTTCTGAGAACATCAGTGACAGTGGGAGAGGACAAACCCAATGACAGGATGCCAGGAGAGAAGGACCCTGCAGAGGGAAGCTTCTTTGGGCAGAGAAAGACAGGGAGAAGCAGTGAGTGCTTGGACTTCCCAGGAATTCCTGTGAAAGGATCTGAGCACTCCTGGGGTGCTTGGGACATCAGAGCTGAGGCTGAGCCAGGAATGAAAGTGGCAGGAGGGAAAACCAAAATGTAATGTTTTTCTAAAATGGTAGGGTTTGGGTTTGGTTGTTTTGGGGTTTTTTTTTGCCAGAGAAACAGGTGATAGTTTTGGTTTTGTCCATTTTTTTTCTCTTCTTTCCAAACAGGAATTTAATTCCAAATAATAACCCAAATATTAAATTCAAAAATACAAGTAATAACAAATACAGCACTCCCTATTGCCAGACTGCCATGTAGTATTGTTGAGGTCAGTGCAAATGATTCCCCAAGGATGCTCTTGGAGTGGGATTGCTCTGGGATAACGAGGGATCTCGTGTTAATTCACCTGGCAGAGCTGCTCTGCCTTACAGTGGGGAACTGCTGCTGCTTTCAAAATTACCTGACTGAGCTAATCTGAGGGTGAGGAGACAATTTATTGATTTGGAGTCCTGGCCAGACGTAGATGGAGATAATTCTGGGATGCTAGTGGTATTATTCCTACAGAAAAGCAGGCTGGGTAAAGATTTTCAGGTTTTTATTGGCCCCTGCCAAACAATTGGGCTGCATTGCAGCTTGAATGTTTAAGATGTGAATGGCTGAGGTACCAAAAATCACAGCTCTCTGGGTGGTGGTCACTGAACATTTCTGCTGAAACTGCTCATTTTCTAAAGCCAACAGCTCCTCACACTGCTTTGAGCTTCCCCTCTAAAGCTATTTTTAACAGATAAGGGAAAAAAAAAAGGTGTTAAGTTTGCAGCTCTGCTTTTGCATTCTGGTCAGGTGTCTTGTCACTCTTTGTGGCTCTCCTGCAAGCTGGCGTCCGAGGGTTCTGCTTAATGTCCTAGAAAACAACCTTGTGCTTGGACCAGCAGCCAGTTTATCACTGCTGCTCCCTGGCTGTGTCTCCGGGGTGGAGAGGAGACAGGAGAAAAAGCAGGGAAAGCACGGAGCTGGGTATTGCCAGGCTGCTCCCGGACCAGCAGCTCCCTCCCTGCTGCTGCAGCACCTGGCATCAGCTTGGCAGAGCAGTTCTGCTTGCCCTTGTCCAAACAGGGAGCTGAAATCCTGGGAGCTTTGGGATTGAGGGTCTGGGATTTGAGCCCTGCTGGCTCCTGCTGCTGCCTCAGCAGGTTCTGTCAAGTGGTACTTGCCTCCAGTGCTCTTCAGCTGTGTTGAAGGTGTCATTTTCCCACATGGATGGCTCCATGGATTTCTCTGGCAGTGGGAAGCCATTCCCCCTCGTCCTGTCCCTCCAGGCCCATCCTCGTGTGTCGTGTCAGCAGTTCCACCGCCAAGAGCAGGGAATGGCCTTTGTCACCGGCCTTATCTCAGCGCACCTGTAAATCATCACTAACTGTGGTGCTGGGGCAAACCAGCCCCTCCTGCCCTCAGCCTATTTCCTGGGCCGTGAAAACTGATTAAGAGCCACTTGTTTAAGCTGCTGGGTCTCGGGTGGCAGTGCCAGGGCAAAGTGCTCTCCTGGAAATGCCCATTAAAGTTTCAATTTCCATCCCTCACGCAGAGCTGTGGGGCCGGGTGTGAGCTGCTGGAATGACCTCTGCCAGCAGCCACTCGCTTCATTAAATAGTAACAAACCCAAGGATTCCCAGCTAAACAGCACACCCAGCATCCCTATTCCATTTCCTGTTGCTAAAGGAAGTCTAAATTATTTAATAATCTGCTTGAAGTCCTTAAAGTGAATCCAGGCAGCGAAGCAAAATCCTGTTTAGTGGGGCAGATGCCCAAAGGAAAGTGTGGGAGCGATGGAGCTGTTTGGGGACAGCCACTATGACACTGCCAACAATTTAGCAGATGTGTTGGAGGTAAGAGGCTGGGATTACAGTCGAGTTGGCTGCTGGGTTAGACTCTGCTTCACTAACACCTTGCTGAGTGCTGCAATTCCTGCATTATTCCAGACTGCTTCCAGTGCACAGCTTCTGTTTTGCCCATTTGGCGGTTGGTTTTCAAGCTTTAATGTGTCCTCAGAAGTGTGAATTCTCCTGGAGGGTCACACACACCTTTCCAGGGCAGTTAAGTCCTCCTTAGCCTGAAGCTGAGCTGGTGCTGCCCGAGTTTTAATCCTGCTCTTCCAGCTGCAGGGAAGGAGATGGGATTGGGGCATCATCCCATCCCTGTCCTGCAGGATCCTGCTGCCTTCCCCTGCCTCCAGAAGGTTTGTTGGACTTATTCCCCTTGTTCTTGCCAAGCTAAAAACAGTAAGTCCTCCCAGGTGTGAAATGTTTACAAAAGGCCTGTAAATGTGGCCCTGACTCCCGGTCTTCCCAGCCCTGTTCCCTCCATCTCTCCCCGCTCCGAGGGGCTGCTCCATGCGGGAGGGTGGAACACGTTCCTCAGGAAGATTTCCAGAGGTGCCAGGGAGTGGTGAATAACTCAGTGAGGGGTTTATACAACTTGGGCAGTAGCAGCTGCTCCAACTGCAGCAGTGAACTCATACAGCATCTCCTGCAGTAAAATTCCTGTCTGATTCAGACTTTACAAATGCTTTACAACTGGTGCTTGCAATTCATCTTACCTCCACTGGAATTACCTTTCAGGACCCATCTCCATTCATTTAATGCAAACTATCTCATCTTGTCCATCTCTAGCCCAGGTTTCATTTTCCACAGCTACTCCCTGGGAAAATTCATTAGCTCTGCAGTGCCTCTGATGGTTGCAGGGAAGGTGATTTGGAAGGTTTTCTGTCCTGGGCTGCTGGTTCCTGCGCTAAAAGGGGGTGGGATGTCCAAATCCCCCTGGAGCACCATGGCTTGTGTTTGCATGGAGAGAAATCATAAGGAACAGGCTCCTGCAAGGGACATTCCTGAATTCCTCGGGCATATCCAGAGAGGTGATGGGGCCTGGCATGAGCAGGAGCCCAGCATGTCACCCCAAATGCTGCAGGTGTCTGAGCTGGAGGGACCACAGCAGGAATGGGCAGACCCGGTGCTCCTGCCTGTACAGGTTTGTGTTGATGACCCCCCAGCGCTATTCCCTGATCCTCCTGCAGAGCCAGCACAGTCCCTGGCAGGATCTCCCTTATTTTTCTGAGCAGCAATGGCAGTTGGGGACTTTCCCAGGCAGGACACTCTCTCCCAATGCCACCTTCTGTGGCTGCCCACAGAAAGCAGGGGGTATCCCAAAATCCAGCGTGCCATCAAGCTGGGAAAGCTGCTGGCTGTCCCTGCGAAGGGCTGCCAGCCCCTCCTGCCTGCTCTGAACAGGAGCCAGCTTCCCGGGGAGAAAATGCTGGGATACTGGATTAATTGAGCCCGTGCAATGGCCCTCAGCTGCCATAAAGCATGTTGCTGTCTGGGCAGTGAATGGAGCTGGGGGGAGGCAGGACAGCTCCAGATTCCCAAACCTGCTACGAGCCTTGTCCCCCACAGTGAGGAAACGTGGCACCACCTCCCAGCACCTCCCAGGGGCCCTCCCCACGGGCACGGGGGTTCCTTCTGCTGCCAAGTGCCACATCCCGGGGGGACATCCTTCCCGTGCATCCCTAATTTTGCTCCTGCCTGTCCAAGAGGAGATCCGAGTGCTGCTGCCAGAGCAGAGTTTAATGCCAGCTGGGGGCAGGTGGGATGTGCCCGGAGCCAGGGAGGGTCATGGCTGGAGCAACCCCAAAGGTTTTTCCATCCCCTGGATGTGCTTTGGGGACAAAAGGAGCTTCTGTGCCTGTGGCGAGGCAGCCCCTGCCCTCTCATGGCAGGCTTCATCAAAAAAATGGGAAATGGGGAACAGCAGGGGTGCAGTCCCCGAGGGTGGAGACCCAGAAACCCGAGTGTCTGTCACTCATCATGGGATTTATGGATAATCCCAGGCCTGCTGCAGGTCGAAGCCACTGCTGGGCCTGGGAAGCCACAGGGACCTGCTGGACCACACCTGAGCTCTCTGTGGAGAGGGGTGCAGGTATGTCACAGCTTTTTTGGGATGTTGCCAGCCTCCATTTCAGCAGGGGTAGAGCAGAGACGCATTCACAGAATCACAGAATGGCTCAGGTTGGGAAGGACCTTCAAAGGTCATCTAATCTTTCCCTCCTGCAATCAGCAGGGGCATCTCCAACTAGCCCAAAGTCCATTCCCTGCACTTGGGAGTATCACCCAGGGCTGGCTTGGCTGCAGGCAGGGATGGCTGGTGCTGAGGGAGGAATCCCACATGGCTATTTGGGGAAGGCACTGAAATGTCCCCGGCTGTGAAGGCCACGGCTCGGAGCCCACTGGCTTAGCCAGGCCGTGTCTGGGGGGACAGGGGACATTCCCTTGGTGCCAAACACCACCCAGGCTCCAGCCCTGGGTGCTGACCCTGAAATGCTGACATGACACATAGTTTTTCCTTAATAGGCCATGGAAAAGGGGATGCGCCTCAAGGTCAGGCTTTTTCCTTATGTTGTGCCTTTTGCTGCCTTTAGATAATACAGAAATATATTGGGTGAGCCCCTCCTGGGTAAACTCAGCCTAAAAAAATAGATGATCTTGGGCAGATTTTTCTGCTTTTGAAAGTATGGTTGGTGATCGCATGCTGGAAAAGAGCAGGGTGGGGTTTTGCAGCTTGGGAGGGTCTTTCCTGAAAAATTACCTGAGAGCCCAGTTCGCAGGGCACAAATCCCTGCACAGAGACATCCACAGCTGCTTGCTGGACACTTCTCCCTAGTCTGATGTTCCAGATGGGACAGGGAATCTGTCCCAGGCTCAGGGAGAGCGGGAGGAGCTGGCTGAGGGAAGGGCAGGATGGTTGGGCACACCAGAAGCGAGACAAAGGTGTTTGGTGACAGGAGGGGACACAGTTCCTCACCGCCACCTGCCTTTGCCAAGCGCACCGTGGGATGCCCCGCCATCCCTGCAGTTCTGGATAAATGGATCCCTGGGGAAGAGGCTTTTCCCACCCTGGAAAGCGTCTGCACTGACATCTAGTGGTACACCAGGCTTTTCCCTGGCAAAGGGGAGACTGGGATCCTCCGGGTGCTGGCTGGGAGGTGCCTTCCTGCTGCTACTGCCGTTCCTGCTGTGGTTGTAGTCAGGAGCCCCGTGGGCATTTTCACAATATTACTCAGGTTGGAATAGGTCCTTAAGATCATCAGGTCCAACTGCAAACCATAATAACATCCGTGATAAAATGTACTTTAAATCTCCACTTCCTAGTGGCCATGCATCAATTCTACCCATTATTGATATTATTTTTGTAATCCCCTACAATCCCTAAACGATTTAAAAAATGTGACAGGACAAGAGGAATGGCTTCCCACTGCCAGAGGGCAGAGTTAGATGGTATATTGGGAAGGAATTATTCCCTGGGAGGGTGGACATGCCCTGCCACAGGGTGCCCAGAGCAGCTGTGGCTGCCCCTGCATCCCTGGCAGTGTCCAAGGCCAGGTTGGACGGTGCTTGGAGCAATCTGGGACAGTGGAAGGTGTCCCTGCTATGACAGGGGCTGAAGTGGGATGAGCTTTAAAGTCACTTCCCAACCAACCCATGCTGTGATTCCTGGATAACAGCAGAGCACCCTCTGACAGCAACGACCGGGCAGACTCCAGGTCTAAACCCGAGGTGAAGTATCATTTATCTGTTTTATTTTACACCTACTGCCTCTCGTGCCCGTTCCCACGGGATTTAGGGCCCGTTTAACGCTGGTTTGGGGCGTACACATGGCTCAGCCCTCCCCAACATGGCGGCATGGCGAAGACTCCATCTCCCATCGTGCCCCGCTCTCCCCCCGCCGTGTCAGCTGCCAGCCAATGGGGCGAGGCGGAAAACGGATATAGCGCCGCCCGCGGGGCCCGCTCCCTCCTTTCCGCCGGGCCGCGGCTCATCATGGCGGTGCAGATCTCCAAGAAGCGCAAGGTGAGCGCGGCCGCACGGATCCTCCGCGGCCTCGGGCCGCTGCCGCACCGCCCGGGGCGGCCTCGGCAGCCGGCGGGGCGGGGGCACGGCCGGGGGCGGCGGCGGACGGGGGAGGATGGCGGCGGATGCGGCGCGGGGCCCGGCGGGGAACATGGCGGCGGGATGGAGCGGGCGCTTCCCCAGGGCCGCCCGCGGGGCTGCGCTCGGAGGTGCGGAGGGCGCTGGGAGCCGGGATTTGCGGGGTTTTCCCTTGGCTTTCCAGTGGGAAGGGTTTGTGGGTAGCGGCTGCCCCGCTCTGTGGCCGGGAGGGCAGGGGCGCTGCCTGTCCTGCGGAGCGAGGGAGGTTTGGGCTGTCAGGAGTGCCAGCAACAGCTTCCCGTGGGGCCGGGAAAGGGATGTGGCCCCGCTAATCATTTCTCTTAAGTTACCTCCGAATTGTAGCAGAGAGCTGTGATCCCGCGTGAACAGTGGCTGTGGCCACCTGTGGGTCAGGCAGTGGCTGGTGTGGGAGTGGATTATTCCTGACAACATCAGGAAAGGGGGTTCCATTTTTCCCCACTGCTGCACCCTGAGTTGGGCAGAGCACGGTGCTGATAAAGTCAAGGTTGTGAGTTCAGTCCCTGGGCTGTTCGTGTAAAAGTTGGACTTGGTGTTCCTCGCGGGTCCTTCCAACTGAGAGTATTCTGTAACTTCTCTCAGAGGAGGAGAAAGATATTCGGAGAGACTGTCAGGCTGCAGGAGGAAATTTGGGTGAATTGCACTCAAGTTCAGAATGTGACAAGGCCTTGACTTTGTCCGTTTGTCTCTTAGTTTGTCGCTGATGGCATCTTCAAAGCTGAGCTGAACGAGTTCCTGACTCGGGAACTGGCTGAGGATGGATACTCCGGAGTGGAAGTCCGGGTCACTCCAACCAGGACTGAGATCATCATCCTTGCCACCAGGTAACTCGGCCTCCCTGAACTGGGATGCTCTGAAAGCTCTTAGGGACGGCTCCAGTCTCACTCCTGGGGACACTTTTTTCTCAGTTGTCCTGTACTTATTTTCCTGCAGAACTCAGAATGTCCTGGGAGAGAAGGGACGCCGGATCCGGGAGCTGACGGCTGTTGTGCAGAAGAGGTTTGGGTTCCCCGAGGGAAGCGTGGAGGTAAAACTGCCTCAGGAACTGGGTGGTGCAGTTGGATTTGTGGTGGCAGTATGGTGTCAGCTGAAAGGTGGTTTCGAGATAACTTAGGCCATGTGTTACTTGGCCTCAAAAAATACTCCTGCGCTGAAATATGAAATAAATTACAAACTGTTCTGCTGCAGAAGGATCTTTGAGAAACAGAACAAAAAGTGACACTCCACTTATTTGTGATCCTTAACGTTAGGGTTGCTTTCCCAGGTTGGACTAGGTGTCCTTAAAAGTGTCCATGCAACCCAAAGGATTCTGTAGTTCTATTCCATGAAATCTGCTCCTATTATTAGTTCCTTACTCTAAAACAAATCAGGGAGGGAGGGGGAGTGTGTGCACTGGGGTGGGGCTCATTTATTCCAGCTTGCCCAGTGCTGCTGGATCACATTATACAGGGAAGGGAATGTAGGATAAAGCTGCTGCCTGTAAATGTTGAAGGATTAATTGAACTGAATGTAGGGGGTAGAGAAGAATGAAGCTCCTGTGTTCTGTTAAAGTAAAAGTTACATTTACTGTAAGGGTGGTGAGGAACAGGCTGCCCAGAGAAGCTGTGGCAGCTCCATCCCTAGAATTGTTCAAGGCCAGGTTGGATCAACCCAGTCTACTGTAAGGTGTCCCTATCCATGGCCAGGGGTGGGACTGGATGATCCTTCCAAGCCAGAGCGTGCTGTGATCCTGTGCTGGGCTTGGCCAGGAGCCCTGTGGTGAGTGTGCCTGTCTCCCGTGCAGCTCTACGCCGAGAAGGTGGCCACGAGGGGTCTGTGTGCCATCGCCCAGGCAGAGTCCCTGCGCTACAAGCTCCTGGGAGGGCTGGCTGTGCGCAGGTGAGTACTGCAGCCTGCCCGGGGGGGAAATGGGGGGCTCCAGTGCCATTCCCAAAAAACAACTCCTCTGCGGTTTGAAGATTTAACCTGGTAATGCTGCGCTGAAACTTCTGTTCAGTTCACGCTTCTGGAGCGGTAGGAGTATGTCTGGTTGCAGGTTGTCTGTGGGGCATAAAGCTGCAGGTGGTCCTTTGGCAATCAATGAGCAGAGGGGTGAGGCAAACACTGTTCCAGGCTGGTGGCTGTGTTGTGGCTCAGGTGGCAGTGGCCCTGCTCTCCCATCCCCTCGGTGATGAGACGATGACGAGTCGGAAGCAGGTGGCTCTGGTGGCGGTGCCTCTGCAGCGTCACGTTCTGTGGTGCTGCATGGGGTCCTTCAGCAGCAGCCTCCTGTCACCAGTGAATGATCTAGAGGCATTTGTCTGAGAAGGGATGGGAGCTGCACTCCTGACACGTGAAACTGAGATTGGAATTGTGGTGAAATTCCTCCAGGGAGCCCTGTGGGTCTGGCAGAGTGGGCTCATGGCTTGGCTGTCCTCTCCCCGCAGAGCCTGCTACGGTGTCCTCCGCTTCATCATGGAGAGCGGGGCCAAGGGCTGTGAGGTCGTTGTGTCCGGCAAACTGCGAGGTCAGCGGGCCAAATCCATGAAGTTTGTGGATGGTTTGATGATCCACAGTGGGGACCCAGTGAATTACTACGTGGACACAGCCGTGCGTCACGTCCTACTCCGGCAGGGTGAGTGCCTGGCACGCAGATCCCTTTGCAGCTTAGTTGGGTTTCTTCTCTAGAACTTCAGAGACAAAAAAGTCTCAGGTCCTGGCATCCCGTTCCTGCAGGTTGGAGATTTCCCACTGGCAGGATGGAGGTTTCCCCCTGGCATCTGTGGGTTGAAACTCACGTGGTTTTGATGCACCTCTGATCTCGCAGAGTAGTTGAATTGTACTGCTGTGGATGGTTCAGACTCTGAAATTCCTGTTTGCTTGGGCTTTTGTAACTTGAACTCTCACTGTGGGATTTGAACGTTACATCTAATGTGGAAGTCATTTGGGAATGGAAAGCCAAGGGGCCTTAAGCAGCCAGTGTGGTCATACCAGATCGTCCACTTCTATGCTGATGAGGTTTGAATCTTTCCAGTTGGGAATGTGGCTGTACATTTTCCAGACACTCTCGCTTGTGTCCTGGGGCCTCTGAGGCTGGTGATAACTTCCAGATGAAGTGCCTGTTGCCTGGGTTTAAGAGCCCTTGGCAGCTGGGATTCTGGTTTTCCTGGCTCCTCAGGATGGGCAGAGAGAACAGGGGTGCTACGAGTGTCAGACAGTCTTCCCAGCTAAACCTGCTTCCACTTGTTCTCCCTCCTGGTAAAACACAAATGACTTGTGTGTCTTAACTGGCTTTGGGTTAATCAGTTGCAGAACTCCTGGTGTAGGGATCCCAGCATAGGCAGAGCTGTTTTCCAGCTTCCCTTCGGTGATGATACGATGACGAGTCAGAAGGGACATCCTCGTGTCATGGCAGCCTGCTCTGTGCCACGTTCTGTGGTGCTGTGCTAAGGCTGCCTTGGCCAGGGTGTCCTGCTCTTTGGATGATCTAGAGGCATTTGTCTGAGAAGGGATGTTAAAAAAACCCAGTGGAATTTCCTAGAGAAATGAGCTGAGGAAGAGGACAGAGTGTAAAACCAGGCTTAGAACAAATTCAGGGTAGAACTGCAGTCAGCCAAGGCAGTGAGTTGAATAACTTTGCATAACCAGCTTTAAGTTGCTTGAATTTACAACAGGGATATGAAGTCACAGTAATTAGATTTTTAAGCTGTAGCGTGTCTGTGTTAGTGTTGTCAGCAGATATTCAGTATGCAGAGAGACATTCTGCAACCTGGGTGCTCACCCCTATGAACATGTGCTTGATCTATTTTGTGTCTCCCTTATCCTGTCACTCTCTGCAGGAGTACTGGGAATCAAAGTAAAGATTATGTTGCCTTGGGACCCCAGTGGAAAGATTGGCCCCAAAAAGCCTCTGCCCGACCACGTCAGCATCGTGGAGCCCAAAGAAGAGATTTTGCCCACCACCCCCATTTCAGAGCAGAAAGGTGGCAAACCAGAACAGCCAGCCATGCCTCAGCCAGTGCCCACTGCCTGAGAGGTAAGTGCCTGGGAGCAGTGAGAGGGAGATTGTGCTGAGGATCCATGTAGAAAAGGTTCCAGGCCACCAAAAACACTGGAAGCTGATTTTTTTGGGAAGACGGGCTGCTGTGTTGTGCCCAGCACAGTGACCAGAGTTGGGTTTGAGCATTGCACTGGGTGAAGGGGACAGGGTTGAAGGCATGTAGCAGAGCAGCTCAGAACACTCCTCTGGAGATAAGATGATGGATCTGCCCGCATGCCTTGTTCCATGTGGTGTTATACAGCATGGATTGGAGACCTTGGATTATTGGAATGACTTGGGTTGAGTGCATGGATGTGTTGGTGTTGGACCAGCTGCTGCCAGTGTGCAACTGGCAGCACAGGGAATATATTCCTCATATATCCATCCTGTCCTGCCCCAGGATCCAGTGTGGGATAGTCTTAGAAGACATGTGAGAAAAGTTTGTAGGCTGCTTTTGTAAGGAAGTAATCACAGTTTGAAGTCTTACCAAGGAATCTGGCAAGATCTGCCTCAGTGGGAAAAAAGGGGATCGTTGGCCAAAAAGCAGGAAATGAGAAATGCAGTTTAATTGGAAAGCTTGGTTTGTTCTCTGTTTGGGATAGAATGATGGTCATGGAAAAGAGTTTGCCCCCAGCTCACTGAGTGTTTTGTTTCTCGTTGTAGGGTTTGTAACATCTGCAACCAGAAGCTTGTCTGTCCTGAAAACATCTCTTAATAAAATCACAAAAGACAGTGTTTGTGAAGGTGCTTTTTCTTTTTTTTTTTTCTTTTCTTTTTTTTCTTTTCTTTTTTTGAATTTTTTTTTTAATTTTCTCAAGATATACTCCAGGAAGATCTTGCTCCCCCCTTTGGTGTGGAAGGAATTCTCTTGCTGTGTTCCCCTTCTGGAGTGAGCTTCACCAGATCCTGATCCAAACAAAGTGGGAATAAAGGCTGATATCTATGCTAGATAGGTAGAGCTGGAGCAGCAATTCCATGTTTAGAGGGTCATGAGTAGCACACACTCCATGGAATACTGGTGGCTGTTCCCTACATCCCAGTCATCCCTTAGCCAATGCTTCCAGAAGGGGGAGCTTTTTTGGCAGTTTCCAAACCAGTGCAGCTCCTGTTAGGGTCACGTCTCTTTGGGTGTGGATTTATGGGGTGAGAGCAAAAGCACCCCTCAGGATTTCAAACCTGTCCTAAACTGTGAGGTGGGAGTGTCTGGTGTAAGTCTGGGCAGGAATGGGAAGAGACAGGCACATCATAGGACATAATGCACGTACAGGATCAAGGAGTTTTGATTTTGAGGAATTGAAAGCCTGTTTGTTGTTTTGGAATAGCTTTCACAGCCACATTCTGGTTTTAGGAGGTTGCTCTGCAGGAATTAGGCTGGCAGCGTAGGAACTGGAATTGTGAACTGTCTAGGGAGCCTCAGCCTTGGTGTTCCCAGCTTCTCTGGCACAGCTGGGAATCTGTTAAAGTTTCAAAAACAAGATGTGCCTTCTCAGGGTGTCCGTGAGTGATTTGAGGTTTCTGTGTGCACCACTCAGTGCAGAGATTTAAGTAGTTAATATAAATATCAGACTAATGCCAGCTATATTTTTTTAATACAAATTTGAATGTGGAAATAATCTGAAAATACATAAGGTGGAAAAGCAGCTCTGTCAGATCATAGGGGCAGGAAATGTTTGAAAGTGGGAAGATCTGAAGCAGTGAAAGTCACACCCAGTTTTGCATGTTGTATCTAAATTCTTGAACTTTCCCATGTGGTAGATGGTGATGGTTAGAAATCTCTCTTGCAGCCTCCCAGAGAGAGATGGATTTCCAGGAGATTGTTCCACTTCTTCCTGGTTGGAAGCTCTCCAACCCTGTCCATTAGCCTGTTCACTGGTGGAGTCGAGAGATGTGCAAGTCATGGGGAAGAGAAGGTTCCAAGGATCCCTCAGAGCCCTTCCAGTGCCTAAAGGGGCTCCAGGAGAGCTAAAGGGGGACTTTGGACAAGGGCCTGGAGGAACAGGAGACAGGGAATGGCTTCCCACTACCAGAGGGCAGGGCTGGATGGGATATTGGGAAGGAATTATTCCCTGGAAGGGTGGTGAGGCCCTGGCACAGGGTGTCCAGAGGAGCTGTGGCTGCAAGTGTGAGTATTTTCCATGTGTCTTGGCTGGAGTTAACACCACCCTGAAGCTCCAAAAGGGGAGGGAGCTCCTTCGGTTCCCCGTGTCTTTTGGGTGTTTCCCTTGGACAAAAGCCCTGGAAGATGAGCTGGGGGTAGGATGAATTTAGGAACTCTGGAAAGCTTTTAACTTAGTTTCGATATTGCTGTTCCAGGTTGATGGTGTTCCTGCTGTTCAGTCATTCCGATCTGGGGAAAATTAGGAAGCACCTGGTGCTATTCCAGTGTGGGAGGAGCTCCACAGGGATGTGCTTGCCCAGCCCAGGGAAAAGGGGACGTGTCTGTGCCTTTAGTTTTGCCTGTGAGTGGCAGAAGGTTCATCCCTTTCCGGCAGTGGGAGAACATGGATTAGAAGGGTCTGCCACTGCTGGATTTTCCACCTGGGGAAGGTATCTTTAGCCTGCAGTTCTTTCCTCCTCTACTTCCCCAGTGGATCCCAGCTGGAGGAACTTTGCCTTGGAGGGTCAGGAGGGCTGGTCCCTGTGGTTGTCAGCTCACTTTTTTTTATTCTGCTGAATGGCCCAGCAGGATAGGGCACTTGGTTCTTTACCTGTGGAGCATTAAAAGTGTTGGATGTTTGCAGTTTCAGGAGAAAACAAGGAAGGGAAAAGCTGCTAAGAGTGTTTCTTTCTCATGACTGACGTGCCACGGGAATTCATCTTGTGTATTGAGTAATTTTTGTCCATAGTCACTACATTAGGGTGTCTTGAATTTAAGGATAGTGAGGAACCTCCCTAAGTTTATTTTTCTCTACGAGGGATTCCAGCTGCCAGGGGTTCATTGAAAAAGTTTTATTGCAAAAGTACACAACTGTCACTGTGCGGTACAAGAACAGACAATAAAAGCCATCAGACAGCTGCATCCACATGATGCAAATTATTCACAATATCCCACAGTGTGTTCTTGCCCTGCCCACCCCTTTCACCCCAGCCTCCAGAACGTTCTGCGTGTGGGTTCAGTGCACTGAGTCACCGGGAAGTGTCCCCACATTTGGGGACATCCCTGGCATTGCCTCCTGCGTCCCAGCTCCTGGGAATATGCAGTATTGGGCTTCTATGTCAGCAGGGAAAGTCGGCAGGGAGATAAAGCAAAGCCATGTAGGTGCTCCTTGCTGGTTTCAGAGAACTGGGAATTCCACTGGATTTTCTTCATTTCCGTAATCTCAGTATTTGCCTTGTGGTGTCTCTCAGTGCATGGCAAGTGCTGCAATGCTCCTGGGATAACATCAGCTCCTTTAAATAGTACTGACCTCATGATATCCCTCAAAGAGGAGATAGGAGTAGCCTGGATCAGGCTGTGAAACCTGCTAATTATCAGATATAAATATAACTATAAATACCTTTGTTTTTCAGGGTCCCCTTATCCAGGTCAGCAGACAGGGAGCTAAAGTACCATGGAGCTTCAGCAGAGCATAATTAGGAAGTCAGGTAATGGCAGCTTTAAAAGCTTTGTGTTTAATTAAGCAAGAAAGTGGAGGTGAACTTGATCCCACCTCCCACTGAGAAGCCAGGCAGGAGTGCCTTGGGTCAGCTCCACAGGGAACTGATTGGAGCCAGCTCTGGTCTGAACTGGGAGAGCCCTGGCAGTGGGAATGGAGTCTTTCCCAGCCCTACAGGAAGGAGAAGTGAGAACAACTACACTCCTCAGTGATCCCAAGAGGTGAAGTGTTGAAGGGACCTCAGGTTACCCTTTCCAGAAACCCAAGCTGCACTTTGGGCTCCCCATGACACCCCAAAGCCCCTTAGTTCTCCATAAAGTGTTGATCCAAGGTGCTCTTGGCTTTGATGCTCTCCCTAAGGAGCTCTTGTGGTTGAAGCATCAAACGCAGAGCACAGGGTTAGGCAGGACAGAAGGGCACAACTCCATACAATCTCCATTCTCCTGTGCTGCCTCCTGCTCTGCTCCAGGGCCCTGCAGGGGCTGGACTGCACGACTGGCCCTTGGAGCTCTGTTACACCCCCCTGGAAAGAGAAGAGAGGAGCGGGGAGCAGCTCTGGAGCGGGGCACAGGGCACCCAGGCGGGAGAAAAGCGGCAGCGGTAAGCGTGCGGCGGGATGGAAGCATTTGGGGTGGGAGGGCAGCTGGAGCAGCAAGGAACTGAGCAGGAGGCTTAACCAGTGCAGGGAGGAGCTCAGCTTCAACGTGGCCACCTCAGCTGACTCCCGGTGACCCTCCAGTGCCAGGCTCCCCTGCTCCTCTCTGGAGGTGGGTTTGTGCAATCTGGATTTTGGGGTGAGGTAAAGTGTACGCTGGTTTCTCCTCACAATGCACCCTGGTCTGAATAGCACCCATGGTTCGAGAAGGATACAAAATAGTGTTTCCCATTTGTCAAAATCCCCCCCTAAAAACACACACACCAAAGCTCTGGGAAAAAAAACAACCCAATCAAAACAAACCCAACTACAACTCATCGCGCATCTTGTCGCCTTTGGGCCTCACGAGCCTGCCGATGAAGAGGATGGAGTTGGTTTTAGTGTCCTTGATCATGAAGATGAAGGGGTGGTCAGCGTAGAAGAGTTTGGGGTTCCTCATCTCCTCTCGGCCGTAGATGTCGGCGTCGTAGGGGTTCCCTTCCGTGTCCCATTCCAGAGCCGCGGCGTGGAACACGTTGGACAGGTAAAGGTCTTTCTTCCCGGAGATCTTGGACAAGTCAGCCTTGGTTTTGTCAATGGCTTCTGTCAGGCCCAGGCCACCCAAGTGTTTCTAGGAGGAGACAAGAGGTCAGCAACCCTCTCAGAGATGACACAGTGCAAGAGGGGAGAGGGGCAGCAGGCATGGATGACCCACCATCCCACTGTCGTTCCTCCCATCCCAAAGAACTGTAAGGCCCAACTCTTTAAGGACCTCCTTTACCTGAAGGTCGTGGCTGACTTCCAGGACAACTTTTGGCAGTGAGATGGCCACTGATCTCTTCTTCATCTTGCTAGTCCAGGTCTTGAGCTGCTCCTTGTTCAGCAGTTTCTCCACTCTCTCCAGAGGCTCCACGTGGTTTGGCATGATGAAGATCATGCTGGAGAGCTTGTGAGCCAGGGGCATCTCTACCACCTGGAGCTTCTCTGTCTCATCGTCGTAGTAGTTGTAGAGACCTTGAAACCAGAAGCAGGGGACAGTGAGATGTGGAGCAAAGTGAATTCAGCCTGGACTTTTCCCTGACCGGGAAGGAAAGAGAGTCTGGACACTCTTTTGGTAAGTGGCCCAGCATTATTGGAGTTGGCTGTGGCTCTCATTTGTGTGATGAGTCAGGATTTGTTCCCAACATCCAAGCACCCCATGGTAAACATGGATTCTCTCTGCTGACAGGGAGACTGAATCAGCAGAACAAACACTCCCCTGCTTTGCTGGCTCTCGTGAGGCAAAACCATCTTGCAAGCAGCTGGTGGGAATCTGGGTCAGGGAGAACAATGGTCCTAACTCCAGCTGTTCTTGGTGCGGGGCAGGAGGTTTCCCACTCACCTGTGCGGTGCATCATGGGCACTCCCACGGTGTAGGAACGGGTCACCATGAAGCCACGGTTGTCCACCATCTTATGATGGAACTTCTCATCCCAGTGAGCTACAAGAGAGACAAACACAGCTTTTAAGGAAAGGGGATGGGTGGTAATTCCATGCACAATTTCCAGCCACTGACAAAGAGCTGCCTCCAGTGGACCTAGGATTTGTCCACCTCCCCTTGGAGCTGTTGGATGATTTTTTAAGGCCCCTCCCAACCCAAGCTGTTCCATGATTATGTGTGTTGGCTCAGGGGAGGTTTTTGGTCACTGGTACCAAGAACTGAAGGTAGAACTTACGCTTGAAGAACATGGCGTTGACAATGAGGGCCCCGTCAGTTTTCTCCACGTCTTTGGTGACCTCCGGGAGTTTCCCATCCGTGGTCTGGGCCGCCCACTCGTTGATGGACTTGAGGGCGCTCCTCTTGTCTCGGAAGTTGATCTTGGAGTGCTCGTAGTTNACGAAGTCCTCGGCGAAGGTGATGGAGGCGGGGCCGTAGAGGCGGCTGCCAATCTTCCAGGTGACGTTGCGGGCGGTGCTGTTGCTGACGTCGCTGAGGAGCTCGGACAGCCCGCTGTGCACGTAGTCGTCGTTCAGCTTGTCCGCGCTCAGCACCGCCTTGGCCTGCGAGGCCGTCGTGGCCTTGCCCCCGAGGGACACCAGCCCGAGGGACGAGGCCACGACCACGGGGGACAGCAGGATGTTCTCCATGTCCTTGTCCTTGGCCATGGCGTGGTAGAGGTTGAAGGCCAGCGTGGTGCTGCGCTCGGCCAGCGTGGTGGCCTTGTCGCTCAGCTTCCTGTCCTCCGAGGGCACGGCCGCAGCGAGGCCCAGGAGGGCCAGCCCCACGATAATCCACATGGCTTCAGCAGCACCCAGCACCTCCCAGGACCTGCTGGGCAAGAAAATTCATCATCAGCGTGATCCAAACCCTTCCTGGAGCATCCAGAGATCCCAGGGCTCTTCCAGAGAAACCCGCTCCTTGGTTCCAGTGACATTGCCCCAGTGCTTCATTGGGGTGCAGCCATCCCGAGTCCACAATTAATCTTCAGGAGTGCAGGCTGCACCCTGGCAAGCAGAGCCTGTGCATTTGGAATGAAAGCTTCCTTCCTAAGGGTTTCCCTATATTCCTGTGTTAATGTACAGTGACTGATTTTAGGAAGGGTCAGGGAGTGTGAGGAACAGGTATTTCTCATGTGATCTTGACAAGGTAAGGGGGAATGGCTTTACAGTGAAAGACAGATTCAGATGGGATATTGGGAAGAAATTCTTCCCTGTGAGAGTAGTGAGGCTCCGGCACAGGTTACCCAGAGAAGCTGTGGCTGCCTCTGGGTCCCTGGAAGTGCCAAGGCCACACTGGATGGGGCTTGGAGCAACCTGGGATAGGGGGAGGTGTTCCTGCCCATGGCAGGGGGTGGAACTGGGTGAACTTGAAGGTCCCTTCCTACCCAAACCATTCCATGATTCCGTCCCCAGGGCAGGACAAAGCTCTGCCCTCATCAGGAAAAGCTGGAAGCGGGATGTTTGTGCTGCCCAGAGGCCACCCAGCACAGTGCTGCCCCTTGATCCAAGGGCTGCGTGGCGAGGACCGTCCTCTCTGGGGACCCCAGCCCGGGCCCCAAATCCTCATCTTCCTTGGCACTAGATGGAGCACGTGAGCTTCCACCGAGCAAAGCCAGAGGCAGCCCTGGAAAAGATCCTGCACTGTCTGATCAGCTCTGTTCGACTTTGGTTTGCCTGTGCAGCCCTGCCGGGGACGTACTGGGGCAGGGAGGTGGGGGGCCTCATCTTCCCCCAGAAGAGCCTTCAGTTCATGCCTCAGCTGGATGGATCTCATCCCAAGGTAGGTGAACCCATCCCCAGCAAGGGCTCTGAGCCCCCAGCTCCGGTACACGTGCAGACTGAGCAGTCCTTAGTGCCTGGAAGCCCTTTGGAGCTCATCCCACCTGGCCCCACACCTCCCCTCCCTCCTGCCTTCACTCAACAAACCTTCCTGCTGGCAGCTCCTCAGGCCTTAAATTCCACCTCCAGCTTTTGGAGGACTTTTTCCTCGACAGGAGCTGCATCACTACACTGAAGTTCTGTTCCTTGGTGGTCCTCTCCTCCCACCCTGCTCCTGCCCAGCCTCATGCTGCCCCTGGCATGGGGAGGCAGGGATAGGCTGCAGCGGGGTTAAAGTGTTCCAGGCAGGAAGCGAAGGGCCCGCTGGGATTACATATGGAAGGAAACACGCAGCACGTAGCCCCAGGCCAAGAGAGTGCGCAGTTCCACCAGGGACACTGTGCCAGAGTGAGAATTATGTAGCCTCAGAGGAGGAGGCGATTACTACCTAAAATCCTTTCTGGGAGCAAGGCTTCTGTTAAAGGGAAGAGCCATCCCAGCTGCCTCAAGAGCAAAGACTTGTGCAACAGGCTCAAAACTGCCCTCGACACTTTTTAAAGTGCAGCCAGGGTGACAAACACTGGAAGCCTGAGGAGGTTCCTTCTGGTTTTTCTGTTTCCCATTTATTTCTAAGGATACCTTGAAACTGTTTCATAGTGAGGTCAACGTTTGCCTTTTTCTTTCTGAAAGAAAACAGATACATGGAGTAATTCTCTTGTGAGCAGGGGGTGGCCTGCGCTGCTTCATCCTCAGCTTGAAAAAAGGTTCATTAATTACTTCACGGCCAGGTGACAGATTTGGACTCTGCTGAGTCACAGAGCCCAAGAAGGAGAAATTTTGCCCATTCTTGGATTACGGCAGTGACTATGGGTGAATTCATAACTCCTGGTGAAAATGGAGGGAATGTGGGGAATGCAGAGCCAGCAACATCCTCTCCTGTGCTTCCACAGCGAGGGGACGCCCATTGCCAGCGTGGCATTCCACAGCCTTCCCTGGGGCTGCCGGGACCCTGGTGGGATGTGGAGGTGCAGCCCTCCGAGGGCTGTTTCTCCCAGGAGCAGGGCAGAGCTGCAGGGCAGAGGAATGCAGGCAAAAGGCCATTTCCATGTCACCAGAGGGATGTGACACTTGGTTAAGGCAGCAGAAGGACCGGTCGGGCCGTCCTATGGCAGGAGGCTGCAGGGAGGGCTCTCATTCCTGCCTTGGGATGGTGCCCAGGGTCCTGGAGGCTCCCAGGCTGAGCCAGAGCAGGGGCTGGAGGATTTCACTCCCACCAAGCTAAACCTTCCCTTATCCCTATTTTCTTTTTCATCATTCTCTGAAAGCTTCTTCCTGCAGCTTCACTGTGACCACCTCTTGCAAACTGGAGGCAAAACTGGGGGATTTTTTAATTACCTTTCCTCGAAAACCCCGAGCCGGCTCATGGGACAGTCTGTACCCCCGTCCCCCACTTCCACCCACCCCATTGCAGCCTACCCCCCACGCACCCCCTTCTCCCATGCCATGACCCTCCCCCTGTTTTTTTTTTGCCCAGCCAGGAGGCTGCAGGACCCCAAAATCTCGTGTCCCCCCCCCGACCCTGCTGCAATCTCAGCTCGGTCTCCACCCTGCCAGCCCGGGGTCCCCCTCTCTTACCTGCGGGCTCGGGACGTGGCTTTGCTCGGCTCCCTGTGCACCTCCCGGTCCTGCGGAGGGGGTATATAAGGAGCCGGGGAGAAACTTCTGGAAAGTTGGGAAAACCCTCTCAAAAATGCCTGGGAGGGAGAGGAAGGGGAGGATCCGTCCCAGCTCCCTCCCGGCCCGCCGCCAATGGCAGGGAATGCCGGCCCCGCGCCGCCGAAGGGGGGTCGGGATGGATGGGGGGATGCGCGTTCCCGGAGCTGCCCCTGCCTGTCCCCAGCCTGTCCCCTGCCTGAGCCCCGCCAGCCCTCGCAGCAGGAATATGGGGACCTATTCCCTGCCCAAACGGTGCTTTTGTCTTTTTACAGGACTCGTGTCCAGCTTATTTCCATCCTCTCCCTGTTCCTGACATCTCCCGCAGCTGGATGGTTGTTGGCACCAAAGGCAGGTAGTGATATATTTATTTTTTTGTTTCTGGGTCGTCACCCTCCATACGAAATCCAGGGTGGTGCAAAGGGCTTCAAGCCACGACTGGAGCAGTCACAGGCAGCCAATGTTTAACACCTGCCCCATCCTGCCATCTGAAGTGTGCCCTGGTCGGTGACCTACAAGACAAAGGAGAAGGCTCCAGGGATCTCTCAGAGTCCTTCCAGTGCCTAAAGGGGCTCCAGGAGAGCTGGAGAGGGACTGGGGACAAGGCATGGAGGGACAGGACACAGGGGGAATGGCTTCCCACTTCCAGAGGGCAGGGATGGATGGGATATTGGGAAGGAATTCCTGGCTGGGAGGGTGGGGAGGCCCTGGTGCAGGGTGGCCAGAGAAGCTGTGCCATGGAGAGGTTTCTGCTGAGTCACAAGAGTTGACGCTCAGATTCAGCCCTGTCATGTTTTAGGACAGCACAGGATTGTTTTCACGGCAATCTGGGATGTAGGGATGTTTGAGGTACCACCCACCTCGTGGATGGTTACATCAGCAGAAGGATGCTGCATCCTTGTGTTCTCTAACTGATGTCTGTGACTCCCTTTTAATCACACGGTCATTTCATTTCCCCCCCTAATTTTGGCTCGGCCAAGTTTTTCTGCTTCCCTCTGAAGACAGCCTCCTGTTGCTGTAGTAGCAAACAGCACCTGATTTTTCCTTCTGGCTTTGAATATTCTGTTTGTTGTCTTGGAAGCATCTTGGTTTGGAATCGTCATTCCATTCCCTTTCACAGCTCACCTGTTCTGGAAGGTAGCATCCAAAAGTGCCATTTTTCTTTCATCTGAACTGTTCAGATGGTGCCATGTGAGCAGATACTTCTCATCTCATACAAAAGGAGATCTTTGAGCCCTCCCTGTAAAAAAAGTCTCCATCAGCTGCAACAAATTGATGCTCAGGGATATTTGGAGATACGGTCCCTTCACGGAGGGATTCAGTGGGAAAAAGAGTTTTGGAATACCTTAAGCAACAGATTTTGGTGCACTAGTATATTTTGGTGCAGTCAGCTTTGTTTTGTGTCTGCATAAATGATCAACAATGGGGTCCCAGAGTTTTTATAGCACAATTTTGGCTTTATTAAAAATTAATTTGCTGATATCAAGCCATCAATACCGAGGTGAATGTTACTGGTCTGTACCAGCAGCAGGTACCAGCTGAGAAATGAGAAAAGCTCTTTTAAACTTCCACTGTCAGCTGCTTTTCTCTGCCAAATTCTGAATTGCTCCACCTTCAAACCCTTCTGTGTAATTACTTCCCATGTAAGATTTTTTTCACCTTCCGAGTGAAATTTAAAATGAACCCTTAAACTTTTAATCTTTATTTCTTTCACTGCTTCCCAGCACCAAAGTCCTTTGACACTGGGGCCTCTGTCCTTCAGTCCTTTGAAATGACTTTGCCTCAATAACATGAATTTGGAGTAGAATGAAAATAGTTGTGTTTGGGGGCTGGCAGCCCAGCATAAAGATATTTCAGATTTTTCCTGATTTTCAAGTGTATATTTCAACCTATTCCTGCTGTCTCTACAACACAATCTGGTAGGAGCCACGAAAGACCCCTGCAGAGCTTTAGGTTGTGAATGTGCAGAAAATGAGTCAATTCTACCAAAATGTCAGCAAACAGCTTCATCGTGACTGTGAACAGCTTTGTCCAGGGCCGAAGTTCTGGAAATCAGGCTGCTCTGCATTGCTGGGGAGGATTCCTGCTGCTCTCCAATGATTTCCAGGCATGATTGGGCTGTGCAGAGGCGCTCCCAGCCCCCACAGTGCCACGTAGGAGCTCCTCCAGCGGTGGGATGGGGACTGGGAAGGGGGAGCCAAACTGGGAGTTGCCGTCTTCCGTGTGCCGTGCTCGTGTAATGAGCGGTTCCAGCTGCCAAAGGGACACATCCACTCCTCCAGCCCAGCTCCTCCCCTCCAAACCGCACTTGCGCAGGGCAAAACTCGAGTTTCTTTTGTCTGGAGTTATTTCCAGCATGGGTTGACCTCGTGGGTTTAGGGCAGTGCAGATGCACTGAGCCTTAAATTAAAAACCACCCCAAGTTTTTGTGACATGGGTGTGATCCTACAGCCCCCACGACAAAGGAGAGGGAGATTTCCAGGCTGTTGTTGCAGTGCTTGGGACGGGCCTGGAAAAGCTGCTGGGATGGAGAGCAGAGAAATCCAACTGTCCCAGGAATCCAGGTCTGTGGGAAACAATCCATGCCCAGCCATGGAACATCCAGATTGGTGCTGTCCTGGTTGTTTGGCTTCTTGTTTCAAGCAGTGTTGCCAATGCACTTGATAATCTGTTGAAGGAGTGGTTTGTTTCTACGAAAGCAGACACTGTGTGTTCTTTGGACAGGACTTTTTAAAGATAAACTCCAGCAGCTTTGCACTTTCACCTTACAGTGACCCAGGAGACTCATCCTGTTTTCCTGTGTTGGAGACATTCTGTCATCTTCTGTGCTGCTGTGAGGCAGTGCTGGTGCAGGATTTCTGCTTTCCAGGATCGTGCCTTAGGAGGGCAGGGATGCTCGGAGCCAGCACTGAGGAGCCTTAAAATCACCCAGTGCCACCCCCTGCCATAGGCAGGGACACCTTCCACTATCCCACGTTGCTCCAAGCCCGATCCAGCCTGGCCTTGGGCATTTCCGTGGATCCAGGGGCAGCCACAGCTTCCCTGGGCAACCTGAGCCAGGGTGTCACCACTCACACATGGAAGAATTCCTTCCCAATATCCCATCTGACCCTGCCCCCTGGCAGTGGGAAGCCATTCCTCCTTGTCCTGTCACTTTCTGCCCTTATAAAAAATCCCTGTCCCTCTTTTTTACAAGCCCCCTTTAGGCAGTGGAAGGGGCTCTGAGCTCTCCCTGGATTCCTCTCTGCTCTGGAGCTAGTCGGGGCTTGCCTGCTCCTCCAGGTCCCCACATGCAAAGATTTTGGGGGAATTCTGCTGCTTGGCTCAGCTCAAGGACAAGTTTGGGATCAGCACTTTAATCTCTTCCCTGCACACCCTCCTTTGGCACTGTGAGCTGGTCCATGCAGCCCCAGGCATCCCGGAGCCGTGGCTTTGCTGGCAGCAGTGCCCTGCACTGCAGTGGGATCCCAGCCCTTGTCCCCCTCTCAGGCTCTCAGCCATGGCCAGCTCTGGCCAGGGGGGAGCTGGGAGGGCCCAGCTTTGTGTGAGCAGACAGCACACAAAGGATGGCAGTGGAGCTGAAAGGCTGCATCCCGTGGATCCGTGCCCTGGCCTGTCTGGAGTGCAGCAGTGGGAGCCAAAGTCCCTGTGCCAATCTGCTGTGCCCAGCTGGCCATGCCAGCTCCAGGCTCTCAGGGAGCTCACTGGAGTTACATGTCCTAAAGGGGCAAATTCTGTGGATCCTCTGCAAAGCACTGATCTCCTTTTGCTTCCTCAGCAGGTGTGGTGGAGGAGGAAAAGGAAGAGGAAAAGACCCGATTGTCATGGAGCAAATTCCCCATCCACGGCATCATGCAGGTGTGTTGTGGTGCAGAAACCAGGGCAGACAGGCTACAGAGGCTGCAGCTGCAGCTTTCCCACAGGGCAGAGCAAGGAGAGATTCCCTTGATCCCAGTTTGTAATCCCTGTTTAACACTCCCAGAGAAAAGTTCAAAATCCACAGGGTTTCCTGCCAACACAGCGAGGCAGGGGGGCAGAATTCCTCTGGTGCTTTTGGGTGGAAAGAATGACAAATGTGTGGCCTCAGCACAGGGCCAGCACGGGTGGTGGCAGCTGGGATTGCAAGCCCCTGCCTCCCACACCTTCCTGGGAGCTGGGCTATGGCAGGAAGAGATAGAATCCTTGTGGATGTGGCAGGAGGGATTTGGAATCCCTTGGGAGGACCCACGGGGCTGTGGGGTCCTGGGCTGTGCCTACATTGATCCAGGAGTGCTGGTTTGGGGTCTTGGCAAGTCAAGAGGACTCCAGGATGCCTTTTCCAGACTAATGATTGGACTCTGTGGTCCTAGAGGACTTTTCCAGCCTTAAACTCTATGATTCTAAGAGGAACACTGGTGATGTGCACTCCTTACCCTCTCCCTTTTGCCTCACAGTGACTGGGACTGGCTGGATCCTCCCAAAAAGCAGCCAAAAAGAAAAGCAAGTGCTTGGTTTGTCAGCCACGTCAGCCCCATGGGCACAGGGGCCATCTCAAGGACAGGATGTGAGAACCCCAGGGCTTTGGGATGCTGCAGCATCAGTTTCCTCGCTGGAAACAGGCAGCAAGGCACATGCCAATTCCAGGTTTTCGCCCTTTATTACAAAATACGAGCAGAGAAGGCCCAGGTGGTTGGTCTGCTCTGCACAGAGTGGAACTGTGCTGAGGCACCTCTTGTTAAAAGCGGAGTTCACTCTGCTGCAATGAGCTCTCGCTTGTCTCTTCCTGGCATTTTCCAGGAGCATATGGGAATGTGAAAGGTCTGAGCTCTGTCTGCCCTTCCCCTTTGGCGGAAGCTGAGGGGAGGCTGAGCCCCACACGCTCCCCCCTCAGCCTTTCAGCCTCTCCCGAGGAAACCGATGTAAAAGGAAACCGTTTATTCTGGAGCCAGCTGAGGGAACAGAAACGCCCCTAAACCCGAGCCTGGCTTGGAGAGGGATCCTCAGGCAGCCAATCTTCTCCTTCCAGCACAGCACTGCTCCGGCTGGGAGGCGGGGTGGGCTCAGCCTGTGCTGTGTGTGCGAGGATGTCACACAACTGCCTGTCTCCCCAGTCCTACTGCTGTCCCCAAAAGTCTCTTCCTTGCTGGGAATCAGGTTCCCAAGCCCTAAAACTGCCCCTGTTGATGCCAGAGGAAGGAGGGGGCTGAGTGCAGGACAGGGCTGGGGGTTTTGCTGCCTTGGGGACTTTGTGGGGTTGGTGCAGCAGTTTGAAGGCAGGGAAGGAGGAGGGGAGGGATGAATCCCAGGAAGGACACGCTGGGCTCAGCGCTGGGCAGTGGCCCAGCAGGAACAAACAGCAAGTGCGATCCTCAGCCGAGTGCTGGGGATGTGTAAGCAAAGGGATGCTTAGGAAGGGGCTTGGCAGCCTCTTTGTCTATTCTGCTCTTGCAGGTGCAGCAGAAAAGCTGCCCAGAGAGATACAGCAGGAATCACAGGATCTCAGACTGGTTTGGGGTGGAAGTAATGCTAAAGCCCATCCAGTCCCACCCCTGCCTGGGCAGGGACACCTTCCACTATCCCAGGGTGCTCCGTGCCCCAGCCAGCCTGGCCTTGGAGACTGCCAGTGATCCAGGGCAGCCACAGCTTCTCCGGGCACCCTGTGCCAGGGCCTCCCCACCCTCCCAGGGGACAGTTCCTTCTCAATATATAATCTAAAATCTCTCCTTTAGTTTAAAACCAAACAGGAAAAGGGGTTTCATATTCCCTGGTTTCCAAGGACCATGGTTGCCCCAACCCTGGGGATGCTGATCTGGTGGGACCAAACCAGTTTGTGTCCAGATCTGAGCTGCTGCAGCTTTGCTGGGGATGACAAAATGCACTCACCTCGGAGGCAAATGTCCCTTGCTGTAGGTCCAGATTGGGTCAGGGGGCTTAACCCATAATGTGGCAGTTTAGGATGTGTCTGCAAGAAGCCAGGATGGATTCCAGGATGTATCTCCAAGGCCAGATACCCTTGGGAAGAAAGTGACATCTTCCCTGTGTCCCCACATGAAACCCCACTTAGCTTGAATACTCCTGCCTGCTTCAACTTTGCCAGCAGAAAATTGCAGTGTGTTTTTCCCAGCTACTGTACAGGTTCCCCATGAAAATCTGGCAGGGAAGAAGTGGCAGATTTCTGGAAGATTCAAGGAGCCCACATGATGCAACCCCGCTGCATTCTTGCAGAGCGACGCCTGCTCCTGAGAACTTCAGAAGGAGCTGCTCACATTTTATTCCAGCTGCCAGTGGGCTGCATCCACACATTAAAGACTTTTCCAGGGTCACATCCCTGTGCTGCCACAGCTCCTGGTATTGCAGAGCCACATTCCCACATCAGGGAGAGTTATGTTAATTTTAGAAGCAAACCCCACTCTCTGTTTTCCGTTTTTCGTCTTTTGTAACTTGCAGGGAGGAAAGCTGTGGATCGCCCAGTGAACTTTTCTCTGTTTCCCATTTCAGAATGAAGCTAGAAAGGCTTTTTCCTGATCTTCCCAAATGCCTTTATGGTCATGCACTTGGCAGTAAGAACAACAAAGATGGATCCTGGAGCAAGGGAAGCTCTGTGGCTGTTGGATGGGATCTGCCAGCTGAGTCACACAAGGCAGATCTGACTCATCACGTCAGATCTGCATCTGCAGATGTCCCAGGCTTTTATAAAGTTGGGCAAGGCTCACTATCCTCTGTAAAAGTTGGGGATACTGAGGCAGGGAAGGTGAGTTTGGGGCAGACTCACCAGGCAGACAAACCAGGCTGGTTTGTGCTGCTTTCCTTCTCCACAAGGACACTGAAGACTTGACAGGGAGCCCCAGAGGCATCTTCTCCCTCTCTGCACAATCTGCTGAGGGCTGGGAGCCCAGGATGTGGAGCTGCTCTGTGTGGGATTATCCCAGCTCCAGTCTCATCCAGCAGAGATGGATCTCATGGCCGAGGGGTCCTCTGGATTTACAGAGCAGCCTCTGTATCCTTGTCTTCCCTCCCTGCTCCTGGTTACTCTGCCATAAACCCCAGGCAGGAACAGGCTCCGCTTTGTGTTTTTGTAGCCTGTGGGACCATGAGCGATGCCTTTCTCCATCGTGGATGCCCAGACTGTGCTTCCCACAGTGGGAAGAGATGCAGGAGCTGCCTCTCTGCACCTCCAGGCAGCACACTCCAAGCTCCTGGCCCAGAATTCACTGAACATCTCCTGCATGTCTCTGGATCTGACAGCTGTTCCCAACACTGGAGGAGGCATCAGAGCTGCTGAACTTGGCTTTGTACAGAAGGTCTCTTGTTCAGCCTGGGGCAGAGGTGCTTGGGAGAGGTGGGGTGGGAGGTTTGGATGAATGAGGATCGTTGTTTCACTCCTGATTCCCTTCAGGAGGGGTGCTGGATGTTTCCCAGCTGTGCACAAACAGCTCAGATTCAGTCTTAGAAATCATTTGCACTTCTGGACTCTGTTGGCTTTGACGTCAAGACCTGAATCCCCCTGGGATCACTCCTGGTTTGGGACCCAGGGGATGCTGTGGTTACAAAGACACGTGTGAATCAAAGCCTCTTACAGCTGCCCTCCTCCTCTCCTGCCTGGATCTGGCTTAGCCCCATCCATTTGGGAATTATTTCAAGCTCCTTTGCTGCCTGAACACAGAGAAGCAGCACCAAAGAACTTAAGGCAGCTCCTGAGTTTTGAACAGTTCAGGATGCAAGTCATGGCTGCAGTTTAGTGGGAGGGAAACACTCAAATCCTGAACTTCCAAGGGTTTCTATTGGATATGGAGTACCCAGTTCTGGTTATTGTAGTTTCCAATGACAAAGCTGTGTGCTGGACACACAAAATTATGGAGAAACTGCAATTTGTACATTGTGGAATTGTCTTCATTTTCCAAGGACCCCCTCCCCTAAATCCATAAATATCTTTATACCAGACCGTGATGGTCCTGTCTTGATGAATTAACAATTGAACTATGGTTTTCTCCCTAATTGCAGTTTATAGAGTAATTGAATCTGCTGGAGGCAAGTTCATCAAATATGGGATGCACAGTGAATCCACTCGGGGCTCTCTGATTCACCACATGCCGTGAATCCAGCAATTCTCTGCCTGAAGCTTCCCTGGCATTTCCCCATGGTCACCCTGTGGAAGGAGGTATGAAGTGGAAGGTGGGGCAGGATGGGGAGACACCCAAAAAGCCCTGCAGGAATTTGGGCACCGCAGGGCTGATGTAGAGTCAGTGCAAACAAATCCTTATGGGTGTGAGAAGCACTGGGCGCATGGCACCGTGCACCCCAGAGATCCTTTAGGGTCTCTTCACCTGTGTTGTCCCATTAGCTGGAAAATCCCAGTGCTCTGGCTTCAGCTAAACAAAATTGTGTGCCTTGGTGCCAGCCCTGCACCCCTGGGGCACAGAACCACTGTCCTTGAGGGTGGGATCGGGGTGAAAAAGCTCCTCCAGCCTTGGCTGCCCCCATGGTTTCTGTCTCCGGTCCCAGCTCCAATCCCACGCCCTGGATCCTGCACTGGGAATACACTTCTGGCTCTGTGGGGCTGCGACCAAGAGTTTCCCATGCTTCAGAAAGTGCCATAAACCCACAATAAACAGCACAGCCCCTGCACTACTGTCCCTGAGCTCCCCTGGTCCCCAGTGCAGCTGGTGCTTAAACACTTGGGAGAAGAATATTTAGGATTTCTGGGCTGCAGAAGTGTCAGTGTGGAAAAGGCTGCACCAAAGCAGAGAGACCAGCGGAAATAGATGGATTTAAAAATAGCGGAGAGCAGAGAGGGGCTGGCTGGGATTCGGGAGCTACAGAGAGCTGGGAGCACACAGATCCAATTAGGGAGCTGCAGGACCCTGCTCCCATCCCTGGGCACAGCTTCCCCTGCAGAGACTCCCCCGTGGCTCTGGCACTGTTCCCCTTTCCTGGGGTTCCCCAGGGAGCAGATCCCACCCAGCTCCACGAAATCCTCTCCGTGCATCCCCAAACCCACCCCCCGAGCCCCTCTGCGGGGCTGGGCGCTGGCAGAGATTCTCCCCCAGGGAATCTCTCCCGAGCCTGGGGAGCCGCCGCTGCCCCGGGCAGGGACAGTCCGTCCTCCGGCTCCGTGTCCCATGTCCTGTGTCCCGGTCTCGCTGCTCCCCCCGCTGCCCGGCTCTGGCACCATCCCGGGCTGGCTCCAGCCTTCCCCAGCCACCAGTCCCTGCAGGAGCAGCAGGAAAGGCTTGGTCTCCACGGCCCAGCCCCGGGATGTGTCCCAGCGGTGTGTCCTGGGAGCCCCCTCTGCCCGGGAGAGGTGTCTCCCCTTGCACTTGCCCTGGGCATGATGCTGTTTCAGGCCAGTCCTCCCTGCTGGAAGGGGAAAAGCAGAGCCAAGAGGAGTAACGAGGCTAGCAGGGGCCAGGAGGGGAAAAGGGAAGCCAAAATGGATGTAGAAATCCCTGGAATTTTTGCTTGTTGTTTTTCCTTGTTTTGGGTTGGAAAGGACCTTAAAGATCCCCCAGTGCCACCCCCTGCCATGGGCAGGGACACCTTCCACTATCCCAGGCTGCTCCAAGCCCTGTCCAACCTGGCCTGGAAGGGGAACTTAACTTATTTCAGACTCTGCCAAATACAATTTCAGCTGTGGTTTATTAGATTTATCACTAGAAATACGATGATGACAGTATAGATAACCCCAAACTGTGGGAGCATGGCACGGGTGCCCGAGAGCAGCATGACAGGAGATTCCTCATGTCTTTCCAGGTTTCAGTTTCAAAGATGCTATTCTGCCTGGGAGCAGAGAGAGGGAGTCCTTCTCCTTCTCTTTGAGGGACCTGCAGGATCCTCTTCTCCTGAAGGGGGTTCCCCAGGCTGCCCAAATCCCTCCCAGGCTGGGCTGGGGATGCAGTGTGCCTAGAGGAGAGAGGCAGGAACAAATGGGATCTGCAGGAGAATCTGGGCAGAAAGTCTGTAGGGATGGCAGTGACTTGGAGCAGCTCTGATATAAAATCACACAGTCATTATGGCACAGAATGGTTTGGGTCAGAAGGGACCTTAAAGCTCATCCAGTCCCACCCACTGCCATGGGCAAGACACCTTCCAGGCTGCTCCAAGCCCTGTCCAGCCTGGCTGTGGACACTTCCAGGGATCCAGGGGCAGCCACAGCTTCTCTGTTTTTGGGACATGTCCCTGTGTCCTGGAGGGATGTGCCAGGATGCACAAGCAGCAGGCAATCCCTTTAGCAGGGAATGGGAAGGGCTGGCTTCCTACAAGGCACCAGGGATTTACAGTGATACCCTTCAGGTCTCCCTTCAGCTCTGGGCCAGAACTGCAGCCTCCCAGTAAACAACACCCAGAAAAGGGGCTTTGGCTTGTAGGGAAGTGTTTTGTTTCCTTTAATTAACTGGATCTGTGCTGGATGGAGCCCGAGCCTGTTCTCAGTCACCGGTGAGCCCTGAGCTGTGCATGATCAGAGCTGACAGCCCCAGTGGTGCTGGTGCCCATGCCAGGAAACCCCCCTGATCCGACTGAAAAACCCCTACAGGTCTGACACAAAACATTCATGTTCAGGGGATGGATATTGGAAATGAAACCTCAGCAGCAGTTCCTGCTCAGGTCCCCTCCTCTCCTGACTTGGCAATTGCCAGCAGCGAGGAAAATCCCTGCAGAGTAACTCAGGGTTTGCTTACAGCCCCTTGCGTTGGGATAACCAAGTGAAGCAGCAAGTTTTACCCTTGTGTCTATCCAGGAGAGAGAAATTAGAGGCTGTCAAGGTTCTTAGAGCCTGGCTGGGGCGATTTACCAGGGATCTGAGTGCCTGTGCACACAGCTCCAGGTGCCTCCTGCTCGCCCTCCTTCAGGACACGGGAGCTGCTGGCCAAAGGGGGAATTCGGGGCATTTGTTATTCCCTGACACAGTCCATCAGCAGGCTGCCTGCCCAAGGAGCTGCAGCTCAGGGGTTTGCTTGCCTTGGAGGGAGGAGCTGCTTTATCATGGCATGGCAGCTCGCCCAGGGAAGAGCTGGGAGACAGCTGGGATTTATTCCGGACTTCTGCTCCTGTGGGGAGGCCAGGGGTCAGAGAGATGAGCCAGGCTGCAGGAGGGAGGCAGGGAGGGGCTTTCACACTCCTGTGAGCACTCCAGCACTGCATCCCCAGCCCCAGCGCTCTCATCCCAGTTCCCAGAGCTCTGTGCCTTTCCCTGACCTCGGCTCAGCAGAAACACGGAGTTGGTGCTGCTCCATCAGCTCCATCCCCTGCCTGATCCGTGCTTGCTGCCCACCCTCTCTGCACCCACCCCGTGTGTTTCCCTTGAGGAGTCCTGTTCTGTCTCCAAACCCATTCTGCTTCCAAAGGATTTATTTCTGCACTCCCAGCTCCCCTCTCCGTCCTATAAACGGAAAGGCTTAGGCAGACACTGCTGCACATTTAGAGCTGGGTGACCACGAGATTTGCTGCAGCCAGTCCAGTCAGCTGATCCAGCCACACTCATTCAAGGAATCATTTTCCACTGACAGCCAAGCTGTGGCTGCTCAGAGTGGGGGGAAAAAAAAGGGAGACTTGTGTTTGAGACACCTGGAGAGAGGGACACATCTCTGCCCTTCCTATAGCCCGAGCTGCTGCATCTGTCAGGGTAAGCAGCTGTAGGGTGAGGTTATGAACCAAAAGAGGGTGGATTTAGATGGGATATTGGGGAGGAATTCTTGGCTGTGAAGATGATGAGGCCCTGGCACTGGGTGCCCAGAGAATCTGTGGCTGCCCTTGGATCCATGGCAGTGCCCAAGCCCAGGTTTGATGGGGTTTGGAGCAACCTGGGATGGTGGAAGGTGTCCCTGCCCATGGCAGGGAGTGAAACTGGATGAGCTTTTAGGTCCCTTCAACCCAAACCAGTCTGTGATTCTGTGATTCTCTGTTATTTTCCCAATACTCAGGTTCTCCTCTGGACTCTTCCCTTCCACCTCCAGCTTTCTACAGTCTCATTCCAGGTTGTGTACCTTGAGAAATTGAGGTGTGTCCCCAAGGCTATCCTGGGCCTACTAAATCCCAAAGGGTTGGATCCCTGCTGTGGTGTGGAGCTGAGTTAAGGTCTCTTGCCACAGCAGCAGCTGCTGCACCACCAGCCCTGCAGCTCCTGCAGCTGTGGGCTGTGGGACCAGGTTCTGCTCGGTGGCCATGGCAAGAGGCACCTTCTGCCCCTGTGGCTTTGCCACTTGGCCAGGAGGAGAACTGGAGGTGGGAAGTGAGTGATTGCAGCTTCAGCAGATGGTTATCCCATGAATCATGGGCTCCCTGGCTGTGTGGTCATCCCTGGATGGCTCCTGCTGGACCTGTTTGTGCACATGCAGCTGACCTGAGCTTTCCTGGGAGGGCTGAGCTCCCTCACGTGGCCTGCCCAGCCCTGGTTGCACCTCGAGGCCACCACAGGGACAATTGGCACATGAGATGTCTCTCTTTTGATGCTCAGTCTCCCTGCCCTCGTGATGGGGCAGCTCTGCCCAGTATTCTAGAATTCCCCTCCCCTCCTTCCCAAAACACAGCTGGGAGGGAGTGGGGACCTCTCGGACACGTCCCTGCCAGCTGAAATGTCAGGGATTCAGGGCAGGTCTCTGCTGCTTGGCTGATCTTCAGCTGCCCTCACCCCTTGTTGCTGTTGGGGGAAAACCTCCAGGCAGAGAGAGGGGCAGGAGGGGATGGCTGAGAGGGAAATTCCTGCCAGGAATGAGTCAGCCCCTCATGCTACGCCTGGAAAAAGCAACTGTCCCCATCCTGCTGCGATGCTGGGGCAGAGGGGATCCCTCAGTCCTTTGGGATCCCTTTAGGCTTTATATTGTCCTGCTTTAAGGTAAATTAGGCTGGAGTTACACCCAGCTTAGGGAGAAGCAGCAGAGCCAGGTATCAGATCCCAAACGACTTCCCAGTTCCTGGCTGGTGAGGCACAAAGCATGGGGTGACTTTATCTGCTTTGCCCACATCCTTTGTGTCATTTTAAACTGAGGGGAGAGATTTTAGATTAGATATTAGCAAGAACTTCCTCCCTGGGAGGGTGGGGAGGCCCTGGCACAGGGTCCCCAGAGGAGCTGTGGCTGCCCCTGGATCCCTGGCAGTGTCCAAGGCCAGGCTGGCTGAGGCCTGGAGCACCCTGGGATAGTGGAAGGTGTCCCTGCCCATGGCAGGGGTGGAACTGGGTAGTCTTTTGAGTTCTTTTCCTACCCAAAACAAGAAAAAGGAAAAGCATTTATTTCTGCTTCCCTCCCTGCTTAGCATTAAATTTTCTGAAAGATTCTCCTGCACAGTATCAGCCTCCTGAGCAATATGAAATTTGCAGGAAACATCCCCTGCTTGTGCAAAACCCTAAAACTCTCCTGCCTATAAAACTATTTTAAATCAAGGAATACTGGAGATGGTTTAGGGAGGGAGGGAGCAGCACTAAACCAGCTTTGAGCGTGGCTTTTGGGCCTGTGATGGAGCTGCACAGCACAATCCAAACTTAACTTTGCTGGGGGGCAGGATTCATGCTCTGGGAGAATAACAAACCACCCCCTCGGGCTGAATCTGGGGCTGATGGCTGGAATTTGAGGAAATCCTGTGAGTTTCTAGTCTTAGGCTGCTTTTTCCCTAGGTAGTTTATTCCTTTAAATAGAAAGGCTTAAATGGGATTGACTCCTGCAATCCTTCTGGCCTGGCTGGGCTGTAATCTTTAATGGCCAGCCATGGGCAAGGATGTCACATCTCACACCCCTCCTGCTTCTGCTGGGAAGGGAAAACACTCAGGAGCCCTCACTTTCTCAGGTGGCACCTGGAGATCTATCCCAGCTCCGTCCTGCTCCCTTGGAACGGCAGGGAAAGGACCCTGGTGTGTGACAGGACCCCATGGAATGGCTGGAGCTCTGCCAGGGGAGGTTCAGGTTGGATTTAGGAAAAGGTTCTTCCCCCAGAAGGTGCTGAGCACTGCCCAGGCTCCCCAGGGAATGGGCACAGCCCCGAGGCTGCCAGAGCTCCAGGAGAAGTTGGACAATGCTCCCAGGGATGCACAGGGTGGGATTTTGGGGTGTTTGTGCAGGACCAGGGGTTGGACTCGACCATTTCCCAGGACTAAGGGAGGAGAGATGCCCAATCTGGTGCTCTGACTCACATACAAAACAGGTCAGGGAGCTTTATCCCCCACAGTGTGGAATGGCATGAGGAAACAGCTTTTTTAGGATGACCAGTTATGGATCTGAATGTCCATTTAGATTTCAGATCTCCAGGAGAACCATCCACCTCATCCCCGGCGAGCAGATCCAGGTTCCTCCACAGTTTTCCAGCAGGATTTGCAGTGGGTGGTCACAGACCTGAGAGCGTGGCAGCTTTGTCAGTGGTGCTGTTTGCTGCAGAAACCACGTATTTTTATCCTTGTGTGGAATAATCACGTCCTGCTGAAAACCAGCATTTGTGCAGCCAGGCTGACTTTGGAAGTGTCACTACCCTTTGCAGCTGCCAAGACACCAACCCTGGATTTCCTGACCCTCTTCTTCCTAAACAATCCTGAGCCAGAAGAGCACGTCCTGGAGGACAGCTCCCAGTCCATTTTCCCCATACTGGGCAGCAGCTCCCACACCGGGATGCCCTTATCTCTGTCCATCCCTGTCCAGAGGGCCCTTGGCTGCTGCCCCAGCCTGCCCTGAGTGCCCCAGCTTGCTGATGCATCTGCAGTCCTCCCTCAGGGCACAGGGGAGGCCCAGTGGAGCCTTTCCCTTCTCCCACCACCCTGTCTTGGAGTGTGTGGGAAGTTCAATGCTCCTGGGAGGTTGGGATGAGTCAGTGTTTGCACGTCCTGAGTCACTCCAGGGAGTTGCCAGAGAGGAAGGGGGGGATGCCCAGTGTCAGCTGGGGGTGTAAATATCCCAGGAAGTACTGGCTGAAAGAAAAATTCCCATTGAGAGATCACCACCTCGTAGGGTCCAGCAGGGCCACCACCATGGACCGGAGGTGTCACTCCATGAGAAGAAGTTATTTCCTGGCCCTGTTTCCATGTCAATCCTTTCAGATGGCCCACAGCTGATTATTTGGGAGGGATGCTACATCCCCAAGCCATGGCTCTCCTTGGAAACTGCCTGGGATATGCCAAGGGGTTCCTCTTGGCAGCTCCCTCAGAGCAAGTTTGTGGAACCATGGCATCCAACATGCCAGGGAGGCCATGCAGGAATGCCAGGCAAGTCCTCAAAGCAGGGCCTTTGGGATGGCTTTTGAGTAGAATTAATTCCCAGTTCTCCCACTGATTGCATTTTTTAATCACTATTTTGGGGGGTTTTTTGAGCTAGAGGTGCTCCTGAGCTCATGTGATGGCTTTGGGAGTGGGTTGGCTCAGGAGTCCATCCCTGGTGCTCAAAACAGGTTTAGGATTTAAAGGGGAGAGCGGACACCCACGGTGACACGCCCACAGGCACCTGGATGTCCTCTGTGCCTTGATGAACAGCCCAGAGAACAGCACAGGATACTTCAAATACACACCCGGGCTTTAGATTTTTGCCTCCATTTTCCAGCTTGAATGGAATAAATTCCCAGGTCAAGAAGAGCTGGAAGAACCACCCCAGGAATTTTTGTTCTCAGTCTCCCTGCCTTTAACATGAGCTAAATTTTCTGTGCTTGCTCACAGCAGAGGCTGAGCAGGGAGTGAGGCCAGAAAAACAGGGGGTCATGTCAGACTTCCTTTTTTTCTCCTCTTAACACTGAAATAAAAATATATCCCAAGCTTGTTTTGGGATTAACAAGAAAAAAATTGCTCTTGATGGGAACCATCTGTGGCCGGGAGATGCCGGCTGCTCTCCGCTTCCCACCCTCACACAGACGCCGTCATTCGGGGCGTGCTCCTCTCCCAAATATTATTCCTCTCATCCCTGTGCTGCTGGGAGGAATCCCAGCTATTTAAGGAGGCTTTTCTCCCAGCAGTTGAAAGCAGCAGCAGCTCGTGACACCTGTGGAGGATAATATTTGCTCTCCTCATTACAGCCCCAGTGCCCAGCACAGCTTGCTGGTGGCTGCTGGGCTCGCAGGGTAAACACTTGCAAGTGTCTTGGTTGTGACCTTTGCACCCCAGACGTCACCTCAGGGTCCAGGCAAACATCTCCAGGCCTCTCCTGCCTGTCCCATGAACCAGGAGGGGAAATCTGCCCCCGGGAGTGGAGATTCCCTGGCTCTGCCTCTGCTGTGCAGATGGAAATGAGGGGGTTGGTGCCGGTCCCTTCATGGTGCCGAAGGATGAGGTGATTTCTGGGGTGGACCTTGACCCCGCTGAGGTTTTGGGGTGGGCAATAACAGCTTCTGGGCTGTGTTGGCAACGGGAGGATGAAGAGGTGCATGTGCAGCATCAGAAACTCCAGAGAGATTTGGAGCAGAAGCCTCCAAGGCCAGGAAGAGGAGAGGAAGCTCAAGGTGAAGGCAGCAGAATCCAGGGCAGGTCTGGCCCCGGGAGGAAAGGCTGGAAGTGTTTCTCTGCTCTCTCCATGCAGCTGAGGACCTGCCTGGCTGAAATGTCTCCTCCTGGGATCAGCTCCTGACAGGTTGAGCAGGAATTTGGGAGCAGGACGAGCCCAACAGGTTCTGGGCTGTGAAGCCTCCTGGATGGCAGCACACCCATGGCCTGGGATCCAAGAGCTGAACTGAAACGTGCCCAAAGGAGCATTTTGGGGGATTTCCCAAACCTGCTTGGATGAAGGACTTTTGTTTGGGCCTTGACATCTTCAGAGTGATCCAGGCCTGGCCTGGGAGGTGGTTTGGATTCATTTGGAGAAAGGAAGGCAGGACATTAGGTCTTGCTTACCCTGCCCTCCTGGCTGTCCCTCAGTGCGGGGACCCCCAGTTCCTGTTCTCCCCCAGAACTGAGTTAATCCTCATCTCCTCCATGGGGCCCAGCATGAGCTGGCTGGAGTGGAGGATGCTGCTCCCTCCTTCCCCCTGGGGCTGGCACAAAGCATCACAGTGCCACTGGTGGATTTGGTGCTCCAGCAGATGAAGGCAAAACGCTTTCCATCTTTGAGGCTGGGAAAACCCATCCCACAGACAGGGGCTTGGCCCTGCAGCTGGGGGTGCAGCCCATGCTCCCATCCCAGGAATGTGGGATGTTCTGGTGCTGCTTTGCCCAGCCCTGCTCTGACCACAGGCTGGGACACAGTCCTGGCTGCTCGCAGAATATTCCATGAATCTGTGAATCCATGGCTATTGTAAGGTGCTCACCCAAAAGCTGCTGGTGTGCAAGGACGACTCATCTTTCCAAGATCTTTTAACAAATCCCTCCTGGGCCAAATATACCCCACAATGTCAGTCTGGCTTTAACAGAGGAGGGTGTTTGTGCACAGTTACTGATGCTTGGAAAGCTGAATGCAGGTGCTGTGCTTCACCCATCAAAAAGCAATTTACAGATTAAATTTGTAGAAATTTATGTAAACTGCTGGAACAGCATCACGTAGAACAACATTACATTGTAACAGGAAGAAAAATTGCTGTTGTTTTATTGGCCATAGAGGGAAATGGATTCACATAACGTTTTGAAGACAGGGAGGTTTTGAACTCTGAGGGTTTAATCTCAGCAGTGTTTGTGCACACACGCTCCATCCCAGGCAGGCTGAGCTGAGGCTGGGATGGGTTTTCATCCCCCGTGACGGGGTCAAACCTCACATCTCCATCCGAGAAAACTCTGGGATAGAGAGGATCAGAAAACTGATTTCTCCCTGGCCTGGCTGAATAACAGAGGCTTTGTTCAGGGATCCAGGTCAGGGGTTTTATTTCAGTACCTGCAAAGGAGCTATGAGAAGAATGCAGCAGGTTCCTCCCGGCCTGGAGAAATGCAGAGATATCTCCAAAGGTGTTTAATATTAACTGGAGCGGGGCACATCCCTGAAGGGTTTGATTGTGAGCCTATCTGTGTTTGTATCCAAACATCACCTGCAAATCCATAATGTGGCCAGAGCTGGAGCAGGTGAAAGTCCTCCTGGAGGGAGACGGGTCGATGACGGGTTTGTCAATAAAGATCATCCCGTGCTGGCACCAGGAATGTGATCCATGAGCCCAGACCTTCCTGAGGAGGCACAGAACAAAGGCCTCAGCCAAAAGGCTCTGATTAATGTGCTGGTGAAGAGAAGAGGGCTGGGTGGGCAGGGAGCAGAGGGAACAAAGCAGCTCTGTGTGCACCAGGCAGCCAGTGAGTGGCTCCTGGGAGAATGCTGGGATTTGCTTTCCAGGGTGGATGTGACGGGAGCTCCTCCAGAAAAACCCACTGGGACTGTGATGCAAGTAAGGTTTGGCCTTCACACTCACCCTCTCTGACTCTTCTGGTCAGATGTTATCAGAAGCCCCTTTTGATAAAGCTCCTTCTCACAGGGCAGGGAAGTCTTGCACCACAGAATGACAAATCTATTTCCTTCCTTGCTGTTTCAGCTGTATTTGTTTATTAAGTGGCTGCACTAGAAAATACTGTTAAACAAAGTTTAATTTAAAACCAGTTCGTTCAGAGATGGGTTTACTTACATGCCCTGAAGCTATCCCAATATATCTGGAATCATGGAATCAGTAAGGCTGGAAAAGACCTCCAAGATCATCACATTTAACCTTTGACCAAATCCCATCATTCCCCCAAACCATACTATGAAATGCCACACCAATGTTTTGTTTTTTTGGTTTTTTTTTTGTTTTTTTCCACAGGAGACTTGTGTTTATCCTAAGCTTGATACTGAGAGCAGGAGCTGGAGGTTATGAATGGTTTAATTCCTTCCAATTAATTGTGGGGAAAAAATGCCAGCAGATAAAAGGTCACAAGCTTGGAACACAGGACTAAGTCTTGTCACCAGCTCAGCTGGGGGACCCTTTATGGCAGGGACTGTCCTTGCCAGGACACTGCCCAGCTCCCTCCATGTAGAGGGCTCTGGATGGACTGAGCAGATCCATGTGTCTCCACCCCTTTGAAGGGCTGTGGGGCCAGTCCAGGAGTTGTTTGCCCAAGACAATGATACAAGGCAACATCCTTTAGGGCTTCAGAGGGACAGGAGGGCACAGGGTGCTCTTCATCCTGAGACGCTTCCATGGAGACCGACATTCCTCACCTTCACCACAAAAACTGCTCCTGGCTCCTCCAGTTCTTCCCAATTTTATATTTATTGTATTCATTTCATATTTATTGTTATTTTTATGACTGAGCCATCCCTATTTCCTCCCCCACACTGCAAGGCTTCAGTGCAGTCATCAGGGGATGCTGAGGGTGGCAGGGACCTGATTTACCTGCTCCAATAATCCCTGCCTGTGACTTCCCTGGTGTGGATGTACATCCCTCTTATCCCCTGGAAGGGGTTGCTGGTTAACTCCCCCAGAGCAGGCAAACACAGCCTTTGTGCAAACAGTGTTTCCTGACCTGGTGGACAAAAGATACCTTCATTTCCAGTTGCTGGGTAACATCAGATATTCCCATTTTCACCCTCAGCGATGTCTTCAGGGCTCACCAGTTCACCATGGCTTCTGCTGCAGGGATGGAGACCTTGCAAGGGCTTGCTGGGGCAGCTTGAGGAGGCAAAAAAAAGAAGTGAAAGAGAGGTTGAAATGCTGAGGATGTAACAGGGAAATGGCTCTGCAAGCCCTCCCTGTAAATGCTATTATGGTAAAATAATTATGCCTGAGGGGACGCTTACAATCAACACCCTCCTTGTACTTATTGGAGGCACAAAGGCCGTGGAGAAGGAGGTAGGAAAAAGGACCTTAATGAAAATAATGGCAGCACAAACACAGGAAAGCGCCGGGCTCCCTCGTGCTTGCCCCGCATTCCCCGAGCACTGGAGCAGGCAGAACAATGGTGTGTCCCTGCGCAGCTTCCTTCCCCTGCCCGGGGGATGCTCCGGGGCAGCCACAGCCGGGATTTACCTCCCGGAGCTCCTCTGCGCGGCTCCACTCCTGCCACACATCCCCCACTTAAAGCCTTTGCTTCATCCTTTATTTTCTCTCTGTAAAATTCAGGTGTTGAAATCTCTGTGTCCACCATCCACGTGTGGCAGCACTACACTGGCAGCTGAGCAGGGGTTCCTTGCTCTGCCCCAAAAATTCCCCATGGGGGAATCTGCTGTGCTGCCACCAGACCCTGCCTCATTTTGCCCCTGAGTGCAGCACCAAATGCAGAAAAGGGAACTTCCAACATGCTCTGACATCTCTGAGAAGGCTCCAGGGAGAGCTCAGAGCCCCTTCCAGGGCCTAAAGGGGCTCCAGGAGAGCTGGAGGGGGATTTGGGACAAGGGGTGGAGGGACAAGACACAGGGAATGGCTCCCCACGGCCAGAGGGCAGCGTTGGATGGAATATTGGGAAGGAATTATTCCCTGTGAGGGTAGAGAGGCTGCGGCTGCCCCTGGATCCCTGGAAGTGTCCAAGGCCATGTCTGGGTCATCCAGACTGCCCAGGAAAGTTTCTGAAGCAAAGACTTCCCCTCTGTGAGCCTGGGAGGAGGAAAAAGGGCTTTCTTTCTGCCTACAGAGGGGATGGAAGAGCACTTTTTCTTGGAGGAGGATTTAAGGATTAATCAGCCCATTCCTCCCAATCCCTCTCTTGTAGGAAACTGCATCATCTCCCTCCCCAGCCATCCCAGCCAAAAACCAGAGCTGTGACTCCTCTGAGACTTTGCCTTGATGCCCTTCTGAGCTGCCAGCTTCGTATTTCCCTGCCAGGAAACAAAAATGTCCCTTCTGGAGGAATTTTCCCTTCCATAAGCACGTAACAAAACACTTTCAGGATGTGGCGTGAAATCCCGAAACTCAGCCCTGGTTTAGAGCTGAGTCCTAAAGGAGCAGCTTAAAAAAGGGAATCACACAGAGGGAGTGGCACCGGGGGCCCGAGAGTTTTCAGGAGGGCTTTAGAGCCGCATCCTTTGGAAGGGAAGCTGGCTGGAAATGTGAGGAATGAGCCCAGCAGAAATCCCTCCCATGCCAAAGGGAGATACTTAGAGTAGCTTTGAGCATTCAAGGCTCTCAGCACGGCACGAGGAGTTTAGAAATCTGAAAGCGATTCTTCCCTGTCTGTAATTGCATCTGTTTTCCTAGAGGCTGCATGCAAATTCATGGTGAATTTCCTTCAGTGACTTTTCTTTGACATTGCACGGCCCTTAGCAGCCAAAGTGCTGCTTTCAGGGGGCTGAGATGGTCCTCGTGCTCCTCTTTGCTGTCCTTGCAGCTGCTTGGAGTGGCTGGAGAAGAAATCCTTCCCCAGCCCTCCATCCTGGCAGGATCCCATGTTGGATTCAACCGGCCAAGTCACGGAAATATTCTGAAAATGTGCGAACTCTGTATCTTTTCAGAGGCATTTTCCTCAGCAAATGGATGCTGCGAAGAACTGACTGGCTGGGGCTGGGAGCATCTGCAGGATTTCTGGAACCTCACGACTTCGAAGAGTATTTATTTCCTCTTGCTGCCAGAAAAAAAAGTATTTTCTCCTTGATCTTACGAAAGGCTGAACTCTTTCTGCTGAAGTTAAAAGGCAGCCCTTAGGCACGAGACCAAGGATGTTTAAAGTTTGGCAAAGGCACCAGACTTTGTTATGTGCCTTGAAATATCTGCATCTGTCCCGTCCCCTCCTGCACATCCACCCCTAAGCCTGCAGGAAAACACATCCTAAAGCTCTGCCCTGGATTCACGACCAGGCAGCAAATAAAGTGCTCCCCCAGGACAGATTTTCACCAGGGTTTAAGGTAATCACAGCTCTTGGGCTCGTGATTCTGAAATGTCTCCTGTCAGCAGTGCTGGAAGGAGGAGTACTTGGCAGAGGGCTGCCAGGACAGCTGCCTGTACCTCGACCCTGCAGCTCCTCTGCTGTGCTCCTCATCGCTCGGATCAGACTCTAAACTCGGATTTTTCACCTCCAGTCTTTCCCTACTGCTGGGTGCAGCAGGATTATTTCTGCTTCTCCTAGGAAAAGAGCCAGTTGCCAGCGACCTCTCTCAGCTTAGTCTGCCTCGGTAAAGAGGAGTCTGGCATTTGGCTTGTGCTTGCTTGTTATTTTGACAGCACATCCCTTCCTTTTGCACTGCTTGGAGCAGTCTCTACTTCAGGGTTGGGCCAAAAAAAGTGGAAAATGGCCAATTTGCACCAAAAAAAAAAAAGAAAATTGAATCTATTGCTGTCAGCCAAGTGTTTTGTCACCTTGTATCAAGAAGGGCAAAGGATTCACAGCCAGGACACAGCTGAATTTTGGCCACAGTATTGCACAGGCCTGGGCAACCTTCTCATCCCAAATAACCTCTGCTGCTGCAGTGGGGGGAAAACAAGTCCTGGGCATGGTGTAGGTCCAACAAAACACTCATCCTTCCCCCAAAATGCTACAGCTCAAGGACCCCACACCAGGATGGCCTCAGTGTGGAGATCAGGTCCATCTGCACACTTGGGAGTTCAGGATCTAATGTAGGACCTAATGTAGGTGCAGGTGATAAAGGGGGTAGAAAAACTGAAGGGTGTGTTGGAAAGGGGGGCAGAAAACAGGAGGCTGCAAAGCCCAAACCTGCACCGGACCCGTTTTATCCAGCTGTATCCACCCAGGTGGGAACACAGAACATCCCTCCCACGCCAGGCTGTGCCTGCCCCATCCCCAGCACCAGGCTGGACGGGGCTCGGAACAACCTGGGACAGTGGAAAGGGGGGCTGGAACGCGATGATCCTTGAGGTCCCTTACCACCCCAGCCCATTGTGGGATTCCCGTGTGCTCGCTGCCCTTCAGGGGCTCCGCATTCCCAACCTCCCCCGGCGCTCCCCAGCCCAGGGCTGCCCCAACCTTTCCCTTTGCCCCCCAAACCAGAACCCTTGGGGGGTTCGCTGGCAGCCGGGGGACGCCCCAAAGACAACAGCTCCCCACGGCCGGGTGCAGCTTCCCTTTCTTCTCCTCCTCCTGCTCTCGTCCCTCCGCTCCTCCCGCGCTGCCCGGGGCGGAGCCGCCCGGCCCAGCGGCCGCCCCGCCCCGCTCCCGAGCCGAGCCGAGCCGGGCTGCGGGGACGGGGCTGCGGCCGTGCCAGCGGCGTCCCTGCGCCCTTCCCTGCCGGCCCTGGCACAGCCCTGCCGCCGGGGCCGGCCTTCCCCTTCCCCGGGGCTCGGGAACCTGGCGGATTTCCCGGCGGCAGCAGGTAAAGGAAAGGGGCGCGCTGGGTGGGCTGGGGGCTGCCCGCATCCCCCGGGCGATGCTGAGCTGCTGCGGGTGGGACGGCTGTGCCGGCTTGCACCCCCAAAAGGCGCTCCTCTGCCCGGAGCCGCGTTCCTTTGTCCCAAGAGGTGTTTCTGCGCCCTGTGTGCCCCCCGTCCCCACGGGTGGCTCACCTGGCCGCGAGCATCCCAGACAAAGTTGGGGATGTGAGCGGGTGCTCCCGGTGGTGGGGGACGTGGGTGGGCACCCACCTGGGGAGAGGTCCCGGGGTGCCCCCTCTGGTCTCTGAGAGCCCCGAAGTGGCCGGGTGTGGTTCTGGACACTGCTTTTCCCCTTCAAGCCCTGCTTGTGTAACAGGGACCGCTTGGTTTTGATATAAAATGATGGCATCTGCAGTGTCCCGCGGCTCCAGGGCTCCACACCGCTGTTGTCCGGAGCTGTAAAATCCTGAGGCAGCAGAATCCCAAGAGGAATTTATTTATTGTTGCTGGTCCAGCTGGAGGAGAACTCAGTGCCCATCCAGCTCCCTGAGGATGCTCAGGGATGTCCTGGATGGCTCTTGGCGACGTTCCCTGGCACCAAAGCCTCGGTTAAAGACCCCAAATTTCCAGCGGGTGCTGAGCGGAGAGGGTGAAAAAAGGTGACTATATAAGAGGGTGTTACTTTGTCGTGATGCTTGGCAAAGAAACTAACTCAAAAAAAGCGTAATTCAGGAAAAAGAGGGGGGAAAAAATCGTCTCGTTGCTGTTTTATTGAAGCCCTCACCCACGTCCTGTCTGTTCCCCGCCCGGAAAACTGGGCACTGAGGAGTTGCAGTCGGCATGTGAGCCTTGCTCTGGAAAAGGGCTGCTGGAGCAATTCCTGCTGTGGAAGCTGTGAAATTTCACCCCTGGCGAGATGGAAATGGGGATTGTCCAGCCAGGAAAAACCTGGCTGTGTCGAACTTGGTGTGCTTTGGGATTTTAGGGGTGGGTCCTTACAGCCACCCTTGTTACGTGTAATCGTGTTGGCTTAAGGGTTATTTTGGGGCTGGAGAGGGATTAGGGAGAGATGACAGGAACATGCATAGCCATGTTACATGTGAAATTAAAAAAATAGTGAATTATGGTTCTGTTTGCTGGCTCTTTGTCCTGGTGGGAAGGAGCCTGTACAGATTTTTCTCCATTAGAAAGTTTTGCTGTGCACGGAGAACGTGAAATCCAAGTGCACCGTTCGGGTGCTGGAGTCTCCTCCAGCTCCAGGATGCTCCAGCTGCCAGGAAACTTACATTGCTGCTGATCAGCAAGTACAAGTTAGAGTGATGCTGCTTCTGAAAGAGTTTTTTTGGAGTTTGGGTCACCTACCCATGCAGGATAACAGCCTTGTCCCTTCTTTCCCCCTTACAAATCGCCAGCTTGCACTTGGCAGGTGTGGCCGGGGAAAAGCTGAGGTAAATGGATTTCCTGCCTCGCATTTTGGCTGGCATGAGCCATTTTCCTCATCAGATTGTTATGGAAAATGGCCCATTAATTCATTAGCCAGCCTTTATCCACCTGAGCAGTGATGCATCGTGACTCCTTAAAGCCTGTTATTTTAACATATTCTCCTCTGCCAAGCTTTGAAGCATCTTCACGCCGATACCACAGCAATGTGGAGCTGCAGAATAGTTCTCTGTGATTTGGGAAGTGCTTCTTTAGAGGCAAATACAAGCTCTGCTTTGATGGCAGAGTTAATTTTAGAGTGGGTGTCTCCGTCAAGCTGTACTTTTTTATTAAATGAGCGTGTTCTGCCTGTTACACTTTTCCCTGCAATGAATTCAGCAAAGCACGGCTGGTGTTTGTCTTGGAAGGAAAATGAGTCGTGGTCGGATCAATTGATGCGGTGTCAGGTTGTAGATTCAGAAACTGCTGGCTCGGAATTAATGATAAAGGGGTTTGTTTTTAGCAAGGCAACAAATTTCTTTATAAACCAGGAAGGTTATAGCGAGACACAGAACCAGCTGTGAGGGGACAACCCTTTGTTGTACTTTCACCTATTAATTGCGTACCCAGGTCTATTTGATCTCAACTAACTGCCTTGAAATCACCATGCCAAAATCAGTAAATTTAGGGGTTTTTTTTGAACGTTTTAAAATGTTTTTAACTTGTGGGTTGGAGTAACTCACAGGTGCAAGTGGTGGGGTAGGTGGAGGTTAAAGATGCAGGGAGCAGGTGGCTCCTTCACCCTGGTTTGTGTTAGAGGCACTTCGATGCTCACAGGTGGTGGAAGTTAGGTCTGGGTGCCCTTTAACCAGACACACCTGGGAGAATATTGTCCTTTAACTCGCTCTGTGAGCCTTTCCGAGGGTGAAGATAAAAGGGAATGGTTGTACCTTTGAAATCCTCCTGGTGCAGCTCCGGGCTTGTGTGGAAGGTGTGGCAGTCACTGATGGTGGGGCTGGATGTGGAGGGGCACTTAGGGCTCCTCCTGGGAGCAGCTTTCCTACAAACAGAGTGGGGTAGGAATGTGCTTTCCCTGGAGTCTGCGGTGCTGGTTTCAAACTCCTTTTTCTTGCCATGATGCACCCGCAGAGGTTGTGCTCCTGTCCCTGAGGTGCTTTGCCCCTTCACGCTGAGATTCATCGAGTGGTTTGGGTTGGAAGGGACCTTAAAACTCATCCAGTCCCACCGTCTGAGATGAAGAGATGGGATCCACTTGGCAGCCACTTTGCTTCATTAGGCTGCAGCCGCTGCTAATTAGGCTCGGAAGAGCTCAAAGAGGGCTGTTTGACTCTTGTCCTGCCCCCCAGCCAGTGCTGCGGCTGTGAGGAGGCTGCGGCTGCCCCGGGCTCTGCCCTGCCAACCGGAGCTGCTGTGCGGTGAGTGAGTGGGGTCTCGCTTTCTCTCTTCATTGCGGGGTGTTTTCTTTATTTATTGTTCAGGGCTCCCCAAAGTCCTTGCTGCGGGCCGGGAGCGAGGCTGAGCAGTCACTGTGCTCAGGAGAGGGCAGTGTCACACCAAGGAGCTCATTCCTTGCCGAGCTGAGGAACACACCGAGCTGCCACCTCTGTCCAGAGGGGCTCCCGGGGGTTCTGCACCGGGGGGTGGGTTTAGGGTCCAGGCACCTCATCCCCCTCCCTTCTTCCCAAATCAACATTCCCCCTCCGGCTCTGCTCTCGGGGCTTAACAGCCCTTCTCAGGAACACTCTGAGCGTGATGCTGGGAAAAGGGATTTAAAAGACTTTTATGGCCCTTGCCTTTGCCTGCCAGCCCCTCTATAAACAGTGATTAGATACAGCTACTTTAATGCATGCCTTGGCTTTAAGAAAAGAGAAAAAGAAAGAAAGCTGCGCATTGGTGTTTGGCTTTTGCTGCTTTTTCCTCTTTAGCAAACCACTGTGTTCCCCCACTTCCTCCAGAAGTACCCACAGATACTGGCAGGACAACTGGCTGAATATTTGGTGCAATAGTCTGTCATTGCTCAATAGCCTGACAAACAACCAAAAAAGAAGTTGTATTTTTTTATATGCAATTAAATATTTGTAGAAGATTTCTGCCAAGGAGTGGTTTCAAGGTACAGAGTGTTCCCCTGAAGGGTGTTCAAACAAGGACCTTCTGGGGTGGTGGTTGAGAAGTTTTTTTGTGCCTGTGCCTCCACGCATTCCATGTTTCCGCATTTGGAATCCATTTCAGGTCGAGATTGAGCTCTGTCTTTTTTTTTTTTTTTTGTCCCCCTGGTCCTTGGGCAGGATTAGTCCTGATGATGAGAAATGAAAATGAAAACTGTTTCTTTTTGTGACTCTTTTTTAGTGTGCGCGACTCTTATCTGCTTTTATTTCTTTCCTTTTTTTCCCTGGTGGATGAAGGGTGAACTGGGGATAGGAGAGGGGGAAATTGCACCTTTCCTGGAGGTGCTGCACAAATGTGGGCACCAGCTCTGTCCCCATCTGTGCAGAGCCCTGCTGGTGGTTAATCTCTTCCTTGGAAAGAGCCTGGACTGGTTTTAATGTAATTCCTTAGTAATGACAAACCTGACTCCTCCTGCCTTCTCTCTGTGTTGGAGGCACTTTCCATGAAGAGCTTGGGGTCCAGTCTGCTGGATCCTGGAGGACTTGGAAGTGATGGACTGTAAGTTTATTCTTTTCTTGTCTGGGAATGCTCAGAAGAATCTGTTCCACTTCCAGAGTTCCCACGTGGTGCTGTGCCAAAACAGTTTTTTATCTCCCACTTTCCCCCTTAGATGTCAGCTCGCCTTTAATTTTATTTATTTATTTATTTTAAATCCTGCTGCTTCTCTTAAAATGTTGCTGCAACTTGTAAAACGTCTTCATAAATGTCTGGCCCCGGTGTTTTGCTTCCCTTTCCTCCTTGCTGAGGTGAAATGAAACTTGTCCCTCCCCCAGGCCGAGGTAAAATGCACAGAGCACAAATATTCTGGTCCTTGGCTGTTTTTAGCTGTGCTGGGTTTCAGGCTCACGTTTGCCCGGGGAAAGCAGCTTGTATCTGACTGAAATAGTCCAAGGTGAAACCCAGAGTTTCCTCTAATAGGTATTTTTGGGTGTAGCCTTTAAAAAGATGCAATGGACTGGTTGTACCCTTCAGCATCCACGTGCTCTCCTGAACCACTCTAGGAGATTATATTTGGGCCACTTAGCTTGTATTGATGAATCTCTTGAGCTGACAGTCACCTAATCATAAATCAAATCCAAAATCAAGGCAGTGTTCTGCTTGCCTACTGCAGGATTGCAGCAAAACAAAATGCATTCAATTTTGTGACTTGGAGCCGGCCCCAGCCTGTGGGGAGCGGATGGGAATTGGCAACTCAAGGTGACAGGGGATGCTCAGGGTATTCCAGGAGGTTCTTGGGAAGCAGGGCTAATCCTGAGCAGGGCACTTAAGAGCTTGGAGAGGATTTGAGGCTCAAGTCTGGGCTTGCTGTCCTGTGAGACTGCCCTTGCCAGGAGGGAGGGACCTGGCGTGGCCCTGTGTGTGACCCCATCTCAACCCCCTGTGCTGGCTGCAGGGCTCTTGTCTGAGTAAAACCTTGGGGAATGGGAACAAAACTGGCACATTTCTATCCCAGGCTGTGCCTCAGGTTCCTCTTGTTGTGCCCGTTGTGCTGCCAAGGGGCAGGGTGGGGCTGGGGGCTTCCCAGGTTATGGCTTAAACCCAGTCCCTGCAGGGACGGATGGAGAGGGCTTAGGTTTGTTTACAGGGATTTAGCACCCTGCTGAGGCCACTCTGTGATATTTGGGTGGATTTTGGCTTTTAGTTTTTTGCCAGGAGGTAATTAATGCTTTCCTTGGGATTAAAATATTTCCTGCGTGTCCCAGCTGTTGGTGTAGGAAGGAGTCATCCAACCCTTTGGCCTTTTTCAGGGGGTAAAAAAGACTCTTTTGGAGAAGGTGGGAAGTGTATGTTCAAATCCAGGGTGTCTCTCTCTCTTCCCAACTGCTTTGAGCAGCCTGGGCTAGTGGAAGGTGTCCCTGCACATGGAAAAAGATGATTTTTAAGACCAATTCCAACCCAAATCTTTCTGTGATGATTCTGTAATTCTCTTTTTTTGCACGAAGCAGCCCCGTAAAGAAATTCCTCCAGGCTGTCAGGGAGGTGATGTTTTGTAGGCAGTTTCCTGATCAGCACTGATTGTTTGCAGGTATTGTGGGAATTTCGGTGTTAATTTGCCTACTGATTATTCAGGAATCTTGTCAGTGAGACTTTAAGCTGTCAGTAACTCCTGTTGCAGTTTGAAACCCAGCAAAGAGGCAGCTCCGGGGTCCTGGTCTGGGTGTCCAGGTGTGATTTGCTCTGTTTCTCTCAGGCTTTTTGGGCTGGGATTTCTCCATCCGTGACTGTGGATGGTTGATTTTAGAGGTCTGCACAGTGAGAGTGCCTGGACACTCCTTGAGATCTGTGCGTTTGGGGTATTTGGGAGCTCTGGAGTTCATCAAGCCAAGAGGTGAGGTGAGACTTTCTCAAACACCTATTTTTAGACGTGTTCCTATTCCCATGCAAATTGCATTCATCATCAAGGATTGCTCTGCACTTGGGACACTGGATTTGTAATCCCTGTTTTCCAACTCTTAGATATCAAAATGCCTGCCAAAAATACAGATATTGCTGTCTCCTTTTTCCCTGTGCCCTGGAGCTGGGGACTGGGAGCTCCCACAGCACTTGCTGTGCTGCATTTGATGCTTTGTGAACGAAGAAGTGGTGGCAGGCCCTTGTTTTTGGGGCGATTTCTCCTCCCTCCATGGGCTTTGGCATTATTTGGTGGTGGCTGACAGCCTGCAAGATCATCTCCTGCTTTCCTGCTCCTGCCTGGAAGCTGGAGGCAGGATCTGCTTTCAGAATGAAGCAGCTCAACTCCTCTTTAGCTGGGAGTTAATCACCCAAACGAGGAGTGCTCGCAGCCCTCATTAAGTGCCTGATTTAAAGTGCAAGGTTGACAGCTCGGCTGGGGATACTCTCCCTTATCACGACTCTTTCCCAATCCGTCTCCTCTGCGTAGGGACGTGTTTNTGTTTGTTTGTTTGTTTGTTTGGGTTTTTTTTGGTTTTTTTTTTTGGTTTGGATCCCCAGGTTCCTGCCCTGGGAGAGCCGTGTGTTAAAGGAACGTGCTGTAAGGCAGCCGTGGGTGTTCGGATGTTAACGTGGTGGCAGTGGGCGTGCTCTGGTGTGTCTGATGCTGGCGGGGACAAACCTCCGTGCAATCACAAGGTCACTCAGCTGCGCGGTGTCCCCAAAACACAAACCCTGCCAGGGCTCCTGGGACGCTTCTGCTTTGCCAAGAGAAACAGAGCTGCTCGTGGGATTAGAGGGATGGAGCTGCTGTCCCTGAGAGCACGGGCAGGAGCAGTGTGGGAGGGGATTGTCCTTCCCTGGGTTAGCACCTGGGCAGGTTTCATCTCCGGTCCGAGGTACAAGGGGTTAAGGTGGAGCTCAAACTGTGTCCTGCTGAGCCTCAGGGGCTGGGTACAGTCACTCTGCAGTGGTTCTGTGAAGGGAATCTCTGCCTAATGATGCTGGTGCCCCGTCCCCGTGTCACCTGGAGCAGGGGGGATGGCTCCTCTGGATGGTCCCTGCTGGTGAGAAGTGTGAGCAGAAAGGTTGGCTTGCTGATGGGATTTGACCTGGAAGCTGAGGCTGCTGCTGGGCTGGAAAGCCCTCCTGGGGCTGATGTGATAAACACCTCGGGGTTCCAGTGGGAATGTGGGGCAGGAGGGAAGCCTGGGGGCTTGCTGGGCAGCTCTAACCCGGTGTCCAGACTTTTAGAGCCGCCCTGTAATGAACAGATACAGATCCACTTCTAACGGCACAATAAGCTTAAATTTTCGAGTCCTCTATGTTTCTGAAAGGGTCAGCTGGCTCTGTTAAACCTCTTCTGTCAGGAGAGTCCTTAAATCCAAATTTCTGGGGTAATTGGTTATATTGAGCTGTATTGGACCCATGAGGACATCACTTTGCTCTCTTGGCTTCTTCTCTCCCAGCCCAGGGGAAATAATGGCTTTTTCCCTATTTCCCTGGATTTGCCAGCTCATCTGCAGTGTTCCCTGGAGGGACAGATCTGGAGGACTGGCTTGAGGTCTGCTCTGCCCCTCTCTTGGAGCAGTTTGGGGGCTGTGGGGGCCCTCGAGGTCATGAGATGGGGCAGATGAGGCCAAAGGAGTCAAACCCGACGTGTCTGCTGCAGCTTCTGCACCTTCCCAGGCATGATGTGCCTGCCCTTATCTGGGCTGATATTTGCAGTGCTGATAAGAGAGGGTCTGTAACAAGTGTGCTGTGCCACAGATAAAACCTGCAGTGCGTAAGAGCTGTTCCAGCCCGGCCTTATCAGCACTGCTAAACGTGAGTATCAGCAGGCCTCCAGGGATGAGGCTGCCCTGGCTCCCTCAGCACACAACATCCAACCAGGAATTGTGCTGGGACTGCTGCTGCTGCTCCTCTGTAAGTCCCTCTCAAATGTACTTCTTTTTTTTTTTCCTTTTTGTTTTAAATTTGAATTTAGGGATCAAGGTTTGTGAAGTGTCTGAAAGGCAGCTGCCTGGCTGTGGTGTGCTCTGTGTGTGGGGAGTGAGGTGGTGGCTGCTCTCAGCATGGGTTGAATAGCCCGGAGGTGTTCAGCCTCCAAAATGAGGTGAAATGTGGCACTTGGGGATGTGGTTTAGTGCTGGACCTGGCAGAGGAAGGTTACTGGTTGGACTGGAAGCTCTTAGAGGTGTTTTCCAAACTTAATGATGCTGTGAGGTAAATTTAGGGATTCTTGCATCTCTCCAGGCTGCTCTTTGCTCGGAGAAGGAAATCCTGGAGTTTTTGTGCAGCCATTGAACACCAGTGCAGGGAGCACAGACTTCCTGCAGCAGCTTGGTGCTCCTTCAGGGCTCTGACCTCTGCAGGGGTGGGAAAACATTGGATGGAAGCTGGCAAAGGGTAAAGTTGGTGGAGAATTGCTTGGTCTTGGACACTGTCAGGGATCCAGGAGCAGCCACAGCTTCTCTGGGCACCCTGTGCCAGGGCCTGTCCACCCTCCCAGGGAACAATTTCTTCCCAATATCCCATCCATCCCTGCCCTCTGGCAGTGGGAAAGCATTCTCCATGTCCTGTCCCTCTCAAAGCCACACTCCAGGCTTTAGGCTGCCTGAGCTGGGCTTAATCTGAGGAGAATTCATCCTGGCTGGAGGTGTTGGGGGGAAGATGGGTTTGGACAAAAGTGGGAGCAAATGCTGCTTGCTGTTCCCTGTGCCCAAGGTCAGCCTGACCGTGGAGCTCCCAAATTGTTCCCAATTTTTCCAGCTAACAGCTGCTGCTGCTCAGCTGTATGAGCAGCTAATGGGGTTTATCAGCCTCCAGTGCTTCTGAGTGGGCTTTGTCAGAGCAACCTAATCCCAGAGAGACGGAGCTAAAATAAGTGGGAATAGGACTCCTGGGGCTATGCAATTCCAATGCCTCACACAGCAAAGCCATCTGATTTCTCCCAGACTTGAGATGCTGATTGTTTTATCTGAATTGACTGTAAAGCTGAGAGGGGGGAAAAGAGCATCCTTGGTGCTTCTTACAGCTCCAGCCCCTGAGGCACTGACAGATTTCTCTGGTTTAAAAACCACAGTCAGAAAACTTGGAGCCTTGGGAGGGAAAAGGGGTTGCAGTGACTTCAAATCTCCTTTTAACAAGGAGAGCTGCAAACTGGATCCCTGACCCGTTTCCTCCTTTTTAGAATGGGTTTTCTGCTCCAAACTGGAAGTGAAATACAACTGTGGGGCAGCCTGGAGTCTTCTGCTTGCTTTTGTCTGGCCATCCTAAAACGTACTGCTGTGTTTCAGCATTGCCTGAAGCCTGGGAGATATTTTGCTCCCAAATTGGCCACATTTGTTGACTGATCCCATATGTTTGATTCCAAAAGACTTTGGACTCAAAGGCAAAATTCCAATTTTTGCTTTTGTGTTGGTTGTTTTATTTTTTTCTGTGCAGGAAAGGGATGAAATAAACCCTGCCTGAAAGACTTGTGGCTGTCAGCTCTACTGAGGCAGCTCTTGGACAGGGCTGTGAGGAAACCCCTGTCCTGTCTCATGCCCCATCAGGTTTAATGCTTGCTAAATGGCAGAGCTGTCGAGAACAAGCGCCGGGCTGAGGCGCTGGAGCTGGTATTAAAAAAAATAAATATTGCTGCAAGTGGCTGAGCTTGGAAATAAATTATGCTGTGAGTGGGTACACAGGGACTGCTGAGGTGTCTGGATTCCCCCCAGGGCTCTCTGCCAGGTGGGAGGCTTGGGAATTTGGGAAGGCAGCCTGTGGGGAAAGTCCTGTGTCCCAGCAGTAATAAATCCTCTCCCTGCCATGCAACATCAGGGCTGTATTTCAATATTTTTCTTGCTCTAGAGCTGAAACCTGCTGCAGAGTCTGATCTTTTCATTTGGCATGTCTTTTACAATGTGACAGAAAGAAAAAATAAAAAGGGTTTGCCACTCGTGTGGCTTTTAGAAAATTCTGAAAGGATGCAAAATCTAATGAAGACCTGTCTGCCATGGCCATCCTGGAGCTCTGAGGATTCTGCTCTTGCTTGTGCCTCTCCCTCCTGTTTCTCCATGGGAACAGGCAAGGACTGAGCTTTGTATCCTGCCTTTTAAATGGAGAAACACTGGAGCACCGCAAAGAAATCACTCGTTGGTTATTTGTGCTCAGATAATGGGTCATAACTTGGGGTGATGCTCTGATGGTGACTCTGAAGGGAAAGGTGTCAGGTACAATGGAATCTGTAGCAGTTTTTCCCTTTTCCTTTTCCTTTCCATCAGTTCTTCTCCGGTGCAAAAGCCAAAGGATGAGCCCTTGTTTTGTGGTTATTTATTATTTGTTTCCCTGCCGTGATGGACGTTAAGCAGATGCCAGAAATGCCTTCAGCTTTGGACACAACCTGCCCAAAATAGCTCTGGGAGCTCTGCAGGGGGAGGGGTTTGGCAAAGGGCTCTGCCCAGTGCAGCCTGAGCCAACAATCCCAGCTCCCAGAGAATCTTAGGGACCACTGGGGTGTGAGATGGATATGGGGAAATTCTGCTGCTGCTGCAGCAGTGACACAGGCAGTGCTTCCCCACCTCCTGGGATGCTCACCGGGGGGGTTTGGCAACTCAACCCCATTCCCTGAGCATTGTTTTCGTTCATCCTGGTGGCTGAGTGTGCTTGGGTGCCCTGGGGTTGGCCTGGGAGTGTCACAGAGCTCTCCAAACCCACTCAGCTCCCTGCTTGGAGTGGTTGAGAGGTGTGGAGGAGGCATTTATCCCGTGGATGAGTGGGACAGGAGTGAAATCCTGGTCTTATGGGGCAGAGTAGAGGTGTCTGAGCTATTTTTGGCCACTTTTCCCTTGGCATGTGGAGGTGTCTGGCAGCTGAACCCGCCTCTGCTGCTCCCCCCAGCTCCTCTGGTTCCCAGAGACTCCGGGGGTGGCTCTGGGAATGATTTTTGGGAGGAGGGCAGCAGGGAATGTGTTGGCTCCTTGCTTTCCATCTGGAAGTGGCGCTTTCCCCTGGGGGGGGGATGCTGGGCCCGGGAGACCTGCTCATTCACTGGAATAACCTCCCTCTGGGGGTGGAACAGCACGGGGGATGCTGCCAGTGGCACCTCTCAGCTTTCTGAAATACTCCTGGCAGAAATGTGCTTTTTCAGACTGAACGGGGGTCTTCTTAGGACAACCTGTGAGCTGTTATGGGGGAAAAAAACCACAGAATAAAGTGAAAGCTGGTTTGTCAGGAGGGAGTTTGAGGCTCACCCTGGCCGAGGCTGGTGGGTCCAGTCCCTGAGGGGATATCCAGTGTCCCCAGAGTATTCAGTCCAGCCAAGTGGGAATAAAGTAACTTTTCCCTTGAGATGTCCTCTCCCAAAGGGCTTCCCTGTGGTGTGAGTTTATTTGGTGCCAGGCTGGGGATGGCAGTGACAGAACTCTGTGTGTCACCCAGGCTTATGTTCTTCTGGCACCACAGGACCTTGCCCTGCTGGTCCGGTGAGATCCTGGCTCAGCCCAGTGGGAAGCCATTCCCTGTGTCCTGTCCCTCCTTCCCTTGTCCCCAGTCCCTCTCCAGCTCTCCTGGAGCCCCTTTAGGCCCTGGCAGGGGCTCTGAGCTCTCCCTGGATCCTTTTCTCCCCATCTCTCCCAGCCTGGCTCCAGAGCAGGGGTGAGGATTCTGCCCAGCCCACAGGCAGGTTACGGATGGGTGGCTGCCCAAACGGGGTTGCTGGCAGCATTTCTGGAAATGTCAGTGGCTGTTTGGGCTCTGAAAGAGCTGAGGGTGCAGCAGAACTTCCCACACAGCGTCACAGGCAGGGCTGAGGAAGGTGCTGTGGCAGTGACACGTCAATCTGAGCTGTCGCTGGGTGCAGTGACTCTGCAGGGAGCCCTTGACCTGCTGGGGCTGGCTTTGGCCGTGGGCAAGCTTGGCTTGGCTGTCCTGATTTATCCAGCACAAATGGATTTGTCACCCAAGCGCTTGGTGGCTGTAATTTGTATTTGCTGGAGCAAATCCCACTCCTGATTCCCTGCCTGCCCACCTGCTGTGCTGCTGCTGAGCTTTCTCTGCTCCTCCAGCTCACCAGCACTTCATGAAACCTCTCTGCTTTCAGAAATACTCGCAGTCCTTGAGTCTTTTTCATCCTGTTTCTTGCTGGGTGCAAAGACAATGCTGCTGTGGCATTTGCTTTCCTATCCTGCTGCTGCACCTCTTGATAGTTGTTTTTTTTTTTTTAACAGCTTAATTTAAAATAAGCTCTGAATTAAATTGTGTGGGTGGGATGCTTCTCTGACTCTGCTGCAACTTGTGGAACTTCCATGTGGGAAAAAATGGCTTTGGAAAGAGCCGTCTCCTGAGTTTTTCCTGTCATGGTTGTGCTTTTCTGCTTACTCCAGCCTCCCCACTTACTGATGCTGTGCCTAGCACTGGTCTGAGCACTGAAAAAGCACAAAGGCACTGCCTTGCACCCAGCCCAGAATAAACCCTGAGCAGAGCAGGCACTAATTTTGGCACCACACAGCTCCCTGCTCCTGCTGTGGGAGAGCTGAGCTGGGAGCCATGGCAGCAGCTCAGCAGAGCAACCTCAGAGGAGCTTTATCGTGGTGGAAACAGATGGGGTTTGACTTGGTGTCAGCTCTGAGCCCAGAATAACTCCATTTTACGGCAGGGGAAGTGGAAAGGTACGATGCTGCCGCAGCCTGAACTCTCTGTGGAGAGCCATGCAGGGATTATTCCCACTCTTGGGAAGCCTGAGAAAAAACCTCACTGGGGATGTGTTTTGTCCAAGTTTTTTTCATGGGAAGGTGCTAAGCAAGGTGTGATAAAGCATCTTCTGGTGACAGATCCCATAGCTGGAGGCTTCTTTGGGAGAAGGGATGTCACAGCTCCTGTGTGATTTGGGATCTGAGGGATAAGAGCCTGAAGAGGTTCCCTCTTCCCCTGTCATGTGCTCCATGCACAACACTTGGCTTCAAAACTTGCCTCCCTCAAGCCTGTCCCAAAGCCTCCATTTTATTGATCAGCTGGTTTAATTCTTTGTGGGATGGGATTGAATCCAGCACTGGTTGTCCCTGCGCTGGGTGTGTCTGATTTACAGCCCTTTCCTTAGGAGGGTCCAAGCTCTCCCTGGAGTGGGAGCAAATCTTGAACCACAGATTGGTTTGGGTTGGAAGGGACCTTAAAGATGAGCTCACCTCATCATCCAGGCTGCTCCAACCCTGCCCAGCCTGGCCTTGGACACTGCCAGGGATCCAGGGGCAGCCACAGCTTCTCTGGGCACCCTGTGCCAGGGCCTGCCCACCCTCACAGGGAACAATTCCTTCCCAATATCCCATCCATCCCTGCCCTCTGGCAGTGGGAAGCCATTCCATGTGTCCTGTCTCTCCAGCTCTCCTGGAGCCCCTTTAGGCCCTGCCAGGGGCTCTGAGGTGTGAAAAACCTGTTGGAGCTGGGGCTTCTTGTGCAATAATTGCAGGTTAACCCCAGCAGTCCTTGCTAGTGTTTACCCTCTGCTTTAGAGGAAGGAAATGAGATCCTAATCTTTAGCTCAAATGCCATCTGTACTTCCATTGACAAAAGTAAATTTGTGATGTGCTTAATGAAGCCTAGAGAGATGTCTCAGATACTGGACAGAAAATATCTGCCCTTTAAAGACTTCTGCTTCCCAAAGTTATTGCAAGGCTTCCTATTCTGGTTAAGGAAGTGAGGCCTCCTTGTTTTGGGGGTGGTTTTGGTTTGGTTGGTGTTTTTAACTGTGAGTTTTGAGAGGAGAAAGCCCCCTTGGAAAGCAGATGGCAGAGTTGAATCACGTGCTGCTGCTTCCCTGAACATTTGGGTGGAAAACGTTCCCTGGAAACGGGGCTCTGGCTCGGTGGAGATGCCAGTGGAAAGCTGCAGGGGGAGGATTTCAGAGAAGTGATTCTGCTTTTCAGAGTCTGGCTGTCAGCCTCCCTGACCTGAGACCTGGGCAGTGTGCAGAGGTGGGAATCGAGCTGGGTGACATCTGAGCTTCAGGCGTGTCCCTCTCCTTGATGGGCCAGACAAATCCCCTCAGTTGCTGCCTGTTGGAGGAAATCCCATTTCCACAGCATCTCCAGGAACTTGTCAGGAGATGTCCTGAAGGCAGGAGTGGGGTCTGCCCTGATGCTGCTGCTGTAGCATTGAAACACATGGGTGTACAAGCAGGGAAAAGGGTGAAGATAATGGGGCTTGATGGTGATCAGCAGATGTGTCCCCTTTGCTCTGGGAACAGGTGCAAAGGTTTGATGTTTCCAGCACTAAAAAAAGCAGGCGAAGAAGAACTTGGAGGCTCCTGCAGCATTTGAGAATCCATTAAAATCCTCTACTCTGAGGCACTGGGAATCGTGGAATCACAGACTGGTTTAGGTGGGAGGGACCTTGGAGACCATCCAGTGTCCAGTGCAGGGACACCTTCCTCTAGTCCAGGTTATTCCAAGCCCTGTCCAGCCTGGCCTTGGATACCCCCAGGGATGGGACATGAGTGATCCAAGGTGGGGAAGCTGCTGTGCTGGAGGATGGGACAGGGCAGAGCACAGAGCTGAGATCCAGCAGTGAAGGGCTGGGGAGCTTTGGGATTAGCACTAAATCCTGTGCACAGAGAGAAGCCTTGAGGCTGCACATGTCTTGGATGTTTGGCGTTTGAAGGGCTTCTCCTCTGGTCAGGTTTTTGCTGAGCCTGCCAGTGAAAATCCCCAGAATGTCACAGTTACTGCAGGAGACTTGGGCACTAATAGGATTTAATTTCTGCAAAGCTTCTGAGGAGGGGAAGAAGTGCCTCAAAGGAGCACAGGTATTTTGGGAAAGGCTTAAGTGAAATAAAATTCAGCTGCAATAATGTTACAGCAGGGAGGCTCGGAGACAAGTGAGATGGAGCAAGGAGTTTTATCACTTCCATGTAGGATGTGCACAGCCCTGTGTCTCCCACCTGTCCCTCGGGTCTTCCCTGCTGGAAAGAGAGGTTTTGTCTCAGTGAAAGGGGCGTGTTGGGGCTGCTTGCTTTCCCGTGGAAGCTCCTGCCAGGCTTGCAGAGGTGCTGCTATCCCAGGATTTGAGTTCCTGGCCCAGTGGGGAGCTCTGCTGCATTTTGCTCCCGTTTCCTTGCACTGTCAGGGCTCCTGGGGAGCTGAATGAGGAGCCAGGCGCAGCCTGTGCAGGTTGGAGGGGAAGGGGAGTGTGGAAGGTTTCCTTCCTGGGGAAAAGGGCTGGTAATGCAGCTTGGGGGGGAAAAAAACCAAACAAAGCAGCTTCTCTTCCCTTCTGGCTCAGTGTGGGGTGTTGATGTCAAGGTGGAGCTGAGCCTTCCCAAAGACTATGGGAATGTTTTTCCTTTCCTTTTTTTTGAGGGACGGGGGATTGGTTTATATGCTTTTCTGTTAAACCTCTCAAACAATGCTGCTTCCCCTTCCTTGGAGCAATTGTTCCCCATGGCTGACTCTCTTCCTTCCCCTTCCTCCCCATTGTGGGAAGAGCTCTCCTGATGATGATGGATGGGCTCACATTTAGTCTCTGCTTTGCTCTCCTTTGTCCTGCTCAGCTCTCTTGTTTTTCTTTGTAATTTCTGCCCAGATCCTCAGCACGGGGTGGCCAAAACCAGATGTTTTAGTGCTGATGGAGGGAATTAAGTGTCAGAGCAGCTTCGACCTTCACCCTTGAACTTGGCAGGGCTGGATGAATGATTCCATGATCCTGGAGGGCTTTTCCAACCTCAGTGATTCCTGGTTGTACTGCCAGAGACCTGGGACTGCAGAGTCTAACAGACTTTCTAGGTTTCATCCTTTGAGTCCATGTAATCTCCTCTTGAGAAAGCCAGTTTCTTCCTTGGGGGGGAAAAAATGGGGGTTTTTTTGTGACCAGCCTAATCTCAAACCTTTTCCACTGGGGAGACAAAATTTTAGTTTTTTAAAATTGATTTTATTTTTCAATGCCCAAGAATCCCAAGACAGTGGTTGGGCCCTGGGCACAGATTGTTCAAACAAGCTGTGGCTGCCCCATTCCTGGAAGTCGTCAGGAGATAAGATTGGCTTTGTCCTTCAGGAGCATTTCCAGGGAAAATCTGTCATAAACCAAGCCTAGACAGAGCAGCATGGGAGAGATGCTGATCTCTCCACTCAGACTTCACTGTGGGCGCAGGAATTAAGGTAGAACTGAACAATTCCATGTGCCACATGCAGGAATAACAAACCATTGGGTATTCCAGGCTTAAGGATGTAAGTAACCATTACTGGTTTGAACTCCACTGTGACTTATTTCTTTTGGAAAATATCCCCCAGACTCCAGATAAGAACTTCCAGGTCCCTTCAGCTTTTATCAGAGGAGCTTCCTGCAGGGAGCTGTGGGCGATTTGTGCCGGGGAGGAAGAGTGAGGGTGAATATTCCATGACAGGCTTTGGATGGCTCCTGGAGTGAACTGGGAAAGGCAGCAGCAGCCTGGGGGGTTCTGCCCTCTCTTGTTGGGTGGAAATCACATGGTCTAATGAAAAAGGGTTGATGAGAACCTGTTTTAAGGGGTTAGATCATGCCTTCAGCACAGCCAGGACAGTCATCCTGTTGATAAGGCCAACACCCACTGTAAACACAGTAATTAACAGCCTGAACTTGTGATGGGAACCTGGGATTCCAGGATAAAACAGAAGCCTGTGGTGGACACTGAGAGCCTTGTTACCTAGGGCGGTGGTAAGGGACCTGCTTGCAGGGAAGTCTGAAAAAACCCTCCTTTCTGTGCCCTTTTCACAGCCTGCGGTTAGGAATTGCAGGCAATCCCCTGAAATGGTTATTGACTGGAGAGCTGCCTGGAAGTGCTGCTGTTTGCTGACTTGACAGATGATAAAACCCTAATCCAGTGTGATCTGAGCATCTGTCCTTGCTGCATCCCACTCGCCGAGGGTTTACCTGCATCTGGTCCAAAGCCAGCCGTGTTTTTAGCCAGTGTTTAAACAGGCAGTGTCCAAACAGTTTGATGCTGTCCCAGGGGGACAAGAGTGGTTGCACAAAGGACTTTTTGCACGGAGAGCTCGTTGTGGGAAGCACAGGAGTGACGGGGATGCTGTGGGAGCTGGGATTGTGGTGGCTGCTGCAGCAGACCTGTTGGGCTGTTCTCTGGGCTTCCTTATCACTGCTTTTAATTAAGATAATAAAGAAAGAAATTGCTTCTTAAAGGAGATCTGGAGGGAATGGTGAGTCTCTCTTCAGCAGGGGGCCAAACACTGAGGTGTTGACCTGGTGCTGGCCAAGCAGAGGATCTTGGTTGACTTGTGGGAAGCAGGGTGAGATTCCTCCTTTCTTTTGGGAGACCATAACTCTCGCAGTGATGGTCCCTGGGGCATTCCTTGCTGGAGGGAGATGGCAGAAATTTGGGAGTACTGGGTACTCTTCTATGCACTGCACCTACACATCAGCTTTTGTCTAAGGGATATCATCACTGGAAATGTCCAGAAATGGCAAATAAATCTGCAAGCCAAGCTCCTGTGTGATCTGCAGGAGCCCTTGGATTGCTGGAGCCTGCTTAGGATCAGCAGTGCTCCACAGATCCAGCTGTGGCACTGCTGATTTTCTGAAGCACTGACCGTCTTCCTTCCTTTCCAGTTCCTCAAAAGAAAACAAATCCATGGGTTTAGGTGCCAGAACTCACTGCTGACTCTGCAGAAGTTGTTTGTGCTCCTCTTGCATCCTTTTTTATTTTCTTGCCCCAGAGTTTGGGCCCCAGGGAAGGGACTTTTGGGAAGTCCTCAATGCAGAGCTGATCCAGAGGCGTAGGAAAGAGCAGAGGAACAGTTAACAGATAAACATCTCCAGCCTCCAGTTGCTTGGAGACCTCTTGCATTGGCTGTGTGATACTCTTGTCCCAAACATAACAAGTGACAGGATGGGAGGAAGTGCTGGGGGAAGTTTAGGTTGGATGTGAGGGAAAATTTCTTCCCTCGAGGATTGGTCAGGCATTGGGACAAGCTGGAAAGGGGAATGGTGGAATCACAGCCCCTGGAAGTGCCCAGAAGGTGTGTGGGATGTGTGGTACATGGGCACTCTCTGGTGCTGGTTAATAGTTGCACTCGATCTTAGAGGCCTTTCCCAACCTTAATGATTCTGTTTAAATACAACTTTTTTTCTTATTTTTGCAATAAATCTTAGTGAAATTTGCTCTTAAATGCAGATACCCATTAAAAATCTAGGAAACTTGGTCTTCCTAGTGTAGAATCCTTTAGGCTTTAAAAGATTGTGATTGTTATCAAGGTTTATGCCTTGGAGCTGTGTGCTGGCTGTGTTGGATCTGCTGCTCTTGGTGGAACCATGTGAAGACTCCGGGAGGTTCCTTGCCTTTGGTGGGGAGTTTTTGGCTCCTGTCCTGTCCCTGGTTTGGTCCCCAGACAGGCCCTGGCCAGAGGTGCCAGCCTCAGCTGGGTGATGCAGGAGGCCGTGGGGAACCTTTCTGCCATATCCTTGGGATGGGGACTGAATTCCATGGGTGGGGCAGGTCCCTGGGGCTGCAGTGACTGTGGTGCAGGTGCCGTGTGTGTTGAGGCTGCCCTTGGCCCTCTGGATAACCCCCTGTAATCCCTGGCCTCGCTCCACATCAGTGTCACAGAGTGTGTCTGAGCAGAGATTAGCCACGGCTGAATGCGGCCGCCTGTGACAGCGCCGAGGGACAGCTGAAACCTTCCTAGTGCTAAAAACGACCCCCAAATTATTACTCTGTGCTTTGCTTTTTAAATATATTTTTTTTTTAAGCTTTGTGTTCTGAACCAGTTACTGCAGATCCTAGAGAGCTGCCCAAGGCCTGTAGGGCCACCTCATGCAAAGGCTCCTCCACCCTGAATCGGCAGCATCTCTGTTCTCTGCTGTCCCCTGCAGAGTGCTGGCACTAGCCAGGTGCCCTCGAGGTGACAGCTGGGGGTGGTCTGGCTGTGTGCTGCTCTGGCTGAGCCACACTAATGCAGCGTTTGGAGAGTGGAGCCTGCCTTGCTAAGGCCAGGCAGCTTTAAGATAAGCCCCAGGCTGACCTTAACTGTGCCCAGCATGTTTGACCCGAGGGGAGCTCGGTGCATCCTGTGTAGGAAATCAGGGGGAAAACAGTTTTTAAACTGAATTTTTGAAAGGGGAGAGGTGCTTAAGAAGCCCTTCTGTGGAAAGTTCACAGAATCACAGATTATCCTGGGTTGGGAGGGACCCATGGTCTGAGCTGAGCTCAGTTAGGCTTGGCTGTGATGTCCCGTGCTGGCACAAGTTGGATGGAGCTTGGAGCGATGTGGGATAGTGGAAGGTGTCCCTGCCCATGGCAGGGGTGGGGACTGGGTGAGCTTTGAGGTCCCTTCCAACCCCAACCACTCCATTATTCTGTCATTTTGCCCCTGAGACCTTCCCACCCCTTTGGGATGGGTGACAGGGATGCCACGTGGAATATTCAACCCATCACCACCAGCTCTCCACGTTTAAGGTCATCTGCTCTTCTGAGTGTTTGCAGCTCAAAAAGCAGCCTGGGCATCCTGACTCTGCTTTGTGTCCTCTTTCAGTGTCCCTGCCTCCTGGTTATGAATTTAACATGAAACAGGGCTTTTCACACGATTTAAATGCTGCCTACAAAGGCTGGGAGGAAAGCTGACATGAGGACAAACTTCCTGGGAGGTGGGAGAACATTTGTTTGCTTTTCCTTTGCTGGAAAGGCTCAGAGTGTGTTTGTAAAACTACACATGGCTGTGTTCACTACCAGAGTCAGGTATCTCCTGGACTGGTGGGATCTGCTCTCCCATGAGGAATTTAGATTAAAAACCAGAAAGAAGTTTGGGAGGATTACAGCAAGAAAAGACATTTAACGAGTGTTTGTCAGGAATAACTTCTTGGGTGCCCTTGTCTCTGTGTTATCTGGTTGTGCCTCTGGAGGAATGCTGTTCCAGGAGCAGCAGAAGGTCACAGTGACACGTGTTAAGCTGCCAGTGTTGGCTGCCTTGCTCACAGACTGGCAGCCCTTGTAGGTTGTTGCCTGAGGGGTCCTTTTTGTTCAATCTCTCACTGCCAGCAGCGGGGCTCTTGTGGCACAGGAAACTTTGAAAGTGTTGAGTGACCTTGTGGTGAGTGAGGCACCACCTCTGTGGGTTCTGTGGGCTAGAATTGGTGCAGGGATCAGAGAATAACAGAACACTTCAGGTTGGAATGGGCCTTTAAACATCACCCAGTGCCACCTCCTGCCATGGGCAGGGACACCTTCCATTATCCCAGGTTGCTCCAAGCCCATCCAGCTTGGCCTTGGACATTTCCAGGGATCCAGGGGCAGCCACAGCTTCTCTGGGGAACCTGTGCCAGGGCCTCCCCACTCTCACAGGTTTGAGGATAGATATTCCTTCCCAACATCCCATCCATCCCTGCCCCCTGGCAGTGTGAAGCCATTCCCTGTCCTGTCCCTCCATGCCTTGTCCCCAGTCCCTCTCCAGCTCTCCTGGAGCCCCTTCAGGCCCTGCCAGGGGCTCTGAGCTCTCCCTGGAGCCTTCTCCTCTCCAGGGGAGCACCCCCAGCTCTCCCAGCCTGGCTCCAGAGCAGAGGGGCTCCAGCCCTGGAGCAGCTCCGGGGCCTCCTCTGGCCTCTCTCCAGCAGCTCCAGGTCCTTGTGCTGCTGGCCCAGGGCTGGGGCAGCTCTGCAGGTGGGGTCTCACCTGGGCACAGGGGCAGAATCCCCCATGAGCCCAGGGCAGGGAGGTTTCTGGGTGCCGGATCATGTCCAGCTGTTCATCCAGCAGCACTCCCAGTTCCTGCCTTGCAAGGCCCTTCCCAGCGTGTCCATCCCCCAGTACTTTGGGAAGCACTGAGCTGTGGCCCTCCAGGTATTCCTTGGGCTGACACAAGGCTTCGTTCTTGCCTTGTTATTTGTTGCAGAAGCTGTGTGAGCTCTGGGCACTGAGCGGGTTTTCCCCCGTGGAATGGGAAGGAATGCAGAGTGCCATGTCCCGGCGGTGCCATTCCCGGTGTCCTGTGCTGCCCCAGCGGGGAGGGAGGGCCCTGCGGTGGCTCTGCCAGACGCGGCACATGTGCTGCACCCATGAGGGCACTGCCTGAGCTGCAAACGCCTGGCCTGGCTGCGGGTCAGGTGAGGGCACTGTTTACATCCCGTAATTAACATCTGCGAGTTAATCACCGGGGCTGGCACGCCCGCAGACGCTGGGCCGGCGTCACCCTGTCTGTTGTTGCAGTTGGTTCCCTGGCCCGGAGGTGACAGGAGGCCAGCACCAAAGATGTGTCAGCTTGGGCTGTTGGGGCTAATTTATCGTCCTCCCCTGTCCAGCAGCACATAAATCACCGTCTTTATAAACCAGAGCTTTAACTTCTTCCTCTTTTTGGCCTCTTGGGAAACCTGCTTTGCGCAACTGTGCGGGTTTGTTTTTTTTAGAACACGTTGAAAGGTTTGGGTTTGGAGAGACCTCAAAGCTCATCCATTTCCATGGGCAGGGACACCTTCCACTGTCCCAGGCTGCTCCAAGCCCTGTCCAGCCTGGGACTGGACACTTCCAAGGATCCAGGGGCAGCCACAGCTTCTCTGGGCACCCTGTGCCAGGGCCTCCCCACCCTCACAGGGAAGAAGTTCTTTTGATTATGAACTTTTGGGGCAGATTAAGGAAAGCTCAGCAAAGGCAGAGCCTTGAACACAGCAATTCTGGTGCTTGGTGGGACACAGAGCTTCTCACAGGTGGCCAACCTGAGGCTTTTGTTGGTTTCACACTATTTCATTGATCTGTTGGAAACTCGGGTGCCCTAATTACTGTCCAGTGCAAGTGAACATCTAATATTTGGCTGGTGACTGTTCTGAAATATTCTGATAGGCTGCTGGAGGGGTTAAAGTGGCAAAACAGGGGATGTTGGTGCTGTATGATTCCCCACTACCACTGTCTCTTGTTTGGTGAATGCTGCTCTCTTTGTGGCTGCAAAAAAAGGTCACTGGTCTTCCTTGGTTTAGTGAAAATTTCAGAGGGTGGAATTTGTCTGTCTCAGAATGATGCAGAAAGGGAAATGAGGATGGTGACTTGAAATCTCTTCCATTGTGTTCATAGCACAGCATCTTGCTCTGAGCTGTGTGAAAAGACTTTAATTCTGAGTCTAGCAGGGCTAAAGGTGGTGAGGAAGAAAATCCAGCTTTCTTAGGAGATGCAGAAGTGACCTTCTTGTTAAAACCTGAGGCAGTTCAGACTCCTAAAACTGCCAGCTCTATAAGAGACATAGTTAATTAACATTGAAGCAAATATGCTGGAGAGTTAATTTACATCCTTATCTCCCTCAGAATGTTATGGAAGGGTTGATATGCCTTTGTCTCCCGAGTGGTGAGGGAGATCAATGTCTGCTCCCAGGTAACAAATAACAGAAGGAGAGGAAACAGCCTCAGGTTATTCCAGGGGGGGTTTAGGTTGGAGATTAGAAAGAAATTCTTCATGGAAAAGGTTGTCCAGTCCTGGCAGAGGCTGTGGAGAGTCCCAAAGGTAGCCCATGTACGTTAGTGCCTGAATTCAAATATAGTAGTGCATCAGTGAGATTTCCATTCTTTGGCAAAGGCCGGGAAAAGATCCCAGAGTTGTGGGGAATTTGGAGAAAAGCGAAGATGGTTTCCCTGAGAACTGGTCACATCCATCCCCTGCCTGACAGAAAGACCAGGGATGACATGGGAGAAGGGACAAGTTTCCAGCCTTTTGAGGCACATTGTGATGGGCTTGTAGCTCTGATTTCCAATTCCATTTTTGAATCCGATGGGTGGCTGTTGGTATTCCCGAAATCTGCACCCGGAGCTCCACAGCAGCTGGAGAACTCAGCCTTCAGACCTGAGTCAGAGCTTTGCCTTCAGTTATGGACAGAAGCTCGAGGACACAGCCAGGGCAGAATGACCCAAGCTTCTGGCAGTGCTTTATCCAGCAGGCACAACATTTCCTGCACAAAAATGGCTGTGTCTTCCCTTGAGCAACGATGGCCACGTTTTCGTGGAGCAGGATCAGGGTGATCTGGGCTTTGCCTGCCTCCCTGGCTGTTCTGAGCTGTGCTGTTGTGCTCCTCTGTCAGGTGGTGGTGTTACAAGGAAAGAACTTATTTCGAGTCATTGGGGTGTGACTGTCTCTACTTTTTCCTCAGTGGTTCTCCCACCATCTCCTTAGAAGTGGAGGCATTTAACTCTTTATGAAACACTTTTCCCCCCTCTTGTTCTTTATACACAGGTTGGGTGTCTTAAACTCCTCCAACCCAAAGAAAATCCACGTGGAGTTTTATTTCTTCACTCCCCAAATGTCTGGTGGGACAGATCTCCTTGGGAACTCTTGCGAGCATCTCCTTCTTTCTGACCCAAAGCAACAGGGACTTAAACTCCTTGGGGTTCCATCCTGGAGCTGAGAGCTCCCTTCCTTTTGGGTTGTGGAGGAAATCTGTTCATGGATTAGGCAGGAAGTTCACCTGGGATGTGGCAGGAAGAAAACAGGTTTGAAAGTCTCTTCCACTTCCCAGGTATTTGTCTAAACCCTCGGGCTGTTTACAGTCTGGTTTTGGTGGGAAAGATTAGATGTTTTATTTAATATTCCAGCTCTTTTTTGTTGTAGGGTGGGGGAGATTTTTATAATCTGCATCCCATGGAGCTGGAGAAAGTTTCCCTGCCTGCAGCTGTACAGAAAAGGCAAGGATAAAAGTTATTCAGGAGGTGTTGGAATGTTCCAAAGCCTAGGGAGAGGCCAGAGGGAAATGAGGAATCACCTGGCAGGGTGTGCTTTGGGTGTCTTCATAGGTGGCGATGAGCAGGATTCCACATCCTGGGCCTGCTGCAGGATTTCTTGGATGTTTGGGAGGCTGGAAGAAACCCAAGCACTGTCTGTGTGTTTCTTGTTTATCTAAACAGCAGAATTATACCACACACGCTTCCAGAGCCCAGGGTATGGCATCTGAGAATGGTGGAGGAGAATTTTAAAGCCTTGTAATGATTCACCTGTTCTCCTTTAGGAGAAAGCAAATCTTTCCTTAATGCTGATAAACAGACTGCACATGGAAACTATCTTATTCCTTATAATTTTTTTCATTGATCTTTAAATTTTCTTGCAGTACAATCCATAGACAACCTCTAAATCTGAACCACATTTTTCTGCTGAATGCTCCTGTGGTGCTGATAATTCTTCTCTCCCTGACATTCTTTCATCCCTGAGTGTTTATGTGTGTATAAACAGAGACCAAGGATTCTGACTTGCCATCCCAGGGCTCTGTGACCATTTCAAACATAAACTCGGCTGAGGTCTCAGTTCTGTCTTTCCACATAATAAATAACCAGCATTTATTGGTCTTCTGACATACAGGTTTCCTAAGGGAAAAGTAGGAGACTGGCTGAACAAAGCCTTCTCTATAACCAGAGTTTGGAGCGGGCTTTGGACAGAAATTGCATTTCCTGGCCAGTGCAGCAAAGATTTTTATGGCTCTAACTATAATTGCATTTATGCCAAGAGGAGGTTTGGGGGCTGCTGGATCCTGTGCCTCATTCTGCATCATTAAAAGGTGGATGTATATGATATATTGTAGGATATATTGCGTGCCAAGCGCTGATGAAAACTCAGTGTTCTTATGGAAATTCATCACTGGAGACGGTTTTAGAGCCATGTAGCAATTTGGGTTGGAAGGGACCTTGAAGACCATCTCATTCCATCCAGCCCCTGGCATGGGCAGGGACACCTTCCACCAGCCCAGGCTGCTGCAGGATGGAGATGACTGGGAAATGAGCTGGATCTCTGGTTGGGGCCACACCGATGGCTCCTCTTCTTGGCTGCTTCTGTTCTTTGTCACCTTGTGCTGACACAGCTCAGTGCTTTAATAAAAACCTTCTGCAGTGACACATCTTGGACTCTGTGAGCTAAGCTGGGGGTTAGCCTGGTCAGCTCCAGTCCTGAGTGAGATCAGATGGGTTTTTGACACCCGAGAGACTTTCTCCTCTAGAAAATCCTGTACTGGGAGGAAGAATTCTTGTGGCTCCTGAAGATCACTGTGGTTTTGGGAGTGCACAGAAAAGTTGACCCTTCTGAGATGGAAAGTACTGTGTGAATCTTGCTGGTTCCAGCTGGGATCAGGGACTGGGCTGACTGGGCTCCATCCTGGCCAGGCTGGGAGCAGCTGAAGGATTTTCCTGCAGAAGGTCCGTGGCTCCCGAGCAGGCAGCTCACGAAGGTGTGGCTGAGAGCCTCAGCTTAGATAATAAACCTGGGAATCCTCCTCTGCTGGAGGGGCTGCTGAGCCAAACTTCCTCTCCTGGCTGGCTGTTCCTTCCCTCTGGAATTCTCCTTGCCCTGGGACAGTGGCTGGCCCTCATGGAGGCCTTGGCTTTCTGTGTGTGTCCAGCTGGCATTGCAGTCAACCCTGAGTGTCCATCCTCTCTGTGTCCTTGTCCCCTTCCCATCCAGGGGGCTGCTTTGGAGGGAGGCTGTGGGAAGGTTCCAGCCCTCCCAGCTCCCTGGGAGATGGTGCTGCTGGCCTGGGAGGTTGTGGCCTCGCTGCCTGGGCAGAAGGATGGTGGCCTTCACCCTCGGGCCTCCAGAAGAGGCATCACTGCAGCAGTTTTGGCAGGGCTCCTGCTCCTCTCCTGGGCTTGCAGAGCAGCAGTGGCAGCTGCCCTCTCGCAGTCAGGAGGGAGAAGTAGGTCAGAATTTGCATTCTTTGCCCGGATTCTCCGCATAACTTGAACGCTTTTCCCCTTTTTTTCTCTCTCTGTTAAACGCCTTGTTCCTGTGCGTGCGTGTTCCTCGGGCTCCCCTGAATCAGAGGGTGAAGACTCACATTCAGATGTCTAATTGGTCTTTAATATCAGTCTTCCTTCCAAAAACACTTCTGGGAGACTCCTCGCATGCTGACAGGCCAATCCCAGCATGTAAAATCCTGAAAGAAATGCTTGGGGCAGCGTCTTCCTTTTTGGCTGCTGTGCTGTCTGGATCAGGAGTTGAATTTTCTCCTGTAGTTCTTATTTTGCATGACAAGAGCGAGTAATTGGGGTGAAATCATCTGTGCCGCAGACTGGGATGGTGAGATTTCTTTTCAGCGCTTCTCTGTATGGTTTTTTGGGGGTTTTTTTTTTCTGTTTTGCAATGTCCTGATTGGGTGGGGGAGGAGAGATGGAGCACAGAAGGATCGTGGCAACCAGAGAAGCATCCAAGCGTTGCTGCAGGGCAGGCAAGGAAGATTTTTGGCGTGGTTTTGTGTAGAGTGTGAGAGAAAAGAGCTTTGCTGTGATGAGCCAGATGAGGTCTGATGTGATGGGACAGGAAAGTTGTGGCTGCCCCTGGGTCCCTGGCCGTGTCCAAGGCCTGGTTGGACAGGGCTTGGAGCAACCTGGAATAGGGGAAGGTGTCCCTGCACATGGCAGNGCACGATTCTGGTCTTTTTCCATCTGTGGAGGTGATTTTTGATTTGGGCTTTTGTGGCTAAATCCTCCAGAGGCTTCATGTGCATTGCTGTCAGTCTGAAATAAAACAAGGTGTGTGGTCTGAAGGCAGGTGGATGAGTGAAAGTGACAGAACTGCTGTGACACAATCATTATTTCAATGCACTTTCACTATATTTTTAGAGTATAATTTAAAAAATATTTTTAAATTCTTCACCGAGATTTTGCTTTGTGTTTCTTACAACAAATACATGTTTTTAGCTGGAAACTCTCTTTTCCCAAGGAGATTTCAGGCTGTTTCTGCTGCGTCTGCTTCGTGCTGGTGGAGCTGCCACCTGGATCTGTCTGAGGCTTGTGCAAAGAGCAGGAATTGTCATGTCTGTTCCCACTGTGCCCCCTTGAGCTGCCAAAAAGTGTCAGCAGCTCTGAGAGGGTTCTGCACAGGGATGATCTTTTGGGAGCTGAGCTTTTCCCCCTCCTGCCTTTGCTGTTTGATCTCTTTCCTTGGGGCTTTGGCTTGTTCAAGCCTTGACAGTCGGAAGGCTGAGTGGAAGTAAACAAAAGGCTGAGTCTTTTTCAAGTTAAATCCAAATTTTTGGGCTTAACTTTTAAGTTAAACCCTCCTTTTCAGCTAGATGAACTTTATTGGAGGGCAGATTCAGGAGTTGCAGTAAAATAACTTTGATTTCTTTGTTCCCTCCTGCACCTGCTGCTTGCATTAATCCTACGGATGTCCTGTTGTTCCCCAAGGACTTTAGGCTGTAGTATTCCTCCTCTATTGTGTATTCCTGTTCTCAGCAACCAAAAGGGGGAATTGAGTGTTGTTTTTGGAAATGTGGGATGTGGCTGGAATCCCTGGCTCACGCTGTGGTCAAACCAGTGCTGCCAAGGCCCTGTTATCCTTCACTCGACATTCCTGCCTCCATGAAGAGCTTTCCTTGGGCTGTGCTGTATCTGACCTGGTCTTCACCTCCAGCTGGGGTTTAAGTAAACCAGTTATCCTCTGGCTGAAAGTTAATCTAGACCTAAAGCTGCCATCCTCTGCCTGGATCTGGGCTCTCCTCTCTGTGGCTGGCAGCAGGCAGAGTGCTTGGGCTGTCGTGTGGTGAAGGCTTGGCCACCTCGTGCTTGTCTCGTGAGCAGAATTTGAAAGCCCAACGAGATGAAAATGCACAAAGAAGCCTCTTGTGCCTCCAGGACCTGATTTTAGCAGGAAATCAATGTGAACTTTGGCTTCCTTGTGCAATCTTGTCTTGTAAGCAAGGGGATGATGAATGGGTATCAGCTCAGCTCCTACCAGGCAATAACTGCAGCTGGAAAGCCTTTGGACTAATAAACTGCTCTGGAACTTAGAGCAAAAATTCAGCCTTGTCAGAATACAAAGATGGGGATGATCATGAACACCATTTATGGGTCCTGAAAATGACTCCTGGCTGCCAAGCTAGAAATAAAGAGCTCAGTGGTGGGAAACTCCTCTGGAGGGTATTTGCCCCATGAAGGAGGAGAAAAGCTGCTGACAGCCCTGGTTTGGGGAGTGCAGTGCTGCAGCCTCCACAGCTGGTACAAAGCATGACTGTGCATTAAAAAAATGAAAATCTCAGACTTTGTGTTGTGGCTGGGATTGGCTGCTGGCTGTTGGCACTGGGTCTGCTGGAGCTGATCCTGTGCTTGCTCTTATTTTTTTGCTGTGTGAGGTGGTGGAATGGTTTAGGTTTTCTTTTGGGGCAAAAGAGATGACATAGTTGGCTGTTCAGCATAACATGGGACAGCAGTGAAATGTCTTTGGTGATCTGTTGTCTCCATTGTGCTCTGCTCCTTCTTCCTGTAATATCCCTGGATTTTGGCAGAGGCTTGGAGCTGGAGCTGAGGTTGTTGCTGTTTGTGTATTTTGCTCATCCCAAAGTGCTGTCAGTTTCAGGAGGCAGCTGTGAAAATTGGCTCTCAAATTGGCACCTCAGTTGGGGTATTGGCTCTTTAAGATGCTTAAGTTTGTAGCCACTTGGCTCACTCCTCTTAAAAACAGTAAAAATGAAGAAATATAAATAAAAATATGAATATAATCCTGGGTCACCACCTTTCTCTCCTTATCTTGACAAAGAATCCCATTACTCTGCATCTTGTTCCTGAAGTCTCTGACCAGGGAAGAGGAGCTGGGGAAGCTGAGGTGAAAGCTGGTGGCACAGGGTTGGGGTTTCCCAGCTGGGGGTCAGATCAGCTCTCTTGATCTTAGTACAGAAGAAAGCAAAAGTGTTTCCCTGGCATTACCACTGGCTGTTTCTGTCTGAAAGCTGAGCAGCCTTTTCTTCTTGGAAACTTTCCCAGAGAGAAACCTGGAGCCTGTGGAGAGACTAAACCAGGGTTGGAAGCTTTAAACACGTTCATAGGATGGTTTGGGTTGGAAGGGAGCTTCAAGATCATCCCATCCCACCCCCTGCCATGGGCAGGGTCACCTTCCACTGTCCTAGGCTGTTCCAAGCCCTGTCCAGCCTGGCCTTGGATACTGCCAGGGATCCAGGGGCAGCCACAGCTGCTCTGGGCATCCTGTGCCAGGATCTCACCACCCTCACAGCCAGGAATTCCTTCCCAGTATCCCATCTAACCCTGCCCTCTGTTCTGTCCCTCCATCCCATGTCCCCAGTCCCTCTCCAGCTCTCCTGGAGCCCCTTCAGGTCCTGCCAGGGGCTCTGAGCTCTCCCTGGAGCCTTCTCCTCTCCAGGTGAGCACCCCCAGCTCTCCCAGCCTGGCTCCAGCCCCTGGAGCCTCTCCATGGCCTCCTCTGTACCTCTTTCCTGGCATCCACCTCTGCTGGACCTCTGGGATTGTTGGGCTTTCTCCAGCACGTGGCAGGGACCCCCGTGTGCAGGGACTTTATGATGTGACCTCCAGCAGGCATTCTGTGGTGTTGGCTGGATGTGGGGCTGGGATCAGCCACGTTGGCTGAGGAGCAAACATTCAGCGGCTGGTGTTTAAAATGCCTTTGTCGATCTGAAGGAGGGATTTAAGAGGAATCACGTTCAAATCCCCACAAAACCCTGAGCCACCTGTTGCAGGTAGAGACCTCTGGAGCTGGGGTGAGCTGTGGCTTCACACCTGGGGGCTGAGCAGGTGTTGGGTGGCAGAGATGATCTGGTGTGGGGGTGGAAATGTCCTCAAGGTGTGAAACAGCCTCTTGAGAGAGAGAGAGCGAGACAAGACTCGGAGCCGCCTCCGCGTCCTCGCTCCGCGCGGATTTTGTGAAGCCCAACAGATTTGGGGACCCAGGCGTGGGTGGTGTGTGAGGAAAGCACTTGGGTAACGTCCCTGGAATAGAAATCAGCCCTGCTGCTGGAAGCAGGTGGTGTCAGCTGTCTGCCAAAACAAGAAGAGAAGGTTTTTCAGGGCTTCAGTCGGTCCACACGAACTGGCACCGAAAAAGAGATGAGAAAACTTGAAGTTGTCAAGGGCTTGGCAGGAGGTTGAACAGCAAACAACTCCATTTGAGAATACTGGGAATTCAAGGGGGGTCTTACTGGAAATATTGGGACAGTGTGTTTGTTTTTAGCTCAGTGGACAAGTACTGCTGAGGATGAGCCAAGCCTGGGGCTCTGGAGCCAAGGTCTCACAGGAGCTTGCAGTTGCTGAAGAGAGACATGAACCTTCTTGAAAAGCAGCATGGACCAAGCTCCTCCAGCCTGCTGGAATATGTAAAATTCCTTAGGGAGCTGGAAGTGAATAGGCAGGATTAAAGAGGGAGAAGATGATGACTTGCAGCAGTTTGGCCAATTGCTGCTGGAATAAAGAGATTTCCAACCTGAGCAGCCTCGCTGTGTTGGAGTTTAGATACGAGCTGTAAACCTCAGGTTGTCTGAAAAGTTAAAAAAGGCTTAGCTACTACCAGAAGGGGAGGGTAAAATACAAAACTCCTGTTGAGTTCCTCTTTCCAGTCACTTCCTTACCTTCCTTGAAGAAAGTGATTCCTGCTTATAAAAATCAGAATAAATAGTTCAGCTTGTCGGGATGTGCAGGCTGACTCCAGCAGCACTGGAGGGAGAACGAGCAGGAACCAGCACAACCCCACTCTGTATCAAAAGAGTGTGAGCCAAGGGGTCTGAGTCTGGGTTGTTTGGGGTTTTTTGTTTGTTTTGGGGGTTGTTTGGGGTTTTTTGTTTGTGTTGGGTTTTTGGTTTGGTTTTGGTTTTATCTTTTTTTGACTGATAGGCAATTACCAACCGAATTCACAAAAATACACAAAATTAGATCAAGAATTGGTTGAAAAGGTGTCTTCTAGCAGTTGCACAGTTTTCTCCCCCCCTAGAGATAAAAACAATAAAATCACTGGATTTATTTTTATTCCTTTCCATCTTTCTATTGAGCTGGAAAGGACAGAGAGAACATGGAAAGTTTAATTCAGGCCTCTCACCTGTGGGCTTAGAGCCAAGGAAGGCAACCAGCTTTATTCAGTTGGTACAGAGAATAAAATGACTTTCTCCATGAATGAGGCATTTTCTGTCTCATCCATCTTTAGGATTTATTGGTCTGATTCTTGCTGCCTTGAGGACCCATGGATTTGTTTCTTCTCAGCTTTCTTGGCTGAAGAGCTGCACTGGACAGAGGAAGGCTCTGCCTCAGGTGGTGCTTCCATTCAGTGCCTTTTCAGAAGAAACAATCACAACCTGCTTAGGTTAATGCTGTGGCCTAATGTCTCAAATACTGAGTTTGGAAGGTGAAGTGTTTGGTTTCTCTCTCTGAAATAAGGAGTTTCAGTAAGGCTGGAGTTGGTGAAGGTCTGGCAGAGGTGCTGATAATGCCAGGATTGAGGTCAGGGAGGAAAGTGCCTCCTTCCCCTGGTAACCTTGGAGGGCTCTTACATAACTGTTCTAAACCAGCTTAACAGAGAGCCGGGATGGGGAGGGCAAATAAAAAAAGCACACTAGTGAAAGACTGCTGATAAGCCCAGAGAATCCAAAAATAGGAGCAGGCTCCAGGGAATGAAGGAGAACCTGCTGGAAGTAATAATCTGGAGATTGACAGAAATTCAGGGGACTCACACGAGCTCTGAGCCAGACAAACCTTAATCTTGGACCCTAATCTTGATGGGAGGATACCTGTGATGTCTGTAGATTGTGTCCTGGCTGGGGAGGACAAAGAAAACCCACTTCCTCAAGTTCTGGCCATGCCTCGCCTAGAGCAGGATGCTCCCATCCCAGGGATGCAGGGAAATTGGCTGCAGTGGTGAAGCAGGATGGATGTTCAGATCCAGAGGATGTGGAATGGGGTGGGTTGGAAGAGATCTTAAAAACTGTCTTGTTCCAACCAGATCCTTTTTCCTACCTTCAGCTAGGCCAGGTTGCACCAAGTCCATCTTGTCCTTGAAAACTTCCATGGATTCCTCTTTCAGCTGAAAATTATTCCAGTTACACTGCTAGATTTGGCAACAAAGACTTGATTCTTCCCCCCTTCCCAGTTGTCTTTCCCTTTTTTCCCCTTCCCCATGACAGATATATTCACCTGGTGATTTGTTGTGCCATTTCCTTCTGCTTTCATACAGCAAAAAGAGATTCCTTCTCTTTTCTGCACCCAGTTATACNATTTGCCCTTGAGTTTCAGTAATGTGTGAGAACCATCCCAGCAAAAAGAATGGTATTGCTGGTGTTCTTTTCTGTTTCCTTTTGGGGTTGTTCTTGTTTGGGGTTTTTTGTTTGTTTGTGGGGTTTTTGTTTGGTTTGGGTTTTTGTGGGTTTTGTTTTGTTTTATTTGCTTATAATGCTTATAAAGCCTGACCCTGAAGTTTCTTGCTGAAATTTGCCACTCGGAGCAATCTTTTTTTTTTTTTGGGTACTTGGTGCTTTCTCTTAATTTGCTGAACTGCCCAGTATTTTTTCAGTCTGTTTAAAACAGTGGCAGGAACCGGCTTGGCCAGCAAATTATTGAGTGTGAAGTCAATTATTCAATGCTCTCTATGTTTTCCTACTTAACCAAAAAATATTGACTCAAGAGCAAGTGCAGTCTGGTTTCTTTGGGACTTATTTCAAATCTTTAATCTTCCCACTTCCATCCTTTCCTCTCTCCAGCTGTACTTGCTGATTAGTCTTTGACAGCAGGCTGGGCTAGAACTGCTCTTCCTTTGGGGGGAGGTTTATTTGATCTTTTCTCACCCAGCAGCAACTCTTGGAGAGCATTCCAGCTGGGCTGGAAGAGGCTGGAGCTCCAGGGAATCGCTGCCTGGGCAGGGAAGGAAAGGTAGGAGAAAGCAAGGAGCAGGAGCAGAGGCACTTATGCAATCTCACTGTGTTCTGGTAGGAAAATAAGCTGGAAATAAAGAGATCTTGGCTCGTGGAAGGAAAGCTGCTTGTCTCCTACCCAGACAGTAGCTGCTCTCAAGGCAGGATCTTAATCTGATGGGCTGAAAACCCGGAGTGGCTTTCTGGAAGTGGGATAAAAGCCATTTCATCCTGGAAGTGCTGTGTCTGTGTGCAGCTGCCTTGCCCTTTCAAGTTCCACAGGCTGATTTTCCTGGGAACCTCTTAAATAAATGTGTATGAGGCTGACAACAATAATAGTGATAGCTTTTCTGTGGGGTTCTGTGCTCTGGAAAGCTCTTCTCTGCTTCCCTGGATGTGGCTGCTGTTGGTCTGTATTCCAGGTGGGAGCTGCCTGACCCACCTGGGCAGGGGGTTCTGTCTTCAGAGCAAGTCTAGCCCTGAAAATTGCACTTTTCTCAGCCTTGCCTAGGGCTGGCTCATCAGAAGATGTGCAGGAAACCATTTTATTGAATTCTTCACTCGTGTGGTGCTCAAAGATCTGCCCTGAGCAGCATCCTGGTCTGTTGGTGCCAGGGATGTGTTTCTGGGATGGACAGGGAAGGTCATTGTGGTGAAGGGATGTGTTCCCTGTGGTCAGCCTCACTGACTGAGGGATGTTTGCCTAGCTGGTGTTGATTCTGTGCTGCTGAGCACCCTGCCCTGCTCCAGTTCTCCAGGGTATTTGTATATTTTTTGCTCCTCTGATGTCACAGAGCTACTTAAAAAAAAAAAAAAAGAACTTCCAACTTGTCCTTTTTCCTAGGCCTTTTCCTAGAAAGCTTAGAGTGGTATAGAGGAGAGAGAAATGCTGTTGCAGCCTGGCCTCTGGGCTCCTGTGGGATTCAGCTGCTCCAGGTGTTTGGATAAACTGCTCTGGGCTGGCAGCAATTCCCACCAAACTGCTGTGTTTCAATGGACCCTTGGGGGTATTCCCTGGAGGGTCATGTTCTCTGGAGCACGAGGCTGAGGGTCTTCAATAATGATCTCAATGAGATTAGTGCTTGGAGGGATCCCAGTTGGGGAGAGCTTTGTGGCAGCATCTCCAGCCCCCAGGCTCATCCTGACCCCCCAGAGGTTTGTTTTGGATGCCTTTGGTATCAATCCCAGAATGGTTTGGGTTGGAAGGGACCTTAAAGCTCACCCAGCTGCCATGGGCAGGGACACCTTCCACTATCCCAGGCTGCTCCAAGCCCCGTCCAAGCTTGAACAGTTCCAAGATTGGGGCAGCCACAGCTTCTCTGGGCAGCCTGTGAGAGAACAGGAGCAGCTTGCTTTAAGGCTGATGTCTGCAGGTGTCCCTGCTTCACTCTAACCCTGATTGTATTGGAAACATCATTTTGCTGATAATGTGCCAGTGGTGACCGTGTGGAAGAGGGTCACTGGTGCTGGAAAACTCACCAGGACACAGTGAGTTAATGCTCAGAGAATCAATGCTCATCCTATTAGAAGTTCTCAAAAATGACTGAAAGCCCTTGGACTAACAGGCCTTGGGTTTGCATCACTAAATGAGTTTGTGAATCCCTCATGACTGGGCCTTTCCATAAGGAAAACAAGATAGGAGCTGATGTAAGTGGCAGATGGAGCCTTGTTGTTGTGTTTTCGTTTGAGCAGGACTCTCCTGGCAGGAGCTGGAAATGTCTGAGACTCTGGGAGTGCCCCTGTGGATGGAGGGGTGGTTCCCTTCCTGACCTCACCCTCTCTCCCCGTCCCTCCATGTGTCACGGTGACCTCAGCCCGCATTTGGAGACACTTTTTGGAAAGCAAGGAGTGTTTTAAGACTGATGCAAGTGCTTGCCAGGTCAGTTGAGAAAATTCCTTTCTCCTGAAAGATTTATGCTGCAGCAAACAGAGTAAAATCCTTTTGCCCTTTAGATCTTCCTAAAGATCAACAGCAGCTTTTGGCAGGACACAGGAATCACAGGCAAGACAGGCATTTACCTGGGGCTGAGTGACTCTGGAATGGGGGGGTATAACCTGTCTCTTGTTGCCCGTTTCTTTCCTTGGATGCAATTTTCCTTTCCCCCATCACAGGGAAACTGTCCTGTCTGTCTCCTTGCATTGAGCAGAGACTGATTTGTTCAGAAGTGGAAAAAAACACCCTGGTAATAACTGGAAGGAGGTTTTCGGAATACGAGACAAACCTCTGCTTCATCGGAACAGAAGAGGGGTAAAGTGGATGTTAGTCTTCCTCTGGCAGAAATCAAATATCTTCCGTGCCACAGGGGTGGAGGAGGGGATGGGAGATGCACACATCTCATTTTTTCCAATATCAGTTTTTGTTTCCATGTTTTTCAAGCAATCACAGAGGTCTAGTAGAGGTGATGAAAGGCTGACTTTGCTTCTTGAACCTCTCCTGGACTTCATCAGTTACCTCATGGACCTTCAAGCCTGCCCAGTTTCACCCCCTGCCATGGGCAGGGACACCTCCCACTATCCCAGGTTGTTCAGGAAGGCAAAGCAAGTTTTGCTCCTTTATTTATTTAGCTCCTCTGCTACTTAAAAACTTTTATTTTTTCCGTGAATAATGCCTCCTGCAGCCGTATGGAAGGAATCAATCATAGGAAATAAAGAGCTTGTAATCCATTTAACTAGGACTTTCCACCTCTCATTAAGGCAGAGAGATTCATGCCTAATTCTCTGGGTAGCAGTTGCGCAGCAGATGTGCAGGCTATCGATTGGAAAATGAGTCTTGCTGGTTTTGTTTTCCTTTTTTTTTCCTCCCCTGCCTTAGTGTTTCCATTCCAGTGGGTGTGGAGGCACTTGGCTCCCTCTCAGATGAGCGTTCCTGGAGTTGTTGGTGCAGTTTTCTCTTCCTGCTGGCAGGAGCCAGGTTTCCAGCAGGGAATGTGGCTGAGGGAAGGCAGCGAGGTCTCGGCAGCAATGTGTGGGACAGGCTCCTGCTCCAGCTGCCGACACCTGGCAGGGAGGCCGGCCCTTGCAGGGTGACACCATCCATGGGGACCTCTTCAGGGCTGTGTTTGGAAAGAGGAGAGCCAGGAGAGGGAGGAATGCTTGTCTGAAGAGGAAGCTGCTTGCCAGGGTGTGCATGTTCAAACCCAGCTCTGTTTCCGCTTAATTTCTCAGCAAAAACGTGTGCTGGTAATGGGTAAGGCTTGGTGCAAACTTCTGGTTTGCATCTTGGTGAGGATGGGGAGTCTTTGGCGAGGAAAAATATTCTGTAACCTTTTTAATTCTTTAAATACTTTTTAATTCCTTGTTGGTGCAAGGGTTTTGTTTAGCATCCAGCTGTGCCCTCCTGGGTTGTTTCCTCGTTCTTCCCATGGTGGTTTTTCCTGTCTGTTTCTCACCTGACTGTCTCTGCTGGTGTGGTGTCATCACCCCAGACCATACCAACACCACAGGCCGTTCTCTGTCAGAGGCTCTTCAGACAGCAGAAGCTGAACGTGGGGTCTCTTACTCAAGGCACTCCCTTCCCATCCCACTTCTCCCAGGGCAGTTTGGTGCTTTCCTGCCTGTCCCTTTGGATTTGTGGCTCAGATTCCCTCCATTTCCCTGCCAAGGTCAGCAGGGCTGGCTGTCTCCTGGTGGTGTCTCATCTCACCTCAGCTGCCATTGTCGATTTTTAGCTCTTGAACTGCTGGGTTCTTGGGCTGCTCTGAATGCTTCTGGAATGCTGTCCCAAGGGGACTCCACCAGGAGGTGGAAAGGTTTGACTTTCTCTGCCAAAAATGTGATTTCAAACGCTTTGGGCTGCTTAACATTTCTCTTTGCTGCTTCTAAAAGCCAAGAGCCCTATTAGACTTAAAAGATGGGACTTAAAATTCCCATGTTGTTTCCCATCTCCCCACCAACCCCCAGAAGAGGAAGCTCTTTTTATGCTCAAGTTGTCAGGAATTCTTTGGCAGAGGGGACCTGAAGTGTCCCATGTTTTTCCTCATGCTTTGCTGCTTGAAGTTACTTCAGAACCTGCTTGTGGATTCACCTGAATATTCTTGGATCTGCAGCAGGTTTTGGGTTTCCAGAGCTGCGCCAATGCCTCGACCTGCGAGGTTTGTGCAGAGAGCAGAGATTGTGTTTAATTCTTGCTCTGCCAGAAGTTTATACAGGTTTTTCCGGTACCCTGTTCCTCTCCTTCCACCCTTTCAAAGTTCCAGGCACCCATTCCCGCCTCAGTTTGTGGAAAACATTAAGAAGCTCTGTTGCAGAGGACGTTAGTCCGTCCTGTGCTTATTTATTTAGGGAGATTAAAGTCTAAGTTTTTCTTTTGTAATCCCTTTGAAGTATTTATCTTTTGAAGTCTGAATTTTCATTAACTGGAAGTGTACAAGCCCCGAACTACGAGCTGCCCTAGTTTCAAAGCTGTAATTTTTTTTGGTGGAAAACATTTAAGAACAATAAACAACAGGTCAGACTCACAGGGGTTCCATGTCAGCCAGATCCTGTTTGGGATGTGTTTGGGTCATTCCTTGCCACTTTGGGAGATCAGAGTGGCTCTGCAGGCTCTCCCTGGGTTGAGATGGAGCCATGGATGTTTGGGATCTCAGGGAGACAGGGATGTGTGTTTCTGAGTGCTCTGCCAGACCAACACGTGGCCTGTAGACCTTCCTTTCAGTTTTTTAATGTATTTTTTTTCCCCACTCTTATTTTCTGTCATTGAGGCAGCAGCACTCAGCTTTAAGGACAAGGATGTTGTGCTTTCCGGCCTCAGTTCTTATCCAAAAGATTCCATCTCTCCACGTGCACGTGGCAAGGGATAGTTTGCTGCAGTTGATCTTTCTGGTTTGTTTGCCAGGGGGAAAAAAGAATAGATGCTGACTGGAGTTTTGATATATCTGCTGCTTTTGTTTGTGCTGTATTATCAGTGTAAAAGTGAACGTTTACAGCCTGGAAAAAGTGGGTGGGAGGCTTCTGACCCAACCCGATTTCCAGAGTGGGGAATAACAACGTGTTGGGAAGAATAACTCTGCTGGGTCATCAAAGGGATCATTGCCTGGGCATCCTCCAGCCCCAAAATGAATCACCTGAGGTTGTTTTATGGCTTTGGGTTGTCCCATCCCCGCCTTGAAATGAAATCTTGGATCTTGCAAGCTGAGATGCTTTGGGTTTGTGCCAGCGAAATGTGGAAAATGGTGCTCAGTGTGTGTGTGTGCATCTCGATTTCCTCCCCTGGGAGTGGCCAGAGCAAACAGCCCTCAGCAACAGCTTGTTATTAAACAGATGGGGATATTGACCCTCTTCCATTTCCATTTTCCAAGTCGGGGAAAATGAAATTGCATTACTTTGGCTTGGATGAGTTCAGTGTATTAATAAAAAAAAAAAAAAAAGCATATGAAAAGCAATGGGAGAGTGCATGAAAATCCCAAGAATTTAGATAATTTATATGATTTCAGCCCTGGCTAGGCAATAGAGATTTCTCTTCTACTTTTCTTTTCTTATTTTTTTGCACACGGAACTGTAGAGTTTGTTCTGGAACAGCTTAATTTTTCAGAAAGTATTTCAGGAAAATCGGGATTTTCCAGTGTAATTAGGGAAACGACTGACAAGCAGCCTTACAAGCATATCAATAGGGCTAATTGATTATCAGGGATGTTCTCACCTAATTGGCATAGGAAATTATTTGCTTAACAAGGTTTTAAGCATAATTAGATTGATACAAGTTTTAGTAGAGATGGAGATGTTGAATTTAGAGAGATTCTTGATAAACAGTGATCCCAAGAGTCATCAGCAAGAGGAAAAACACTTCTTTTCATATGGAAATCAGCAGAATCTGCCAAAACTCTTTTTAAAATGAGTTAACGTAAACAATTAACCTCAAATACCCCATGAGCCTCTGTTTTTTATGTTTATTTGCATTCCAAGTGGGATGAGTCTCCTTGGGCCTGGATTTTGGGAGACGGGAGCCTGTGTGCTCAGGGCTGGCTTTGGTTTTGAGTGTCCCACTGCCTCTCCAGATATGGGGGCAGCACATGCTTCTTCCCCTCGTTGTTCCCACTGTTTTACCTCTCTGAAACCTTGGGAGTTTTCCTTCCTTGTGGAAGGCTGAGGTTTTCCATTTGATGGCTCTTCCCAGCCATGCCTTGGCAGGTGGAGATTCTGTAGGAGACCACAGGTGTCTTCCACATCTGCATGGGTGGGGTTATTGGAGAGAAAAATGTGTGTCTGCCTCTTTCCAAAGGCTTGGCTTTGCTCCAGCGTCTCCTGAGACTCCATGATTCTCCATGATTCTCCAGGACTCCATGGGTTGGTGGTGGCCCAGGCAGTGCTGGGTTCATGGTTGGACTCCATTAGCTTAGAGGTTTTCTAATGATTCCATGTTTTTATTATTCATGAGCCTCCATCAAAGCATCCTTGGCTGTGTTTGGGGTTTTCTTTTGGATGTCCTGAAATCCAGACCATCCTGAGCGAACTGTGGTGGGTGTTCAGAGCTGTCCATGGTGTGGCTGGAAGTGCAGTAAAGCTGCTGATCCCTGGGCTTTTAGAAACCACAGAATATCCTGAGCTGGAAGGGACCCACAGGGATCATCCAGTCCAGCTCCTGGCCCTGAACAGACACCCCAAAATCCCACCCTGTGCATCCCTGGGAGCATTGTTCAAACACTCCTGGAGCTCTGGCAGCCTCGGGACCGTGCCCATTCCCTGGGGAGCCTGGGCAGTTCTTCTGAGGGAAGAATCCTTTCCGAAATCCAACCTAAACATCCCCTGACAGAGCTCCAGCTGTTCCCTGGGTGCTGTCCCTGTCACAGAGAGCAGAGATCAGTGCCTGCCCCTCCTCTTCCCCTCGTGGGGAAGTTGTATCTGCAGGGAGGTCTCCCCTCAGTCTCCTTGAAGGGGGATCACAGGGGAGAGCTTGGACTGCAGCAAGCCTTGGGAAAGGCTGTTCAACCTGCTCCTCTGGAGCTTCAGCCCCACTGTTTACTCAGAGCACTTCAGGACTTGTGCTGTTGCTCTTCCTTTCGCTAAAATGAGGGCACTGAGATGCTTTAGTGATTGGTCTTGATTGCTGCCTTCCCTCTCCAGTCCAGGTTGCTGAGACTACAGCCTTGAGACTACAGGGGTGGAGGAGTTAACTCAAAGAGACAAAAATCAAAAAAATTTTAGGCCAGATCTCCCCAGAGAGCTTCACTTTAAAATTTGCAACTCCAATTCTCCCTTCTTTTTTTCTTTCTTTTCTCGGAAGCTGTTTGGAAAGGAATAATATGTAACCGATACCTCCACTTCAGTATGTCAGAAGTGCAGTGTGTGCTAATTAGGCATCCTGGAGCCTTTGGAAAGTGCTCCCATTGTATTTGCAGATGGAATCTGCCCTGCTCCCTCTTTTTGGCCAAGTGGGCTGGTTATTCAGCTCTGAGAAGCTCCTAGCCGTTGGCAGACAATGCATCTTGAAAGTCAAGGCTGAGAGCATGAGTGGGTTTGTGTTTTCTATTTTATTTCTTTTCCCCCCGCCCCCTCCGTCCCTCCTGGTGCACGTTGCTGGATTTGAATAATTAATGCCTGTTGTCTTGCTTCCTGTTTTCATTTCTGTATGTAATGCTAACCAGCAGTGGGCTGAATCATTCATAGGCTGCTTTCTCCACCTCGACAGCTGGAGATGTCATGGGAACAGTGATTGTGAGGTGCTGCAGACTTTCTGCTGCTCCCTCAACTCCGTTTCTGGCAGCAGGAGCAGTAAGTATCGGGTCCATGCTCTTGGCCACGCGAGGCTCTCTGGGCAGATGGTATCAGTGTGGTTTCTCTCCCTGCAGCTCCTGTTGCTGCTCAGGTGTGTGTGGAGGAGAGGGTGAGTGCTGTGTGTTGTCCTTTCCCATCTGGTTCAGGGTTTTATGGATCTGGTGGTGATGCTCATGGAGAAGAGGGAATGATTTTAGGCTTGTTGGTTGTGACTCATGCAGTTACACTGTATTTAGGAGTGGATTTTTTAAAACTCATCTTAGAATTTTTTATTTATTTTTTTTTGTCATTGTGCTTTTCCTGAGTTTTTGTGGAGAGCAGCCTGGAATTCTGGGCTCCCACAGTGCCTGCCTTTGCAGTGAGAGGAACCAGGGTGGGAGCTTCACTTGGTGCCTTACAGAGCCTTTTCAGCTGTCTTTTCCCTTGGACTCTGCCAGGGATCCAGGGGCAGCCACAGCTTCTCTGGGCAGCCTGTGCCAGGGCCTCCCCACCCTCACAAGAAAGGATTTCTCTCCTATCAAATCAACACAATTCTTGCAAGTATCAAATGAAATACCCAGTGAAAGCTTCTGTGGATGGAGCTGGCCTGTCTGCCCTCATGCCTTGCATGACCAAAGCAGGAAGAGGTGGAAATCAGGAGAGATGCTGTCCTTTGGGGAGGAATTCTTACAGGATTGCTTGGAACAACTGTAGCCTTCTAGGTTTTCAGGGTGGGAATAAGGGGTTTGGCTGGGGAGTTGTTAATAGGCTGTGAATGATTTTTACATCCTGTACAGATCCCTCAGCATCTTGTACATCACTCCACGCTTGGAATCTTCAGGGCAGGGAGGATGGTTTTGCCCAAGACCTTTAAATGGCATCCAGTTTAGCACGTCCTCGGTGCTTCTGTCCCATTGTGACAGTTTCTGTGCCCGTGGTGGGAAGGCAAAGGGGGGGCTCATTTCCTAGCGATGGTCTTGAAGCTGAAGATGGGAGGCAGCTTGAGCAGTGACTAATGCTGAGCTTTATAAATAGCAGGAGGAGAGGTGAGAGGTGGGCAGGGAGGTGACCTTGACACGAGGCCACGGAGGTGGCACAGCAGCTGAGCTGGGAGGGCACGGGGGGGACGTGATCAGCAAACAGCTCCTGTGTCAGCCTGGCTGTGCCTGTGCTTGTCACCCCCCAGGGGACGAGCAGAGCCACGTGGGGAGCTGGGCTGGCCACTCATGGGTGAGCGAGTGGTGCCCACCTCGTGTCCCCTGCTTGGGTCAGCGCCCTGAGCAGCACAGGGAGCTCTGCCGAAAGCACAGAGCTGCCTCTGGGCCAGAGGGAGAGGGAGGGACAGGGCTCTGGGGACAGCGTGGTGACAGGCTGCTGGGTTTGCAGCCACAACAACCTCCTGCCTCCGAGGTGGTGAGCATCAGGGCCAGGCTGTCCTGGGCTGTCAGCACGGAGCGTGAATGGACATGGACACAGGCAGGGGCTGCGAGGGATGAGCTGCCTGTGTCCCTGCTGACATTTCCAGGCTGCACCACTGTGTCTGCGCTGCCTGCAGCATCCCCTGGTGCATCAGATGGGCTGAGAAATATGGTCAGCCCTGCTTTGGAGGCGTCCTTCCACGGGATGTGTCAAGGAGGTGCTTTTAGGTGATCGGTGTATCTCCCTAAGCCCAGCCACGCTTTGCTGATGCCCATGAGGATGCTGCTGCTCGGCTGTCACAGCTTCTCCCAAGACCTGAGCCCTGGGAATATCCCACAAGTGAGGAAGCAAAGCGTTTCCCCTGGAGAGGGTGGGAATTTACTGCCCACACACCCCGCACACAACTCTGCACTCTGGGGAAAGGTGGGCAAGCACTTTGCAAGCTCAGCTGCTGTCAAACTGCACTCCCAGCCCACGGATGATCCACACAGCAGCAGCGTGTGGGGCTGTGGGTGCACACCTGTGCTGCAGGGAGCTGTGGAAAGCCTGTGGTGTGGGATCCAGCAGAGCTCTGCATCCCTGAGAGTGCTTGAGAGGTTTATAAAGGGAGAGGGTAACATCTATATTTTGTGTATACCCACACTGTGTTCTCTATTTTTGGGGTTTTCCTGTGCAGGGATCCTTGCTGGATCCCTTCCAGCTCAGGATAGTCCATGATTCTGTGATGCTCCTTCTGCAGGAAGCATGGAAGTGTTTATTCCTCGTCTGGGACTGTTTTGCAGGCTCCATGGGATGCTGATGATAAATTGCTTTAGCTTGGCTCAGCTTCAGCTTTGTGGAGGTCTCGAAATCGATTTTCAGGTTGCTCTGGCAGCAGCTCTGTCTCTCTACACTTCAGTCATTCATAAAACCCCAGTCACCTGGGCTGCAGATCATCATCCTCCTGCTTTTGCCCTCACGTGGCTTTCCCTACCGATTCCTCCTGCAAACACATTTGCTTTTGGTGGTGTGGGGGAAGCTGCACAAGGAAATAAAAACTTGCAAACTAATTAAACTTTTTGGTCTCGTTGAGTAACGAGTGGGAGATGTTGGCAGGGCTGGGAATAGATCTGATTCTCATCCCTCCTCTCAGTAGCCAGAGGAGATGGTTAATTATTAAATTGCTTGTTAACGTATTGGAATATCGCTCGCGATTTTAATTTCCTTTTTTGTTGTTGTTGTTGTTTTCTCTTCTTTGCCTCAGGGCGCTCCCAGGAGCTGATGGCTGTGTGGTAGCTGGCTCCGGAGGGGCTGGAAGGAGCATGGTCAAACACCAACCCCTGCAGTACTACGAGCCCCAGCTATGTCTGTCCTGTCTGACCGGGATCTACGGCTGCCGCTGGAAACGGTACCAGCGGTCACATGATGACACCACCAAGGTGAGCGGGGACAGCTGCTGGCTGCCACCTCTGCCCTGTCCCGTGGCCTCGTAGGTCTGGGTTGAAAATATGAAATATTTGATTTTTCTTTTTTTTTCTTGTTGGAAGTCCAGAAAAGCATTGCTGTCGAAGCAGGTTTCATGGTTCAAACACGCTTCAAACAAGAGGGGGAGATGTTGGAACCCTGGGCAGTGAGAATTTCAGACTTTCTCTGCTGAAAGGCACTGACCCCACAGCAAACACTGCATTTGACCTGAGGCCATGGAAAAGGCTTCCAAAATTGAATGACAGCACTTGGATTATGGGTGTGTAGTTTGACTAGAAGTGTGTGATATCACAGCGTGGAAAGCTTAGAGTTTAAGATTTTAGAATATAGTAATATATATATAAAGCAAGATGGAGGATTTAAGGCATAGGCTATGTTCTTCTTTCACCTTCTTCTTCATAGGTTTGGGTGTTTTTTTGTAATTGGGTAAAGAAATCCGCATTTTGGGCCATGGGTGTTTGGTTATTGGATTAAAAGTAAAAATAATCTAGGTGTCATCTCGTTATTGGGCAATTAGTGCTTAAAAGACCTTGGAAAGAGTTAGAGACAGAGCCATTTTCTACCTTGTTGGCCAGAACTCACAACTTGTGAGATTGTACTTTAGATAAGAATTAATAAACATCTGAGTCCGAACACGAGCACTGCATCTCCCGAGCTTTAATCCCAGCTCTAACAACACAAGCAAAGAAGATAAAACCCCCACATTTTGTTGGCTGGGATGTTTGCTGGGAGCTGTTGGGCATGGCAGGAGGTGCTCCCCATATGGCTGCTGTAGTGATGGGTACAGTGAGGTTGGAGATGGTGCTCCAGGGGATTGAATGTGCCCAAATCTGTTTATGTTGTGGTCAAGGGGAACGCTTTCCTTGTGGTTTTTATTCCTTGCTCTGTGTCCTGCTGGTGCTTGCAGCACCCTTGGCTGGATGTGTAGCTCCTGTGTTTCTGCAGCATTGCTGCCTTCGTGGTGTGGTTTTTGTGGATGTGGTGGTATTTGGTCCCAGAAGGGACTTTGATGATCTTGGAGGTCTTTTCCAACCTTTATGGTTCTGTTCTTGTGTGTGACAGTGAGTTTGTAGGGAGGGGAACAGGGTGCCCAGAGAAGCTGTGGCTGCCCCTGGCAGTGTCCAAGGCCAGGCTGGACGGGGCTTGGAGCAACCTGGGACAGTGGAAGGTGTTCCCTGCGTGGGAGGGGTGGAACTGGACGAGCTTTAAGGTCCCTTCCAACCTAAACCCTTCTGGGGTGCAATGAAAGGGCAGCAGAAGGTGAGAGCAAGCTGGGGCTCGATGGGAAAGCTGTTGGAGGTGACTTTTCCCTCCCCTGGATAAATATAGATTCTAAGAGCACTGGCAGAGGGAATCCAGGCAATGAGGCTTGACTTGCCCCTCCCCTCTTGTTCTGGGCTGTGAGATGAGGTCTTGTGGTGTGTTGATAGGAGAAGTGTGAAAATATTGTTGTCAAAACCACCCTGTTACATCATCTGGGTAAGGATTCTGTGTTACTCTTCTCCTGTACTCCCATGTTGCCTGGGATGGGTTTTTAAAGTGCGATTACAAGTTAAATTGGGTTTATTTCTTCTTTAATTCTTGTTTCATCTGGAAGTGCTCCCAGGAGACCCCTTTGGTTGCCTTTTGAATGCTTAATTTTGCTCTCCTATCGCTTGGCTCCTCTGTTCTCTTTTTAAGTCTACAACCAGCGATCTTCTTGGCTCTGGAGTGCTTTTGCTCTTGGAAAAGCAGCTGTGAAGGAGCAAACGGGGCTGTGTGGCAGATCCCGTGCCAGAAATGCTCCTGGTTGTGAATTGCAGCCATTGTTGGCGCTGCAGCTTGGCCGGGAGCTCCTCTGGGAGCTGGGAAGTCGCGCCTTGAGTTTGTGCAGCCCAAACCAAATTTCCTTGTGCAAAGTAGGAATGTGTTGGTGCTGTTTTCCCTCTGCTTTCAGCCTGGCCAGCTTGGTCTGGGTGACCACTCTGAGCCAGCAGAACATTACAGTTCTTGGCTAAAAAATTACAGAAAAGTGAAATCTGCCTCTGCTTGCCTTACCAAAACATATCAGTGGCAGCTTTCCAAGTCTACTTGGAATTTCCATTGGTTTTTGCTAGTGCTGGAAAGGAATTCATTGTGTTTAAAGGTAGCTGATCCAGGCTTAACAATATGTCCAGTCTGAGCTGGTCTTTTTAAAATCTATGTGAGGCCTCAACTTCCAGTTTGGTAAGAGAGATGGGACAGCAGCAGGAGTAGGAGGAGAAAGCCTAAAATGAGCTGCAGGCTGTGTTATCTGCCTTCTTGTTAAAACATCAAACTCCCCAGAATAAAAGGCTTTCATCCAAATTTGGGTCACGACCCTACCTGGCCTCCATGATATCCTCAGCTGGTGCCTGTGAATCTTTGTTGTCTGAATTGTGCTGCACCTCAACAGCCAGAATTTTAATGATTCCTCTCTTCTTCCTTCAAATGTATGCACATCAAGCTCTCTACTTCACGTTAAAAATTTACATGAAAATGAGAATTCTAATTGGACACCTGAATTCTAGGGTTTTTTTTGAGAGACAGCTTGCTGGAATTGTCATTATCCCTTGCTTTTCTCTGATCTTTGAGAATGAATAGAGGGGCTGAAGGCACACAACCAATATCCTCTGATCTTTTAAAATTTTGAACACTTACAAAATTCCTTTTTTCTATTGTGGGCCCTCAGGTTTAATGGCAAGATCCCCTTTCACTCCCCCCCCACCCAATGCTTTTTTAAATGAAAGACACATGAAGGAGGAGAAATGGTCTTGCTGAGATTCAGATCATTATAATCTCTGTAGCTGGTGTGAGGAAGGGATTTCTGATCTATCCACAGCTTCTTCATCACATACTCAACCAAGGATATTATGAAGTCACTGCATGGAAGCTTTTTTTTTTATTGCCTCCAAACCCCTGTTGTTTGTACACAGCAAATATCCCACCTTGGAAATCATCCTGGGTAGGAGAGGGGACGAAGATTTCCTGCCAGAGGAATAGCAATGATAATTTTTAAATCTATCCAGTAAAAAGAAGCAGCCACTTTTATTGACTGTCTGGGCTGAGCTATCAAAGCATGGTCTTTCTTTCCACCACAAATCTCCTAATCCTCTTCTTCATTGCAAATTGTCAGAACTGTGAGGATGTGGGAGAGGGGAGACGAGGGGAAATACCCAATAAAGCCTCTCCCTGCCTTTTTCTGCTGCAAATCTATAAATGAGATATCAACCCCTTGCTACGAATTGGGCACTCCCTGTCAGGATTTATGCCCTTCAAGTGAAATGTGTGTGATTCAAGATAGTCCATTTGGTTAAATGCATCACATGACCTCCAGCTGAGGCTTCTGATGGCTTTTTGGGGTCCTTTTGTGCCGAGATAAATGAGGAGCTGTGATCCATCAGCATAATGAATTGCAGTGCTGTGTCTGGGCTGCGTGTATTAATTCACTCTCTGGTGAAATGCTCTTGTAATTCCCGCTTGGCCAGGGCTGTGAAATGACCTGAACAGATGATCTAAGCCACAGGCTTTGGAGCTGGGACGTTGTCAGGGCTGATTCCCAAACGGCCAGAGGTCACTGCTCGCAGAAATTGCTTGCTTTGCTGAAATCTGCTATTAGAGGATGGGTTAATTTGCCCTTTTCCGTGTGTTTTTCAATTTGTGAGTGTTTCAGACCGTAGGCCTGGGGGCACAGGAGCTTCTGAGGGGAAGAGGCTCTTTCAAGGTGGTTTGATTTGAGGCTGGGCACTGAAGCGTTGGATGCTGCACGTTGGCTGTGACCAGGGATTCAGAGCTGAGTCCCCATGAATGGAGGTGTCCAATCAGGTTGGCTTGATGAGCTAAATGCAGGGAAATCCAGTCATTCCATTAAATATCCGTGTGTTTTTTCCTTGTTGTTCCTGAGGGTGCCCCCCTCATTAGAGGGAGTTGGACTAGATGATCTTTAAAGGTCCCTTTCAACCCAAACTATTCTGATTCTGTCATTCTGGGTTTTTTTCCCCCATGAAGCTTGGAAACGAAAGCAAAACCAGGCTGTGTTTAGGCTTTTACACATCACTTCAGCATCTTCTAAAATTTACCTTAACAGGGAGGCTGTGAGGTGGATGATTGTCCAGGGAGGCCGTTTGAAATCCATATGGCAGCTGAGCCAGGCAGGAATTGCATATGCTTTGTGTGGTGCCTTCAGACAAGAATTTGCAGAGTGTTACTGGTTTTAACTGGGAATAGCATATTTTGGCCTTCATGGAGGAGCAAGACCTCTCTTAGAGAGGGCAGGATCCTGTGGAGGACTGGCAAGGAGAGCAGAGAGGTGTTCCAGCCTCAGGATCTGGGATTAATCTGTTAGGAGCTTGCTTCTCCTTGATTTCCACACCCCCAGACAGCTCCTGGAAAGGTTGGGATGAAGCTGCTTGCTCTGTGTCAAAGAGATGTTCCCTATTTCAGCAAAGCTGGTTTGAAAGATGGGAACTCCCAAGTCCTGGAAACCTCAGGAAAGCCACAGTGCTCGAGCCTAATCTTGTGGTGCACCCTAAATGTTGTCAGGGTGAGGATGTTTGGGAAATGCTGAATTTCTGGCGTGGTCCTAATACAGGCAAAATGCCTGTGGGGGAGAGTCTGCAAAACCCATTGACTGTGGGGCCTGGCTTGGGATTATGGGCTCAGACTGGGTGATTAACGTGCCCTGGGATTTATAAAGCTTTAGAGGTGTCAAAGGTTTTTACTGCAGAGCATCTGCAAAACGTGGCTTTGGGCTCTGAACAGCCAGCATGGAGCTGAGCTGCATCTGGAGAAAAGGGGAAGAAGAGAGAGGGGGTGAGGAGGGATTTTTGGGGTGTGATCCCTTGGGGCCAGCCGTGTGTTTTTACAGATTTCTTGCCCCTGGACACCTGGGTACAGCAATGCTCCTCCAGTCTAAGGAAAAGTGGTGCAGCCACTCCTGTAAAATCTCATCTGGTTTGAATATGCTCAGTCAACTCCTGGTTTAACCCATGTGGGAAAGCCTTTCCAGCCTCTCCCTGTGAGTTCCCCGCACTGGTTTTGACTGGGATGGAGTTAATTTTCTGCTCAGCAGCTGCTGTGGTGCCAGATTTTGGGCTTGTGACCGGAACAATCTTACAGCTATTGCTGAAGATTGTTTACACAGCATCAAGGTACAACATTTTCTGAATTCCCTCCAAGAAAGGGAAAAAAACAAGGTGGTTTTTCTCCTTGTTTTCCTAAACAAATGTTCATCCTCTCAGCTGTGTAGTTGTTGTTGCAGTTAGACTTTTACAATTGAATTATATAACTCCTTCTTCCAAAGAGGCGATGGGAACCTTCGAACCTACTAATCCCAGGACAATTCATTGTGCCTCTCTTTACTCAGGCATTTTGTCCTTTCCCATGTGTGGAGCAGCCATGAGTGTGAATTTTGAGGAGAGAAAACGAGAAAAATGAAATGGCATTGGCATCATGGAGTTTGAGCTGTGGGAGTCTCGTTGGCAGAAGTTCTTTCTCTGATCTTGACAGATTAGTGAAAAATTGTGGCCCTTTTCAGAGGAGACTTGATTTTCCTCACCCAGAGGGAAGCCCATGTGACCTTGCTGCCCTTGAGTTGGACTCAAGTGATTTACTTTACATTTGGGGTTGAATTTGCCAGTCTCCTGCTTCACCAACTCTGCTTTTCCAGCCTACCTTGTGAATTCCCAGGTGTCCTGGAACAGATCCAAGGACAGTTGGCAGAAAATGTTGGAGAGCAGCTTGGCAGTGTGTCCTTCCTGGGTGGCTGGATGCACTGGGGAGAGTGCAGGGATCCAGGGGCAGCCACAGCTTCTCTGGGGAACCTGTGCCAGGGCCTCCCCACCGTCACAGGGAGGAATTCCTTCCCAATATCCCATCCTAACCCTCCCCTCTGTTGGTTTAAAGCCATTCTGCTCTGTCCTCTTATTCCAGGCCCTTCCCAAATGCCCCTCTCTGAAATAATGGTCAGCAGGGAGGGGAACAAGATGAAAACGTGTGAGGTGTGGCTTTCCTGGCATCGCTCACAAGACATTTCAGTCATCTGCCAGTTTGCTGTTTGGGAGAGGACTCTGCTGCCTGTGGGGTCTGGGTGGGGATCCAGAGCTCTTGGGTTCCAGGAATGCTTGTGGTTTGAGGAATTGGGAACCTCTGTGCTGCTGACACATCTTATTAACAAAATTGATTAGCAAAGCTGAAAAATATAATGATTCTTCTTTGTTGGCTGTGAAGCTGATCTGGGATTTTTATTTACTGTCTCATGTGTTCCTCTGGGAAAGGAAACTTGGATTTAGGAGTGTTTGGTTGCAGACTTAAGCTTTTTCTCCAGGTTGTCTCCAGAACTATGACCAAGCTTGAGTGGGATTTCAAGGGTGTAAGCAGCATTTGGAAATGTGCTTGTCCATGGCTGGAGGTTTTAATTGGTTTTCAGTTGTTACTCTTTGTACTCATCTCAACCTTGAAAATTATTCTATTTTTTTTTTCCTTTGTGCCATGTCTACAATAAGGTGTTAAAAGAAAAGCTGATGAACTGGTCCGGACCCATCATTCCCACTTGACATGCAGTTCTGAGCCTTTATTTGGCAGATACTTATTTGCAGATGATGTCACCGAGCACTTGAGAGTCAATTAACTTCAGTGAAGTCAAATAAGGCCCTTTTCCAGGGAGAATTACGGAACAAAAAGTGAGACAACTGAGGCTTTGTTTGAAGTGTGTGCTTGCAGCCTTGGAAACTGAATCAACTTCTTTGTGAGCTCTCCTGAAGCCAGTTGTAAAGTCAAGGTTGATTTTTGGGTGACAAAAAACAGTGCCACTGACCAACAAGTCGAGTTTGGGTGATTCAAATCATGCTGCCTGTGCCAAAGATGGCCCTTGGTCGAGGAGAGCAGCTCTGACCTCTCTGCCCATCAGTTGGTGTCTGAGGCTGCTGGGCAGGCAACAGGCTCTTGATTTGAGGGTGTGTGAGCAGCAGAAGTCTGGTGACTTTTACATCCCCTTTATGCAGAGCTGTCCTTGCTGGACTCAAATTCCCAACCATTTCCGTGGCATCAGGTCAGCTGGATGCTCAGCAAAGGGAGAGGGAGGAGACCCCAGATCCTCATCCCTTGCAGCAGAAACCAACACTTCTCTTGTTTGTAATCACAGAATGGTTTGGGTGGGAAGAGACCTTAAAGGTGAGATAATTCCAACCTTCCACTGTCCCATGCTGCTCCAAGCCCTGTCCAACCTGGCCTTGGACACTGCCAGGGATGCAGGGGCACCACAGCTTCTCTGGGCACCCTGTGCCAGGGCCTGCCCACCCTCACAGGGAGGAATTTCTTCCCAATACCCCATCTAATGATGCTTGGGGGGAGGGATGGGTGTTTTTGGTGTCGGTGCTGTGCTGGTTCTTCTGCTCCCCCAGGCTGCTCCTTTCACCACAGAGCTCTTTCGTTCTTGCTCACTGCTGCCCCTTCATGTTTGACGTTTTCTTGACGTTTCTTGACGTGACTTTCTGTGGCCTTTCTGGAAAACCAAACCTGGTTCCTGTAATTCAGAGCTGACTGTGGTGCCTGACTGGAGGCTTTGCTCACCACGCCTGGTTTGTCACCACTCAAACCACCCCACATCCTGGGCAAACCACCCCTCTGTGTCTGTGCCTCCTTGTCTGGGGGTTTTCGTTCCCCAAAACGCTCAAGAGCCTCAAGTTGTGTCAGAAGTGGGGGTGTAGCTGAGCAGTATCTGGAAAGGATCTCTCATTTCACTGCCTTTTTTTTTCCCCTTGAGGTTGATGCAGAATTACTCTGTGTGTGTCTGGAGGATGTAGTAGCTGTGTGCTCAAGTCTGACCAAACCGTTTTGGTGCTGTTGTCTGCAACCATCAGGGATTCCTGTTTCTCCAGCCAGAAGTGAGGGATAAACAGCACAAGGCAAAGTGGAACCTGTGATGGAGCAGTGCCTGTTGTGTGTTGGGCTTGAAATATCCACGTTTTTGTGTGATGAGCCAACTCCAGCATTGAAATTACTCCCAGGATGGCTGATGGTTTATTTTCTTTCCCAACACTTCACCCTTGAGATCTAAAAAAATAGTAATGAATAAATAAGCCAAGCTTCTGCCTCCTCTCCAGAGGGATGCTGGCTGTGGACACCCAGCTGCTGCTGGGCCTGGTGGCTTCGTTTGGTTTCCTTCTGGCAGTGCACTGAACCCTTTTAAATCTCTCTTAGGGAAGAAGAGGTAAATCCCTTCCATACATCAAGCATTAGAAAAATACACGATTTCTTTGACTTGCACAAAGCACCCCCTTGTCTGGCAGACACAGGAACAAGTGCACCCTTGTTTCTGGGAAGCCAAGCCCTAACCTCCTGCTGGTAAATCTGACATGTCCACTGTTTCAGACAGTCTCTGTTGATGTCAGCTGTGCCGTGGAGGCTGGGGAAGACCCTGATTTTATCAATTTTCCCCTTGAAAGAGAGGCACTTCAGTTTTGCCTTGCTCTAATTCCTTTTTTGTTCTCGGCCTTCAGGTCACTGGGTTGCCAGCAGAGCTGTGGCAGAGAGCCTTTGGCACATTAGCCCATTCAGTGGCTTTTGTTACCAGATGTGTCTTTGCCCTCTGGACCATCCTGTGGGATAAATAACTCTGTGTTTTGATGGGGCAGCACTTTGTGGAGCAGAATGTGAGCGCTCAGGATTTGCCAGCTGGGTCAGGCTGGAGGTCATCCTGCCTGACATCCTGTCTGTGCCTGGGCACAGGGATGGGCTTTGGGAGGAGCAGGAGATCACCCTGCTCTGCTCTGGGCTCCTTTCTTCTCACTCCTGCCTTGTGGCCATCTGAGCTTGGATGTCAGGAAAGGATTGTTCCCTGGGAGGGTGGGGAGGTCCCAGAGAAGCTGTGGCTGTCCCTGGATCCCTGGAAGTGTCTAGGGTCAGGTTGGACGGGGCTTGGAGCAGCCAGGGATAGTGGAAGGTGTCCCTGGGTGGGGACTGGATGGTCTTGAAGGTCCCTTCCAACCCAGCCCAGTGTGGGGTTCTGTGAAAGAGGACTGTGGAAAAACTTAAGATATAGGAGGATGAAGGGCAAGGAAATCAAACAGTCCAGTTTTGAACAATCCAGTTGGATCCAGTCTGATCCAATATTTGTCTGTTCTTCTTGATTTTAATTAATTGATGTCCATCAGCTCTCCTGAAGAGTGACTGGAGAAACCTTTCCAGTTTAGTAGATAAAATTTGATAAGTATCTTAATTGGAAAAGGAGATGTTTTCTAGTGAGATCGCTTTGGGTGGACACGTGGACTTCTTAGATAAAGAGGTGTTACAGTTATTCCTGAGCATGCTCCCTCTGAAAAATGGAGAACTGGAGATGGTCCCAGGGACCTCCTTCCATATATTGTATTTTCACATGCTTTTTCATTTAGGATATTGTTCAGCTGCTCTGAGTCTTTTGTAGGACTCAGGCAGAGCTTACCTGCTTGGGAGTAGAAACTAATTCAGGATCATTACCTTTGGGCTGTGTCTGTGCTGGATTTCTGCTGTTGTTGCTTAAAGATGTTGTTGTTTGTTGGTTGTTTTTGCTTATTTTGTGATGAACTGGCCCCAGGTGAATAAGTAAAATATTGCTTTTCCTGTTTTCTTTGAATTGAACAGCTTATGATCGTAGAATATGGGAATTCCTTTGAAAGAAAAGTGGTTCTGAAGTTACAGTTAATTTTCACCAACAGCAGCTGTTGAAAACTGGGGTTGCCACTACTTTCAAACTTTATTGCTGCTCTTGTGATGGGAGGATTTAGGAATGGGGCCAGTCTGCCCTCTGCAAATATATTAAACCAAATGGGAGGTGGCCTGGTGTGTTGTACAAAAGGAAACTGAGAAAATCAAATAATAAAAAAAAATCCTTCTGCTCAGCCTGGGCTGAAATGGCAGAAAAAAAAAAAGTTAAATCAGCCTCTGCTTTTATTTTGGCATCTTAGTACCCATTTCACTGGGATGAGCCCATAGGGCTGCACAAAGGACTAGCTGGAAAATTAATTTCTTTGGGATTGAAGACAAATTCTGCTCAGAGCTGTCTTTGAGTTGCTCAGTGCAGCTGGAGTGAGCTTCTTGTTATGCTTCAGGGTTTTAATTGTCTTCAGTGGGAATAACTAATGAATAGATTGGTGTGAGTGTGGTATTTACTTTCACAAGTTTCAGATTCCCAACAGTTCTTAATTACAAAGCAATACCTAAAGGGGCTTCAAGAGAGCTGGAAAGGGACTTTGGACGAAGGCCTGCAGTGCCAAGACACAGGGAATGGCTTCCCACTGACAGAGGAAACGGGTGGCATTTGGGGAAGGAATTCTGGGCTGTGAGGTTGGGGGTTCCTGGCACAGGATACCCAGATTAGAAATTAGGATTAGAAATTCTGTTAGTAACTGCTCTAGGAGCTGAGCAATCACCTATAAAAAGGTCAGACCTGTTCAGGGGCCACTTGGAATATTACCCAGGGCCTGGATTTGAAGGCAAAGCAGCTAAAACTGCAGAGAACACCCTGCAAGCCCCCAAATTCTGTGTGATTCCTGGTGGGATCAGCCCCAGTGCCACAGGCCTCACCTCCAAAATAGCAGGCAGTGGTTAGTGCTGTCAGGAAGCCTCAGGTACCAGGGAGAAGGATGATCCCAGGGATTCAGGATTCCTCAGTGGTGACACCAGCAAGGCCTCTTCCATCCCAGTCCATGCTGTGGTTCTATGAAATGCTAATCTCAAGGTGTTTGGGTTTTCTTTTTTCTTTCTTTTATTTTTCCCTTGCTCTCATTTTCCCCCTCACGTCCTTTCCTGTTTCCATCTCAGACCCGCTGCCAGAGCAGCCCAAAATTATCTGCACTGGGGGGAAGTGGCAGAAGAAGGAACTGGGAGCTGTTTCCTGGCTCTGTTGTACATCTTTGCAGAAGTCCCTCCCCAAGTGGGGGATGTGCAGTCAGGGCCCTCGATCTCATTTCCAGCTAGAGCAGAGCTGGTTCAGTGGGGTCAGAGGGGCTAATGAGGGGTATTTCCCTTGGGATTCTGTACCAGCACTCCATCCTTGGAGATAAATGTGTGCTGGGAAAAGGGGGTTGTAATTCAGCGTGTAATTCATTCGCTGGGACATGGCAGCCCTGGATGCCTCTCGATAGCATCATAATTCAGGCAGCAAAGCAGTCAGAGGTGCTTTGCCTTTCCTCTCCCCACTTCTGCAATGTGGGCAGAGCTGATGCAATGGATTTGCTGTGATTTCAACCCCCCAATTGCTGATTTGGGAATAGGATAATGCATGTAATTCGACAACCCACACGCTGAACTGTCACCACTTCTTGGGTAATTTAAAACCCAAATGTTTGCGTTTGGTGGTTCCTTTCAGCCCAAGTTCCTTATTCAGTTTTCTGGATGGGTTTGGGATTTGCCATTGTGTGCTGGTTTTTGTAATATTTGGTATTCCTCTGGGCTTTGTTGTTGTTGTTATTCCTGTTTTAATTGTACTAAAAGCCCTGAATGACGGATATGATGAGATGAATTAAACACAGGCTTGGGATCTGGCCCTTACCTCACCAATCTTTGGCTTTAAAGGTGTCAATTTAATGTTTCTTCTTCATGTCAGTGAAGTGGCATTTGACACTTGTCCCCTTCCAGGGCCTAAAGGGGCTCCAGAAGAGCTGGAGAGGGACTGGGGACAAGGGATTGGAGGGACAGGACACAGGGAATGGCTTCCCACTGCCAGAGGGCAGGGATGGATGGAATATTGGGAAGGAATTCTTCCTGTGAGGGTGGTCAGGCCCTGGCACAGGGTGCCCAGAGAAGCTGTGGCTGCCCCTGGATCCCTGGCAGTGCCCAAGGCCAGGTTGGACACTGGGGCTTGAAGCACCCTGGGATAGGGAAAAGTGTCCCTGGTCATTGCTGAGGAGGTTGGACTGGTTATGCTTTAAAAGGTCCCCTACAACCTCAAACTATTGCATGATTCCATGATTCTCACTCCCTTTTCTAGACAATCCTGCTAAATTCAGGAAAACACATTTTTCTGCTTTTGGAAGCAAAGGTTTCCTGGGCTGAACTTGTTCCTTCAAAGCAGATCTCTGTGAGAGCATTAAAGCTGTCCTGCAGCTGGGGAAAAGTGATGGAGAAGTGACAGGGCTGTCAGGGTGTTTTAAGGTATTAAATCAACTGACAACTGCTGCTAAACAATTATATTTTGCAACAGGGTTGAAGTTTAGCAGTTCTTTGCCCTCTCTGTCTGTCTGGGTGTGATTCATGACTTAATACACTGCCTGTGCTCCCAAATTGTTTTCCTTATCAATTACCCCTTGTTCTCCAGCCTGTCATTTCAGTGATGGATGGGCTCACCTCGAGTCAGGTGCTGCCTGGCAATGCTCCTGTCACTCCCAGCAGAATGATGCTGGGCAGCCACATCAAACCTGACGGGTGGGGTTTGCAGCAGCTCGTGGTGGAGGCTGGAGGGAATTTCTGGATGCTTTTCTGGGCCCTTTTTGGGCTCGTTCCTCTGCTGTGCATGAAATGCTCTTGGGTCCGTTTTGTTCTCAAGTCTTGCGCCCCTTCTAATTACTGAGGGCTTGTAAAGATCTGCAGGACAGCCTTGGAAATGAAGACTTGTCTTCCTCTCCTCCTTTCTGACTTGCCTCCAGATGGGAATAGTCGTTTTACCCCTGAGATGCTGCTCTTACCTGTGCTTTGGAAATGGATCCCAGCACCAACCTGGGCATTGCACCCCAGGGAGAATCTGGGAAGCATCTGCTGGTGCTGGCACATTAAGTGGTTTATGAGCACTAAAACAGCTTTATGAGAAGCCAGCGCACAGTTTCTTATTAGTCCAGTGCCTCTGTGGCTTGAAAACAAATTAAATTTGAGATTTTCAACACTTGCAACCAATGTTTAAAGCTATTAGAGAGGTAAAAAGCTGAAGTGGCTCTAAAGCCTCCATTACAATTTCGCCACTGATTGAAGGGTTTTTCAGAGGTGGCAATAAGGATTTTTAAAGCTGCTTCCGGGCTTGCCTTCTTTAGAAGCCTGCAGTGAAGTTGGGGGATGGTGTGAATGTGGTCCAGGAGAAAGTTCTCCCAGCCCTGGTGCTGAAATGCTCTCTGGGGATGGCCCTGAGTGAGGGGACGGTGCCTTTGAAGCCTCCAAGGGTGTCTGAGGTCACAAAAAGCAACAGGAGGAAAAGAAACTCTCCAGTTTCTCCACTTCTGCATTGCTTCCACCAGCGTGGGCGCGTTCAACAGCTGATCTTGCCCTCAGTGAACTTTTTTCTTCTTTCCCCCCCATTTCTTGGCAGTAAAGTGATTCATGTCGCTTTGTGGGTTTTATTTAATTGGTGCACACCTCTTTCCCTCTCTTTTTTAACCTGTGTTGTTTTCCTTCCTCTTTCTGTGATATCCTGGTTTTTTTTCTAGTTGCTTGAAAGGAGAGAAGTAGCCAAAATCCCTTTCCTAAGAGCTGCAGTAACACCAGACTGCTCAAAGGCAACCCTCTTTAAACTCAGATATTTCATTTGCACCAGAGCTGGCTGAGGACAAGGAGTTCTTGTCCTCTTGTTCCTGATGATGCTGGTTTAAAGACAACACCAGACTAAGAAAGAGATTTTATTTTGCCCTGCTTTGAGGTCGATAAAGAAAAGATCTGGGTGACTTTCATAGTGCTTCTCAGAAACAGGCGGAGCGTGTTCCTTCTGCTATTTGTGTTTTTCTGGGTTTTTTCCCCTATTGTACTTTTTCTGGACTGACTTGGTCAGAGGCTGCTGGGTGTTAAAATTGGGTGGGGACTCCTGGTGGAGAAAAGAAAATTAAAATTTCAGATATCATTGTTTCCTCTGGATGTGTTTTGTCCTCCTTGGAGCAAGTTAAAGCTTGAGGCTGCCTTCAGCATTAGGAGATGCATGAAATGCCACCCAGTTACCTCTGGACAGTCATTTCCTAGCTGGGAAATGGATATTTTCTGAATTATGGTGCCTTTTTAATGGAGGTCTTGACCTTGGCAGGCTCCACCTTCTACAAACACCTCAAAAGATGCCCAGGAAGGAGTTAGTAAGGGGATAGAAAACAAATATGTGGACATACTTTGGGGAAAAAATCATTCAATTAATGCACTGCCCAATTTTTGGACTCTTGCCTTGCTTGTGAGGTTGGGATGAAATGCTTTTTGCACTAGTGGAAAAGGGGCTTTGAGTTTAGTAATTCATGGATGGACATCTCGAGCTTTGTTTAAACACTTTTGTCTGTCATCACAGCGCTGGCTTGAAACAGGATTAGGGTTTGTTTTCCTTGGCTTCCCGAAATTTTGCTTAAGGAGGACTTTGGCTCTATTATTAAGCCGTGTTTACTATGTAGGGACACTGACACTGGTGAGGAAAGCTTGGGAAATAAATCATGTGCTCCTTGTGTGTTTGGCTGCTGCTTTTTACTTGTGTAGAACTTTCTACAGTGGATTTGCTCTCATATAATTTGGGGGGAGGAGGGTGATTTAGATATGAATTTAATTATTTCCAGTGGTAGGAAAGGAGTCCTCTGTAGCTGTGTGCTGCCACTGCTGCCTCCAAAATTGCAGCTATTTATCCTCCTCGGGGTCCTGTTGCAGTCAAATTCCAGATGTCAGAGTTTGCTGGGGTTTAAAAATGATTTTAATTTTCTCAGAGGTCTGGAGAGGGTGTCGGGATTGATTTGCTGTCTGTGAACAGAGGCTTTGGTTTTGCAGCCCCTGAGCGTGAAAGACAAACTCAGGGTCACTGTTTATCTCTTCAGAGGCTTGGTGAATATTGAAAACCAACTGATCCAGATCAGTCTCCTCTTGGAGATGCTGCTTTTCCTGTAGGGACCATGAGAAGACTGGTGGGGAAAATGGGATGGGTTGGGTTATCCTGATGCAATTGCTTTTGTCTGTAACAAGTGCAGGACTCTGTAGTGGCGTCAACCTGAGCAGGAAACACTTTTAATTGTTTTCAGGGCCCACAAAGAGTATTGTGCCTTTTACAGGCAAAGAATCCCTGAAAAATTCCAGGTTTTCCCTGTTTCTGAACTGCAAGGATAGGGGCAAAAATAAAGTAGGGATGCTTAGATGTTGTGTGAAGTTGTTGATCGTAATGATTCCTCTGGAAAGGCTTTCTGTTAGTGACTTTTAGGGAAAATCCCAGTGTTCTACTGGCAGGCTGGCTTTCCCTGGCCTCACTCTGTGTCCAGGGATGTTCCATCCAGTTGTTTCCAGGATGCTCCTGTTATTTTTTGGCTACTCCCTGAGCCTTGATAAAGATCTGCTGATTCCTGTGACTTTCCCTCGGGAGCATCTGGTGATGGTTCACCTTTGGGAAAGGCTGAGGTGTTTTCTTTAAATGTTACACTTAAAAAACAACCAAAAACCACATTGAGGAGTGCAAAACTGGGCTGAAAGAGCAGGTACCTGAGGTGGTGGAGATTGGAGCAGGTGAGTTCCTGGTAGGGCTTGGAAAAGGTGGAGATCTGGTGGCGTTATGGACAAAACAAGTCCTAAATCTGTGTCCAAACACTGCGGTGTCCTCAGGAGGCAAAGGAAGCTGTGAGAGCTCCACAGGGTGACTGGATATCTTCCCACCTGGGCTTCAGTAAAGCTTCCCACAGCATTTCCCAGAAGAAACTGGCAGAGGTGCCCTCCAGGGCTCAGGATTGGAGCCAGTCCTGTTTAAAATCCGTGTCCATGTTGGGATGGGGGGATTGAGGGCACTCTCAGTTCACAGCCCCAGGCTGGGTGGGAATGTTGAGGGCAGGAATCTCAGAAGAAGGATCTGGACAGGCTGGATCCACGGACTGAGGCCAGTGGGATGAGATTCAACAAGTGCAGTGCCCTTGGGTCACTGCAGTGCTCTGGGGGATGAGTGGCTGCAGGGCTGCTGGACCTGGGGGTGCTGATCCCAGTGTTCTCAGCCAGCAGAGAAAGAGAATTTGGGTTAAAACCATGCTGTTGGAGGGAAGATTCACAAGCTGCAGGATTCTTGCTGTAAAATTAAAGCACAGCCTCAGTGTAACGAAGAATTAAAGAAGGGAGGGGTGATGTGTCACTATTTATGGCATGACGGCAATTCTGCTTCCAAAGCAGATCTTTAATTTGTGCCCTGCTCGAGTTGTTGACTCTAATTTATAATCCAATAAACCTATAGATTGTTGCTCAAGGCAGACCAGGGATATTACATCAGGCCAAACCTAATAATTTAGGAACAGTTTATTAAGCTCAATAGCATCTAAGGTGCAATTGCTTTTATGGGCTGGCTTATCCCTGGTTTGTTCCCAGGTGCTGCTGTTCCCTGGTTTGTTCCTGAATCCGTGGCTGCAGCCCTTGTCTGATTGCTCTTGATGGGGGAATTGTGCTGTCCAGTGGAGATAGGAGTTGTTTGCCAACACCTTTGACCCATGGCAGGGTTTGGAGCTGAATTTTCCAACCCAAACAATTCTGTGATTCTGTTTGTGGAGTTTTGGTTTGTGGGGTTTTTAGGTTTCTTTGTGGTTGGCTTATTATTTTGTTGAGGGGGTTTTTTATCTGTTTGTTTTTAGAAGCATTTTTTTCTGCGCCATCGTTTTGACAAGGTACTTTTGATAAGCCTTATTTGCTTTTTTTAAATACCTGCCAGCAGAAAACAGAGTTCAGCCTTCTCTGAGCTACTGTCTGATTGTGTCAGATTTATTTTATATTCCCACACGACCTCAGGCAGCTGCCACGTCTGTCTGGTGGTTTCCCACATGCATCAGCTCTGTGAACTGGGAGCACTGCGTGTTAATAACTCAGTTTTGCACTCAGCAGGCAGCACATCGAGAAGAAAAAGGCTTGGCCACAGAAATAAATCTTCATGTTCCTCTGAAGTCCAGATTTTCTGCTGGAGACCTTCTAATGCAGGGAGGGGTGTGAGGAGAGAAGACATCAGGCTGTTAATGGGCAGAGACCAAACTTCTGGATAAGATTCTCCAGACAAAACCCCCATAGAGCCTAAAATTTCCCCCTGAGCCTCCATTTCTCCAGGCAGAGCCCCTTTCCCTGCTCCCTCAGCTGCTCCTGGGGCTCCAGCCTCTCCCCAGTTCTGTTTCCCTTCCCTTTGTGTTGCTCCCAGAGCTGCTGGCCACAGCTGGGAGATGCTTTGGGAAATGCTCCCTGTGGTGAGACAGATTAGGGAAAAATCAGCCCTCTTTAGATATTAAATGCAGTAAAAAAACAAATTAAAATATCACAGCCCTTAGGGAGAAAGGCATTGCTTGGCATTAGAGCTGTTGCTTTTCCTTTTTCCCTGGTTCTTCTGAAAGCTGCAGCCTGTTTGGTGCTGGAGTCAGTCCAAGGCGAGGTTCCTCTGTGGGCTGAAACAGCAGATGCACCTCCTACCTCTGAGCTTCCTGGCCTGCCTTTGGAGAGGAAGGAACAGAGAGTCCTTCTGGATCTCTGTGAAATACTCCTGATATTCTCTCAGCAGATCTGGAGCAATAACTACCAGACTGCTGAAGAGGCTATAAAAAAAATCGGAAATATGGCTTAGCACGTGCTATATTTAGAAATTCCATCAGTCCCGCTGAAATGGGAGCCGTGGATAATTCAGATATTTCCTGTGGCAAAGGAGTGGATTTTTTGGGGGTGGGTGTCCTGCAGGCAGACAGCTGACACCTCAAGCGGGTTTGTAAATCAGTTTTTACTTTTCCTGAGCTTTCTGTAGGCAGTGCTGGCTGTATTTTCATTTTGAAAAATAAACAGGTGTCTTATAGCAAATGTGCCTTGATATAATCAGTCATAATTAAAAACCAGGCCTGCTTTAGCTGTTGATTGAAAAATTAGGCATTTTTCTCACCAGCTGCTTCTCACTGAAGCAGTTTTGACGCTCTGAGATGCACGGAAAAAACCCAGCCCTGCCAAAGGCAGAACAAGTTCAAGGCCATTCCTGCCCAAAATTCCTTTTCTCAGTGGTACAAACCTCTGCTTAGGGATTGTGATGACAAAGCTCACGGAGGTGACAGATGACTTTGCAGGGACTCTGCAGATGACTTTCCTGCCGTGGGTTTTGCTGCACAAGCAGTTTTGCTCTTGCAGGAAGAAGGAGAGAAATGGGCTGGAAAGCTTTCTTTGCCGGGGAAGTAAAAATTAAATTACTGTAAAATTCAATTTTTTTTTCTTTACTATGCATTTCTCTCACACTGCTTCAGGTCCAAGATACTTGTCATGATCTGAACAGAGTAGGAAGAGAAAAAATTAGTTCTGAGTGTGGTCAGCAGCCTTTAGAGCATTTCAGTGTCTCCCAAGCTTCCCTTCCAAGCTGTGGATTGAAGAGCTGCTTTGTTCCATGAGAAAGGTGGAGAAGGACCATTGAATGCAGGTGTTCTACCTTGGTATGACGTTGTGCCTCATTTTGGGCCGTGTTCTCTTCCATAAGCAGGAGAGAGGTTGTGTGGTTGGGATAAAACCCAATTTTGGGTTGGCACTGTTCACACCCTGAGCATGATCTATTCCTGTGCTTGGAAATGTTTTTTATTAGTGAAGCCAAAAGCCACGTTTTTCCATTGTTTGGAAAAGCCCAGGCTGCAAACCAGTGGTGCTTTGGGAATTCTTTTCCTGCATTTTTCCCCCAGCTGGGATCTGTCTGGTCCATCCCTGTCCTGCCACCACAGGGGCTTTATCTCAACTCACTGAATTCCACGTTGGGTTGTGCAGTGTGAAAGCAGTTTGCTCATGCAGACTGTCCACAGTGACGTGGGAGAGCTGCAGGATTAGCACGTTTTTCCTGGCATGTTTTACCATCAGTGAGTGGTGGAGCAGGAACAGTCTTGAGCTGGGGGTTATTTTCAGTGTGAGCTTTTTTGAACTTCCAGAAAATGTCCTCTCCAGGTTGTCCTCTGAGAGGGGAGTGGAAAGTCAGGCTGGCTGTGCTGCTGCTTTGACAAACTCTGGAGATGCAGGAACAGCACTTTGGCAGATTTGTTATTCCTGTACCACCTTCCATTGGAGCGCTTTAATCAATGCACAGCTCTCGAAGAGAGGGATAATTATTCCCGTTTCCACAGAGCTGAGAACAGGAGCCAGATTAAAATGCCTTTTCTGGAATGGCAAGTGATTTTCTGCTGAGGAAATGAACTGAGTTTGCTCTCCAAAGAGCAGCCATCCAAGGTTGCTGCTTTGCTTCCAAGGGCACTCACTGGCCATCCCAGCAGAGATTCCTGGGCTGGGATGGGGAGATTCTGCCCCTGAGCTCAGGTGAGACCCCACCTGCAGAGCTGCCCCAGCCCTGGATCAGCAGCACAAGGACCTGGAGCTGCTGGAGAGAGGCCAGAGGAGGCCCCGGAGCTGCTCCAGGGCTGGAGCCTCTCTGCTCTGGAGCCAGGCTGGGAGAGCTGGGGGTGCTCACCTGGAGAGGAGAAGGCTCCAGGGAGAGTTCAGAGCCCCTGGCAGGGCCTGAAGGGGCTCCAGGAGAGCTGGAGAGGGACTGGGGACAAGGGATGGAGGGACAGGACACAGGGAATGGCTTCCCACTGCCAGAGGGCAGGGATGGATGGGATATTGGGAAGGAATTGTTCCCTGTGAGGGTGGGGAGGCCCTGGCACAGGGTGCCCAGAGAAGCTGTGGCTGCCCCTGGATCCCTGGAAACATCCAAGGCCAGGCTGGACAGGCCTTGGAGCACCCTGGGATGGTGGAAGGTGTCCCTGCCATGGTCTGTTCCAACCCAAACCATCCTGTGGTTCTATGAAATGTTGAATTTGCTCTGGTTCCAGAAGGGTGACCCAGGAATGTTCCTCCCTTGGGAACTCCTCGTCTCCCTGGCCACGTCTCTTGCTCAGAGCCGGCCTTTGTGCTGCAGATGCTCCAGCTTTAACTGAAGAGAAATAAACCAGATTTAATTAAGCACAGCCCCCTTTTTGGGCTTGGCACAGTTCAGGTGCTGCCCTGGGAAAGGCCCTGGAAAGCTGCAGGGGATGAAGCAGCTGCAGGGCCTTGTTCAGCACAGGCACTGAGGCGTTTCTGGTTTTCAGCAGAGCGCTCAGGCTCTTGCTCCGGCTTAAAACAGGACGGTAACAACTTGTTTCTCTTGTCTGCAAGTTGGCTGCTTGCCTTTCAGCCATGGTGATGGGCACTGTGAGGAAATAGCTGCAGGGGAACCCCTGGCTCCTGTCCAGACACGCATGGCAGGGTTGTTGTTACATAATTCAACTTTGCCATGCCAGAATTTGTAAACGTCTCAGAAAGTGCCCACTTGCGGCAACAGTGCTGTGAGTGTGATGTGTCAGAGCTGCTGGGGAGTGGGAAGGGGGCCTTGTGTAACTCAGACCTTTCGTCTCTTCGCTGCAGCTTTTATTGGTCTATAAATTTGGGTTATTTTAGTCCACATTTTTGTGCCTCCCAGTGGTTTCTGAATAACACAAGCATTTAGACACCTACTGCTTGAGCATTTTCCTCGCTGCTGTCCTCAGCTGGAGACCAGCTGACCCCTCAGGCAGAATTGCTTGATGATCAACCCTTGCAAATGCTTTTTTCATAAGTCATTGCATGTCACTTGTGCCACCAGTGGAGAGAGAAGAAAAGAACCCATGTGGGTTTCCATGTGGGGAAGTGTTCTGGTTTGCCTTTTGGTGTTGGTGCTCCTGGTTTAGCTTTGTCCTTCTGCATGTGGGCACTCTGCAGCCACCCCAAAGTGACCTCTGTGACACGAGGGGGGAGCTCTGGGGAGGGCAGATGTCACTTGCTGTGGAAGTACCACAGGCTGGCATTTGTTGGCCATACAAAACAAGGTTTTCCTAGACCCAAACTGTGTCTAATCTGGGGTGTAACCCAGGGAAAGTGGATATTGGTACCAAGAATGGCATCCAGTGCCTCTTTTCCTATCAGGGTTTTGTCCTCCAGCACTGGCTGGTGATGCTCTTGCCCTTTCAACCAGCACAGAAATCCTTGGTTCATTTTTGTTTATTTTGTGCCAAGCATCATGACAAAATAGTATTTTTAGAACTTGTCTTGCAGACATTTGCTGCCAAGGGTAAGGTGCAAGGGGAAAATTGTCCAAGGAATAAACTTACTGTCTGTTTCTTCTCTGAGTCCAGTCTTTGCCCTTGGATCTATTTGACATCTATGTCAGATTATTTAGGATATTCTATAGAACGTTTTATGACAGATTTCCCGTAAACAATTCTGAAATGTAGTAATTCTCTTTCAATAGGGATAAATATTCAGGACTTCTCTCATCCACTGTTCTTCCTATAAAGCTGTGCTTATTAAAGCTGTGCTTCCTATAATGCTCTGCTTATTAAACTCACAAACACCCCACAGGAGAGAGCTGGGGCACGTCTGAGCCTGAGCTGGACAAGTGGCACAAGCACTTTGGGGCCAGGACAGGAATAGGATCACTAAAGGCAAACGTGTTTCCTCTGGGTCTGAGCAATCCAGTGAGGTGCAGGGTGGATGGGCCACAGCTTTGCTGGGGGTTTTAGAGACTGCAATCTTTTCTAGGCCTGGGATAGGGCCCAAATGTCCTATTTCCACTTGGAGCCAGAAGCTGACCATTAAGGAAACACCTTCCAAAATCCCCAGGATGTGCACAAAATGTTCCTCCTGCTGATAATAATTCTTTTCAGAGATTTCTTGAGTAAAATGTAATACCGAGGCCATTACATTTAACAGCCTTCATTGGCTGTTTTCTTAGGTAGATTATAGTCCTTTTTTTGCTTTTATTGAGCCTGCTTTTATTAAAGCTGTTTTTAATCCTAACCCCCTTGCCCCAGGATGCTGGTGCTTTAATTAAAGTGGACCATCAGCTGAATGCAAGTCGACAACATCATGTGCCTTTGCGAAGGACTGTCAGGAGGCTGGGATGAGTTAGCAGGAATAACACCCTCAGGAGGCTCTGAGGATGAAATCCTCCTGCTGCTTGATGCTGATGAGAGCTCAGCAGGGATGCTGTGCCCAGCAAGGTGCCCCTCTTCAGGCAGGCCTTGGACCTCAGCCAGTTGCTCTTTGCAAGAACCACCGGCTGTATTTTTTTTTTTCTTTTTCTTCCCTGGATGAGGTTCATCAGTAAAGACTGAAAAATCTGGACCTGTTTAGTCTGGAAAAAATAGCTTTGTCCCCTTGGCCTCCAGGTATGAAAGTGTTTGGTAAAAAAGGAGGTTGCAGTGCCTTGTTAGCATCAGGAATGGATTTGGAATACTTGGATCATTCCATGAGTTTGTCCAGAAGCACTGGTTATGTTGGCTGGGCAAATTCCAGTAGGTTAAAAACATGTTATCAGGAGCTGTGGAAGTAGAGTAACTCATGCTGTGGGGGATAGACTGGGGATCCCCTATCACTCTCTCCTGTTTCCTCATGAATCAGAGGCTCCCTCGGGGATTTTTGTTTACCTCTGCCTTGAATGAAAGAGGGAGGATGTAATTGCCGGAGGCAGAGCTGGTCCAGGACATGATTAGTGCTGCTGAAAGTCCCCGGGGGCCTCTAATAGCCAGAGAGAGCCCTGGCTCCAGCTGTGCTGCGTGTCTGGAACAGCACAGGAATTCCCATTGAGGGCTGCCAGTGCTTTTTGTGATGGATGCTGGGGGTGCAGTGAAATGCTGCCTTTGTTGGGTGAGGGACACCCAGGGAGAAACTGGTGCTGTGGGGGAGGGAGGGGTAGGCAGGAATGGGTTATCCTTCAGTTTGGATCCCTTTATCCCTCTCCTTGCTGTTCAGGCAAGGAAAACTCGGCTTCGCTGCCAGCTTTGCAAGCCCTGGGGCCTGGAGGGAATCAGCCCCACCCTTTCTGGTTGTGTTTTTGGAGGCTGGGAGCTGGAGGTGTTTTGCAAAGTGTAACAACGATATTTTTAGAGATTTGGCTCTCTTTTAGTTGCAGCTGTTGAGCTGCAGTTCAGCTCCAGCAGCCCCAGCAGGAACACATATTTCAGGAATATGTTCTCCGCCACTTTCCGTGACCTGCTAAATGGAATTGTAAATGGAGCGTGGCACAGCTCAGGAATCTCATTCATGGCCTTTCCTAACAAGGTGTGCAGAGAACCATTAGCCCAGTCTTCACAATAATCAAACAAGATGTGCTGAGATGACTTACTTAGGAAACATCTGGTTAAGTGTTGAAGCCTCAGCAGCCAGAACAGCGGGGTTTCCTTTTCTTTGCTCCTTGCTTCAGACCCAAATTCTTCCTTTTTCTTCCCATTTCTATAATGATTGGAAGGTGCCTCTTACGCAAGATCACAGGGGTTACCAAGGGGTAAAAAACCTTGGCAGTGTTTCTGAAGTGACCAGACTGGCTCAAATTGGTTGTGCTGCCAAATTTATCCTTCCAGTCACTCCATCTCCTGCCTGGAGGGGGCTGTAGCCATTGGGGGAAGGCAGAAAGTTGAGGAGTAAAAAGCAAGAGGTGGAGGAGGAGTTCAAGCAGAGCTTTGCACCAGATGGTTGCGATTGTTGGATGGAGAGAAAACAAAGCCTTTGGGCAGGTTAGGAAGTCCTGTGGGAGCTGCCTGGTGCACTGTGGAGTCTTGCAGGCTCCTCCTGCTCTCTTGGGCTCCCGAATGTTCAGTCCAAGTGAGGGATGAAAGGCTGATCCCTCTGCAGCCTGTTAGGTGAAGGAATTTCAGCCCAGGCGCCTTGGTTCTGCTCCGGATGTGCATGAGGTCTGTTAGGGCCAACATTTGCCACTCAAGTATATTGATCTGCTCACTTAAATGCTTCACATCCTTGGAGTGCAAGATGCTTTCCATTTGTTCTGTCCCTCTGCAACACGAGATGGGGCTGCTGGATGTGCTTTTGGCAGTGAAGGCTGATTGCACCCTGGGCTGTAACAATGACAACGCCAGACGTGGGTTTTCCTCTCCAGGGACACTTTGGGGAACACATCTGTGCCCTGAGGGCTCCCTATAACCATGGCAGGCTTAGAACAGACAGAAGTGAACCCACTGGGGCCACCAAACTGTTTGGAACTGGAGCCAGGAACAGGGGAGGAGGGGCTGAGAGCTGGGGTTGTGCAGCTGGAGGTGGGAAGAGAGGATTTGGCTGCTCTCAGCAACTAAGGAGAGAGTGACTGTAGAGAAGGTCACAGAATCGTGATTTTTTGGTGTTAGGACCTTGAAGATCATCCCATTCCAAGCCCCTGCCATGGCAGGGACACCTCCCACTGGACCAGGTTGCTCCAAGCCTCTTCCAAGGTGGCCCTTGGCAAGAGACAATGGGCACAACCTGCATCAGGGGAAATTCCAGTTGGACAGAAGGGAAGTTTCTCCCTGTGAGAGTGGTGGTGAAAGCCTGGAGCAGAAGCCAGAGGAGGGTGGGAATTCAGAACAAGCCACTGCTTTGAGGACTCTGCATTCACTTACTGAGAGTTAATAATGGAAGTGTGTCACTTCTCCTTAGGAACTAAAGTGCTCCCATTGACAAAACACTCCAGCTGACACTTGTTCTTGGTGATCCTCAGTTTCTGGTTCTCTTGGGAGATGGAGTCATCTTTCATCCTCAGAGATGATTTAATAACTTGCTTGAAGATAATCTTTTGTTTGTTTGGACGAGGAGCGATTGGGTAATCCCGAAATGAGGAATTGCACCGTCAGTTTTTCCTCTGTATTTGCTGGATAAATGTTAGCTCTCCTCCTTTCCTCTCCAAGCTAATATTGATAAATGCCTGCAGCAGATTGATTCTTGGAAATGCCAGAAAACAGTGGAGTGCAGACTCCTTAATAAACTCTTTGTTGGATCCAGGAGTGGATTAAAATGGTCTGAGAACACACTTGAGTGATGATGGTGATGCTCCAGTCCAGCTCCAGCTCTTGGATTTGCTCCTGAGGTAGGGAGCAATTGTTCAGGACTGCACGGCCATGATCCTTCAAAAACCCAGTCATTTGCTAAAGGGAAGTTCCTGAGCTGGTGGATCTTTAGGGACACGAGGATGGTATGCACTGCAGGGAGATAAAACACCTTTATTTTTTTTGCATTTCCAAGCCTGAGGGTGTGATAACTTGGATATCTCTGAATGTTGTCTTCACATAAAACTTCCGGCAGGGAGGTTTACAGCATGGAGCTGGAGGAAGGTTCCCCCATTGGATTTTGTTTGTGTGGTCAGATCCACGTGCTGCTGTTTTCCATCTGCTCCTGCGTGCCCTGCCCAACATGTTGCCAGATTTTTGGGAGGGCTCAGGCTCCTTCCAGTTTCATCTCAACAGAAATTCCATCCTCAAGCCAAGATGCCCTTCAGCAAGAAATTGCTTTAAAATATTAGATTTTCTCTAAAAGGCTTCTGTTTTTCAAAACTGGAGTTTTTCTGATTAAAAAAAAAAGAGGGAGAGGAGGGTTAAAACATTGTTTGAAAGCTCCTTCCTGTTCTAGTTAGATTTTTATTTAGTTATTTAATTATTTTAATGAATGAACAGGAGGTTCACTGTGCTCAGGAGACAGAGGGTGGGTAGGGTCCTCCACAGGGACTGAAACCATGAATTCCCAGAGGCACTTTGGCTTGAATGAGAGCTTTCTTCATGGTGAATGACTGGCAGCTCCAGAAACAAGAGGGTCGGCTTCCTCCTCCCCTCCCTCCCCCTTTTCCCCCATTTTTCTTTTTTTCTCCTTTTTTTCCCCCTCTTTTCTTTTTTTCCCCTCTTCTTTTCTCTTTTTCCTCTTTTTTTTTTTTTAAATAAAAAGCATGCCCCAATTGCTGCACTCATCTGACTTAAACTTCCACATCATTGTAGGTTGTTCCCTCTGCCAAGTCTCAGTGGTGGCTCCCTGTAGCGTTCACAGAACCAGGGAACGGTTTGGATTGGAAAGAGACTTTAGGGATCATCTCCTTCCAACCCTTGCTATGGGCAGGGACACCTTCCACCAGACCAGGCTGCTCCAAGCTGTTGATGTTCTCTGGTTCTCAGTCTTTTAAAGAAAATACCTTTTAGCGAGGAAGCTGTGAGATGGATCTCCTCAATTCCAAGCATCCACAACCTCCTCCCTATATATTTAAGGTGGGATCTTCAGGTGGAATCTTTAGATGGAATCTTTAGGTGGATTCAGCTGCTCTGGGAGAGCTTTGGGCTCAGCAGGTTTGACGTGAGCCCGGTGCAATCCTCACACTGGGATGTGAAGCCAGGAGGGAATATAAAATCCATCTGTTCCCATCTGAGCTGTGCTGGGATGAACTGCAGCACGCTCCAGCAGTGGCATTTGAGTTCCTTCACAGGAAAGCTCCTGTGGATGCACATGTTGGAAGGGCCCCAACTTCACCCACGCTGATGGAATGTTTGCTGTGAGCTCATCCCTGTGGGAATGGAGCCCTAATCCATGCAGCACTGGCATTTCCTCAGACCCATGCTGGGTCAAAGCAGGCTTCTCCCTTACCAGTTCCTTCTGAAGCTCTGTGTGGGTTCTGGGCGCCAGGGAGGATGCTGGAGGCGTGGGTTTGCTCAGGAAGGGGTTCTGCTGTTTCATCCTAAGGCTGGGAGACGTAGGAGGATCTCAGGGGTGCTAATCCTGCTTGGGATGAGCTGACAAGGACTCCAGCAAGCAGCACGGGTGCAGGGTGGCATTTCAGGACTGGTGTCAACTGGGGTGACTCCAGCAGCTTCAGTGGAGCAAAATCCTTCTGCTCTGTTGGCTCCATGGGCTGTCAGGGAATCAGCTGGCTCTGCCCTTGGATTTTCTTGGCTTTCATGGAGCAGACCTTGAGCCAAGAGTGTTGTGCTGCCCCTACTTCCCAGCTGGGTCCCAAGGAAGTGTGAGAGGGCAGCTGAGCTCGTGGTGCAGCATTTCAGCAACCTTGGGGACTCTATGTGGCCCTAAATAAGGAGTTTAATACGGTCTCACGTGTGCAACCCTCTGTTTTGCCTGCAGGCCTCAGGCAGGGTTTGGGACAGACTTCTGATAGAGCCAGCTTAATTATGTAATTTAAATCAATCTTAATTATAAATATATTGAATTTATTTCTATATCCTATCACTGTATAAATATTAATTATATTGCTCTTTATATATAATATTAAGAATATTAATTACGTGGTTGAGCTTGATGATCTTGGAGTTCTTTTTCAGCCTTTTTAATTCTGTGATTAATAATCCTGTTAAAATATTTAAACCTCAGAAAGAGGGGCACATGTAAATGCAGTGATAGCCACTTGAGATCAATGCAGTCTCACCCTGGGCAGTGTTGATTTTTGAGATTTAAAGTGTTGATTACCTGTTCTAAGTTCAAATCACATGCCGAATCCTGATACAGTGCTGATCTGCTTTTGGGGAGGAAAATGGGCAATTTAGCGATTTAAAGGCTCGACAAGGAATCATCAAGTAGATATCAAATGGACAAGAGTGTGGCTTCTCTAAATTCTCTGGAACTGTGTTGTGTTCAGCAGGGAATTCATCAGGGAATAGATCTGGCAGACAAATCATAGATTTGTAGAATGATTTGGAATGGAAGGGACCTTACACTCATCCAGTTCCACCCCCTGCCGTGGCAGGGACACCTTCCACCATCCCAGGATGCTCCAAGGCCTGTCCAGCCTGCCCTTGGACATTTCCAGGGATCCAGGGGCAGCCACAGCTGCTCTGGGCACCCTGTGCCAGGGCCTGCCCACCCTCCCAGGGAGCAATTCCTTCCCAATATCCCATCCATCCCTGCCCTCTGGCAGTGGGAAGCCCTTCCCTGTGTCCTGTCTCTCCATCCCTTGTCCCCAGTCCCTCTCCAGCTCTCCTGGAGCCCCTTCAGGCCCTGCCAGGGGCTCTGAGCTCTCCCTGGAGCCTTCTCCTCTCCAGGTGAGCACCCCCAGCTCTCCCAGCCTGGCTCCAGAGCAGAGGGGCTCCAGCCCTGGAGCAGCTCTGGGGCCTCCTCTGGCCTCTCTCCAGCAGCTCCAGGTCCTTGTGCTGCAGGCCCAGGGCTGGGGCAGCTCTGCAGGTGGGGTCTCACCTGAGCAGAGGGGCAGAGGCTAAACCTGCATTGGCCCTGCGGGTTGGTTTTGGCAGAGGATGGATTTCTAGGTAACCTCCTCTAAAGAAACTTTTTTAGCAAGCCTGGATTTCCTGGTCAGGGGATTTCTTTAGTTCAGAAGTGGTACCATGCTGGGAGGTGTCTCCTGGCATATGTGTGATCATCTGGAATGAAATAGGTGAGAAATTCCTGTTTCTAATATAGGAGGTTTGACTGAACTGAGGAAGTCATTGTAGGAGGGCTTGGTGGGAGTGTGTGTATGGTTAAACCTCATAACATCTCCTACAGATCCTGCAATAAATGAAACAAACTTCCTGAGCCTCTCTGCTTTCCTGTGCCGCCGCAGTAAATAAGGCTTTGTCTGCCTTGGGGAGTTGCAGCAAAAGAGACTGGCAGAGACTTCAGTTAACCTAAACTAATCCCTAAATTGGAAAATCTGTCCCCTGTGATACGAATTTCAGTGCTGTTTTAAGCAAGATTAAATCTTCAAGCACAGGACTGGGTAAAATCCCTGAGCCAGTGTCACAGATGAATCAAACATTGGTTTTTCTGCAGAAAATTCCTTTAATATATGGTTTGGGTTTTTTTTTTTTCCAAACCCCCTTAACCTGGAATTGGTTTCGCTCCCACCTGCTATGGGGTGGGGATTGGGGATGTGCAAAACTGGTGGAGAATATGTGTGTGAAACAATGATTTATTTATCTATTTATTATTAAGGATCCTGTGATTTTAACGAAAATTTAAGAAATCTGGTAAACTACAGCTTGGTAAACTGTCTCTGTCTTCATTAATTTCCTTTCAGGGCCCTCCTGATGGTGTCTGTTGATCACTGAATCAGAGAACGGTTGGGAGGGGCCTTAAGGATCAAATATTCTGTGTTTTTCTGAATGCCCCCCGAGAACTGTGCCTGAACTCACTGAAGGATGCCTCGAGATACAAGAATTTGCCTGGGTTTTCACAAAACCACCAAGGCATGGCAAGGGCACCCTCAAGGACAGACCCAAAATAGCTTTTGGAGAGCTTTTGCCACAAGCTCTGCTGCTTGCATGTAAATAAGGGGGGGGGAAATTATGCTTATATATATAGAGGGGAAAAGAGCTCAAAGGTTTTAAAATGTTTTCCTTGGCTTGTTTATCAAATCAGTGCCAGGCAGTGCATGAATATCAGCAAAGCTCAGCCCTGAGTGACCTTTAAAGAGCTGGAGGGTGGGATTTTTTTGTAGCAACATTGATCTTCAGCATAAAAAGTTCCTAAAACCTGCTTTGCCTTGGAAAACCCCAAATATATGTGGGAATATAACCCATATTTAACTTATGCGTGCAAGGAGGTGTTAGACCCAAATGGAGAGGGGGAAAGAAAATCCCAACAAACAATGGAGAAATTGAGGTTTGAGATCCTGGAGATGTACAGGCTGGAAGGCATCCAGAAGGAGGGGAATGGGTTGGGTTGGAAGGGACTTGGAAGCCCATCCAGTGCCACCCCACCATGGGCAGGGACACCTTCCACTATCCCAGGCTGCTCCAAGCCCTGTCCAGCCTTTGGAACACTTCCAGGGATCCAGGGGCAGCCACGGCTTCTCTGGGCAAAACTGGGTGTCTTGATTTGGGTTATACAGCCAAGAATTTGGAATTTCCAGCAGAAAACATCATTTTTGGCACGGCAAAAATGAAATCATTCCATCCCTTTTTAACTGCTTGCTTTTGGAATTATTTTTTATAAGATGGAGGATACAAGGAGGAGCTGTAATCACAGGATTGGTATCCAGGGTGATGCATATTAAAAAATAGTCAACACACAGTTAAGTAGATAGCTCCAGCCCTTAGCATGGAAAGGGAGACAAAAACTTACTAGTTTTTAGTGTTTCTGTTGTGACTATATTAGTTACATTGTTTTGCATAATTAAAAAGCCAGGAGAGTTCACCAGAGAAAAGAGTGTTTTCCAAAAAGATCAATGTGCGCTCAGGCTCTGGAAGGGAATTACTGTGGTAGAGTTGCTCATAGTCTTTTCCAGTCCTCATCCTTCCTTGCTCGTTGTGGGAAGAGAGGATCTGTTGGAATATTTTCCATGCAGAATTTATTTCAGCGTTTTCCTTGTTGAAATGGAAATGTGTGGACTGTTGAAAGCCAAGGAGTAAAACCAAGCAGGTTTCTCACAGAAAAATGGTGCTGGTGAGAGGGAGTTTGAAGACACAGGTTGATGTCCTTGTGGTTTAGGATTTTACCCATGGCACTGGAGCAGGGGCACTGAACACATTTATTTGAGGGATTGCTTTTGCGTGTGTCAAGTAGAATTTGAAGCGTTCCTGAAAGCCGAATGTTGTTGTGGTCTGTTTAAAAACACTTTAAATATGTGGTGGTGGGAGGAATAAATGTTGGGGATGGGTGGTTTGGCTCTGCAGGATCTGAGCACCTCAGGGGAGGAATAAGGAGTAGGAACATCCCTAATCCGCTCTGTGATCTTCACCATGTGATAACAGCTTAGGCTAAGCCCAAGGGAGGGGAATATTCATGAGAATGGAAAAGTTAATTAAACAATTACCTCAACAAACCCCCACCTAAACAACCACCAGCAAAAAGCTCTCACCAAACAAAACACCGGCGCCATATCTAGAAATGGCTCCTCTTCCCTGACAGCTGGAAAAATGCTCTTCCAGCCCTGCAGAAGATGAATGTACATAAATGACCCGTGTGCCCGGACCTGGGGAACAGGGTTGCATCCCCCAGGGAGCAAAGGTGTGAAATCTGCCTTTGGAGTTGCCTCTGTACTCCACTTAGTCTCAACAGACGGGATCCTATTGACACTGACTTCTCCTTTCCCCCACAGTGGGAGCGCCTCTGGTTCCTCATCCTCACCTCATCCTTCTTCCTCACCCTGGTCTGGTTTTACTTCTGGTGGGAAGTTCACAATGACTACAATGAAATCAACTGGTGAGTAGAGCTGCCCTTAGGAAATTCGGTTTTGCTGTCGTGCACCTGCTCGGCGCAGCTTTGGATTCATCTGGATCCTTTGGATGGACTGCAATGATGATAAAGGGAAAATGTGGTGGGGAGTGGGGCTCAGGGAGGGCTGCTTCTGCCTGGTCTGTGTGTGGATGTAACGTGGCCTCACATCTCCACTCGGTGGCTGGGTTTTTTGTTTGTTTATCTTTGTGGTTGGCTGGATTTGAAAGCGACTGAGCAATTTGGCTGCGACTATTCCACAAAATATCCATGGCAAAAATTCAGCCTGAAGCACATGGGTGTGGAAAGTATTATACAAAGTTGGAAGGAGCTGAAAAGGAGCTTTGCAGTGGGATGTGCTGGAATTTAGGGTGTTGCCAGCTGCCTCTAGTGCTGGAAATTATTCTCCCTTTTGTTATCGGCAGCATCTTAAAAACATTTTGACAGCACCTTGGGCTGTCTTCTAACTAAACTGCTTTGCCATCATCTTCTTGTCAAACATCAGATGTAAAGTGCATTTTAAAACACAGTGGGGAGCTGATCCCTTAAATAAATCATCTGCTTTAGATGCCGGAGCTGGGTGAGGGAGAGTGTTTACCAACATGGTGATGTGAGCTGGCTCCTCCCAGGAGGAAATGGGTTTTTTCTCTTTGCTCACACCCTCACTGGGAGAAGTGAAACCATCACCGTGGCTCTGGATTATTTGTAACAGCAGCACGATGATAAAAAAGCCTTTTTGCAAGTGGTATTTTGGAACGCCTCTCCTCTTCAGTTCGTATCCTCAGTAAAGGATGTGGTTGCTCCAAGTCCACCCCAGTGCAAAACCAACTCTGAGCTCAAAGCTGTGAAAGGGCTCAAAACAATCCTTCAGAAATGAAGGAAAGCCCTGGGAATGCTGTGAATGGGCACTGCATGCAGCTGCAGTGCTGCCAGGTTTTGGGTCCCCGAATATTCTTGCAGGAATGGGGGAAGATGTGCAAGTCTTCTCCAGATGCAAGAGGCATTTGGGGTTTAACATGTTCAGATGTCACCTGCAGCCCAAACCCTGTCCCTGCCGTGCAAGTCAGGGTGCTGGCAGCACGGCTGGATTGTGCCCAGCACTGGGAAAGGATTCCCTCTTGTGCACGACAGGTCTGGAAGAGGCTCTCTGGGTGGAAAACACCGTTTTTAGGCAGTGCCACTGTGTGCTTTGTGTGTGCTGTAACCCCAGTTAGATCCCTGCTCTGCACACTGGCACCAGAGGTCGAGCAGGGTTTCTGGAAAACAGCTGTGGGAAGGCTGGGGAGGAGCAGGAGGAGAACACAGGGTGAGGTTTAATTACAGCCATGCCACTTCCAGGCAAGGGACAGAAATAATTTCCATTGGGTCCGTGCAGGCTGAGCCTGGCCCTCTTTCCTTCCAGCACAGCTGCATGGGCTCCATGAAAACAGAGCAGTTTTGGGCCAGATGGGGTGTGAAGGAGTTGAAAGCTTCATTTTATTCCCAGCAAGGCACTGAACCTGTTGCTGGTGAGGTCGTGGTGTTTAGGAACAGCACCTTTGCTGCTCCTCTGTCATTGTCACTTCTGGGTCGTGTTTTTGGCCAAGGTTTCCTTGCTGCTTGCTCTTGTTGCCTTCCTCTCTGCTCCACTGATTTATTGGCAAGCTGGGAGCTCCCCCAGAGGAGAAGAAGGGCTCCCTGGGGCAAACAGCATCTCTGCATGGGGCATCCACACCCAGCTGCTGCCAGCACCTTCCAGGGGGACTGGGAGAAGGAATTGCTGTGGTATTGGTGTGAGGAGCTGCTGAGCTTCTTCCTGCCCTCCAGAGCTCATCCTCGGGAGCTCTCTTAGCTCGTGTCACCTTCACTGAGCTCCTTCAGCCTGTCCCAGCAGGTGAAGAGAGACTGGAGGTGTCTGTCCAAGGAGGCCCATTGCTGGCAGCAGGTCAGCTTGAAGCCTGGATGAAGACCTCCCCCCTCTCTGGGACTTGTTCCAGCTCTGCACCACCCTCCAGGAGATCTTTCAACCCCAGCCTCTGAGGGCCTTTCCCCTCTGCCACCCTTGAGGAGGTTTTTCATCTTTTTTACCCGTGTGTCAGGCAGCTTGGGCAGCAGTTAGGTCATTTCAGCTTGTAAGGACCAAAGAGACTATTCTGGAATTGAAATGGGCTTTAGAAGGACAAGGCAGAATTGTGGCCCAGCATGTATTGCTTCAGGCATTTAACTGTTTTTTGTTTTTTTTCTCAAGGCTAAATATCAGTGAGGTCCTTGTTTAGTGAAGGTGTTTTGTGCCTCTGAAGTTAAATTAAAAAAAAAAAAATTGCTTCTGGCATTTCCCTTTCTGGTGTCTACACCTGGTTGCATTATGGTTCAGATCTGCGCTGTCTGAGGTTGTAGTGCACCAGAAGGCTTCACTCTAGCTCAGGCAGGCTGGGGGGGATGCTGTCGTTTGTCAACCTGCCTGTGTTCTCCCTGGAGCAGCACCATAAATGCAAGTCCGTGTAGCAAATGTTTTCCTCCTTGATTCTGGGGAAAGCTCATCTGCCTCATAACTACCGTGGACCCAGCAATTTAAAACAATCATTTGCACATCAAGTGAAGGCCTGGTGCTCTCGGAGGGCCATTGAAGGGACATCACAGCAAAAACTCAAATGGACTGAGAGCTAAGGAAGCTCTGGGGGGTGGCATCAGCAAAGGCTTCAGAGGAGCCCTCTTTCCTTTCTTCCCTCTTTTTTCCTGACAGCATGTCTGAATCCCTGCAGATCCCTGGTTCTGTGCTCTTTGGCTCCCTGAGCAGAACCTGGACATGGGCCATGCCTGTTGAGCCCAAGGGTTTGCTTTCCAGACCCCACAGGGGAGCTTTACTCCTGGACAGAATTAGAATCATAGAATAGCATGAATCATGCCAGGAGTCCAACTCCTGGCTCTGCACAGGACAACCCCAAAAATTGCCCCACAGTTTGTCCAAACAGACCAGAGGTTCTGGCTGAAGAATGAGGCTGGATTTGAGTGCTGGGGGGGAGTTTGAGTCTTTGACCTGCATTTGTATAGTGCAGCATTTCTGTCGGTTGTAACCAAAAATAAAAGGCACCAAGAGGCAAAAATAAAGAGCCCAGCCAGTTCATTGAATGAGCTGATTCCATCCTGGAACCATCCTCTGTCCTTGCTGTGCCAAAGGGTTTGCATGGAGACAATGTCAACCCGAATCCAAGCCAATTTAGGGGTGTTGTTTTGGATGGAAAAATTTGAATCTAGGTCAGGTTTGAGTTCTCAAAAGATGCAAGAAGGATTCTGGGGTTTCTCTGCTTCTCTCTATCCAGTTAATTTCCATACGGGATTAGAGCACTGGGTTGTCACTTTTTGCTGCCTACCTCTTTTCTTGAGAGATGTGTTTTCTAAAGTCTTCTCTAACCCTAGTGAAGCTGTTCTGGTGTTGAATCCCTTCTTAATCTGTCCTTCCCACTTCTCTTCCAGGTTTTTATATAACCGAATGGGATATTGGAGTGACTGGTCCATTCCAATCCTGGTTACAACTGCTGCTGGCTTTACCTACATTACAATGTTACTGGTGAGTAGAAGCAAATCCCATTTCTTAGAGCTTTGTGTGTTGGCTTTAAAAAGACCACGAGCTTCTCAGGCCATCTACAAGTTGAGGAGTTTTCTCTCCTCAATCAAGGAGTGATTTCTCTCTTACTCTCTTAGGCTTAAGTTGCATGAAATTAAAAGTGAGAAATCGATGGTCTTTGACCTCAGATGATCAAAAATATAAGACGGGTCCCCTCAGAGGAGGAATATAGCTGTTGTTTCCCATAGTGGAGCCCAGTTTCCACTTCTGGGCACAAGTGCCAGTCGTTTCTCTTCATCCCAGGGTGCTGGGACCTTCAGGGCCGTGTCCATTCACACAGACACTGCTTCCTGCAGCCCCAGGAGCTGTGGGCCAGGCTCTGACCTCCCTGCACCTTGGAAGGCAAAGCCTTTTCCTCCACATCCTTGGCTTTGGAGAGGATCTTCTGGCCCAACCTTCCTTCCATTCCTGCTGGTTCCTGGGGTCGTCCCCTGGGGTGGTGACGTGTCCCTGCGTGCTCAGACCCCTCAGGGGGGTGACGTGCCTCTGTCTGACTCTTGCTTTGTCCCCTGCAGATCCTGGCGCTGTGTCACATTGCTGTGGGACAGCAGATGAACCTGCACTGGCTGCACAAGGTAAACCTCAGCTCCAAGGGGAGCAGGACATCGGGAATGTGGGAGCCCCGGTGTTGCTTTTTTATCTTCTTTTCTTCTGTTACAGCCAGGATTAAAGCTCAAGAGACGCAGTCTCGTGTTCAGACTCAGATGTTTATTAATTCCTATCTATAGTACAGTCTCACAAGTAGTGAGTTCTAGCTAACAAGGTAGAAAATGGCTCTGTCTCTCTACAAGGTCTTTTAGGAACAAACTGTCCAATTATGAAGTGACACCTAAATTATTTTTACTTTAAACCCAATAACCAACCACCCACGGCCCACAATGCAGACTTTTCTGTCCAGTTACAAAACACCACCCAGAGCCATGAAGAAGAAGGTGAAAAAGAAGGACTCAGCCTCTGCCCTAAATCCTCCATCTTGCTTTATATACATTTTTCCACCCTGTGATATCACACACTTCTATTCAAACTCCACACCCACAATCCCAGTGCTATCACTCAATTTTGGAAGCCTGTTCCTTGGCCTCAGGTCAGTGCAGTGTTTTCTTGAGTGTCAGTGCCTAAAGTGTAAAATTTCAAGTTTCCAGGGTTCCAACACCCGAGGAGCAGGCGGGGAGTGGCACTTGCTGTCACCGTGTCTTTGGGAAGAGCATAAGATGTCTGTGGTGCACTTGTGGCCTCATGAGCAAACTGCTCAGGAGAGACCATCAAAGCCTGGGGACAAAGAATTTGGTGAAATGCTTGTGGCCCTTGCTGATAGACAAACACCAGTGCTGAGAGCAGCCGGATTCAGTGCCAGCTCAGGTGCCTCAGGAACCTTTCTGTGTTGAACCCAGCCCTGGAGAGGGGCTGAGCAGGTGTGAGGCTGTTCAGAGTGTGCTTGGAGGGACCAGCTGGAAAAGCCTTGGGAGGAGGTGTAGGTGTTAAAGCTGAGGGTGTGCAACGTGCAGGGTGGGGTTTGCTGGCCCCAAGGAGATTGGTGCGTGAAGCAGTTTGAGAAACACTGCTGTGAAACACAAGAAGAGAGATTTGGAGCACAGAAGGGGAGGGGAAGGGTGTGCAAGGAGAGAAAATGGGTTGGCAGGATCCCACTGTAGCTGGCAATCTGCTAATTGGAAATGAAGGGACTAGTCCTGAATCTGCCAATACCCAGCTCCTCCTGAAATCCTGCACGTGATGAGGTCTGGGAGGTTCAGAGCCTGAACACCTCCCAGGACAGGGAGAGCAGACACTTCCCCACCCTGCCTTTTTCTTTTTTTCTTGTCCTTAGAGATGATAGAAATTATCCTTCCTCGGGGAAAGAGATACAATCAGAGAGGAGGCAGCGACTGTCTGACTGCTGCTGCAAAATAAATTACCAGTTATTGACTCTGACATATGTTTCTTCATCAGGGGAAATGTTATTTTTCAGACACGCTGGTGGGCTTAGATGAGTAAGTCCAGAAGAGGGATGTGTTGGTGGAGACCACTTGTGCCCTGTGGGCCCCCACCCTTCCTCCCCTTCTTCCACAGCAGCCCCCTTCTCATCACAGCTCAGATGTGGTGCTCTGTCTCTTCCCTCCCCCACGCCTCCCTCAGCTTCCTAAGGAGGTTGAGATACAAGACTGGAATAAGTTAGTATTTTTTCTCTGAACTGCCCTGAATTAACTCCAAATACAGATTAAAGTGTGAGGGACAGGCTGGTATGGGCAAACCACACAACTCCTTCCAATTTTCTCCTGTAATGCTGTGCAAAGAGCTGAGGGTTGTAAGCCAAGTCGAAGATGAGTGTGAGGGGAGAAGAAGCAGCAATAAATAGGAGCTGATGGGAGGAGGAAAGGGAGGAGTGGAGATTTGTGTCCTGACACCGCTGTGCCACACAGAATGGCCACACCAAAGGGAATTAGGGCTCTAGGAAGGGGAATCCTGTTTACCAAAGTGATTCTGTAAATGTTGGGAATGTGGGATTTTATTTGCTGGTCTGAGGTATCAAACCTGAAACTGGCTGAGAGGAGCCCTGTGCACCTGACGGGATCCGTTCATTTCTGGGCATCGATTTTCTGCCAAGTCTCCCCTGCAGATTTTGGATCTGCAGCAGCATCCTTTGGCAGAACAGAAGAGGCTGAATAGCAGACACAGGCAGAAAGTGGGGAATTATTTTTAGACAGACAGCCCAGATTTTCAGCCTTTACAGCTGGAGTTATTTCCGTGGCACTTCTGGATGGTTTGAACTTTTTACCTTCAGCATGGAGGTCAGGTCTTCATTTTGACTGCTTTGCTCAGACCCCTGAGTGCTTCCACGTGAGAGGGGGGCTGGGGTGGGGTCCTGATGGGCTGGGTCTTGGTCTGTCACCTCCGTGCCAGCACTGTCCCATCCAGAGTCCCCTCCCCAGCCCCAATATCTGTGTTGGTCATGAGCCCAACCTCATTCCCTGGGAATCTTCATGCTGCTTTTTCAGACCTTTTATTACATGTGAAGGTTTTCTCCCTCCATTTCCCAGCCTGTACAATTTTTGTAATAACCACAGTCCCCAGCCTGTAAATACTCTCTGATTTATTGCAGATTGGCCTGGTGACAACCTTGATAACTACTGTGGTGACCATGTCATCGATAGCACAGCTTTGGGATGATGAGTGGGAGATGGTATTTATTTCATTGCAGGTAAGTTGTCTGCAAGGATGCTTCCCTGGGGGAGGAAAGGGGCCAGTGCAGCCAAATTCCATGGGGATTCATGGTGGAGTATTTCTGTAGGATGAAGCTCTGTCTTGATGGTTGTCACACCCCAAATTGAAATCTTGGCAGTGAGAAAATTGTTTTAAGGAAGACTTGTGGTATCCTGCAGGGCTAGAGAAGTATGAAAGGAAAATATGTACAAACTTAATTTCTTACAGATCTCCTCTCTGTTCCTTTTCCCCCTCTTCCTCAAAAAAAAAAGTCCAAAAATATTTTTCCCATTTTTCTTAAGAGGTGAGTGCTGACGTGTATTTGGGAGTATGCAAATCTATGCAAATACAGGGGGTGGAAATGGCATTCACACAAGTGACTAATGTTTCTCAGAAGTGCTTTACTTTATTGGGGTATTTTTGAGATTCAGACAGGGAATTGGAGAGCAGAAACATGACTCAGATGCTACATCTCCAACTTCGTGTCATGGTGCTGCACCCTGGGGATACAGTCCAGTGTCTTCAGGGAATTCCAGAAGAGTGTGGGTTGGAAGGGACCTTAAAGCCCATCCAATTCCACCCCTGCCATGGGCAGGGACACCTCCCACTGTCCCAGGCTGCTCCAAGCCCCATCCAGCCTGGTCTTGGACACTGCCAGGGATCCAGGGGCAGCCACAGCTTCTCTGGGCACCCTGTGCCAGGGCCCCACCACCTTCATCTTGAATTTTTTTCCTTATATTTAGTCTGAACCTGCACTATTTCAGTTTAAAACCATTCCCTCATGTCCTGCTGCAGCTGGCCCTAATAGAGTCTGTCCACATTTTTCTTACGGACCCCCTTTAAGTCCTAAAAGGCCACAACAAGTTGTCCCTGGAGCTCCCTTTCCAGGTGAGCTCCCCCAGCCTGGCTCCAGAGGGGCTCCAGCGCTTGGAGCAGCTCCGTGGCCTCATCTGGACTCTCTCCAGGAGCTCTTTTTCCAAATATCTGTGTTATTGAGGGAGAAATTCCCCTAAAAGGGGGTTAGAGCTTCCCTCCTTTCCCTTCAGAGCAGCTTGAATGCCAAAGGGAACGTCAGGATTTGGAAGAAGCAAGGGCCGAAACGGCTGCAGGAGGCTGATGCAGAATCCACCTGCAAAATCAATGAATTTTCAAGGTGCTGGGGAGTTTTTAATCACATTTTCCTCTGCTCTTCTTGTGCCCTGCAGGCCACAGCCCCTTTCTTGCATATAGGAGCCCTGGCAGCTGTCACAGCACTGTCGTGGTTGGTGGCGGGGCAGTTTGCACGGACAGAGAAAGCCAGTGAGTACCTCCTGTGTCCTTCCCTGCACGGTGGGGAGAGGCTGCTCCTCTTGGTTCTATTATTTTCCCCATTGTTTCTCTTTTTCCCCTTTGTTTCTTGTTTCCTCCCCCCTTGTTTCTCTTTTTTCCCCCTTGTTTCTCTTCTTCCCCCATTGTTTCTCTTTTTTCCCCCCTTGTTTCTCATTTCTCCCTCTTCTCTTTATTTCCCCCTTGCTTCTCTTTTTGCCCCTTGTTTCTCTTCCCCCCCACCCCTTGGTGCAAGCCTATTCTTGCCATTTCTTTGTGGCATTTCAGCTTTTTTTCTGAGCAGATTTTTGTGGGGTTTTGTTCTGGTTGGACTGAATTTGCAGAGCCTGGTTGGTGTTTGGGTGCTGGTGACACCTTGAAGGTGCAGGACCCAGCATGAGGTCCCTTAGCAAGGTGTCACTGAGTTCCTTGAGTGCTCAGTGAGTGATTGACATCTCTGCCAGAGAGGAGGAAAAGATCCCTGGCAGAGTTCCTGGAGTTACTTTCTGCCTTGTGGGAACATGTGTGAATCAGCCCATTAGATGCTGGGAGCAAAAAGGAGCCTGTTTATGAGTGAAACCAGATCAGTTGTGGCCAGGAGCAGAGCTGGGCTGTTCTGTCCTTCCCTTAAAAAAAAAACCCCAACAAAACGCCACCTTCTCTATCTTGCATCCATTGCAGGTATTTGTTTTAAGGGGTTTGGTTTTGAGTTTTGTTTTGTGTGTTGGTTTTTTGGGTTTGTTTTTTTTTTTGGAGGTTATCCCTTGAGTTCCAAAGCCTTAATGAGTTTGCAAAATAAATAATGATTTAAAAAATTTTAAAATTTCAAGTGTTTTGCTGTAACATCTGTGGTTTCAAGTGGCTCCAGGTACCTTAGAAGTTCAAAGGTGCCTGTTGGTTTTTACAAGGAGCACACAAGTGTGGGGCACAAGGGGTGATTCTGTTGCTCTGTCAGCACCTTCCAAAGATTCCCAGGGAGTGTGGCTTGGTGGGAAGTCACTGATGGATGGAATTGGGTGGCTGATGAGTGGCATGGGAGGCAGTACTGCTCACCTGCAGCTCCCTCACAGCCCAGGGATTTATTTAAACATCTCCAGCTTGGTCAGTGAAACGTTATTGCATTTTTCTGGTGCAAATCTCAGGGCAGAAGGAGCTGCATTGGGTGGTGCTGGTGAGCCGCCAATATAAACTTTAAATGCACTGGTGTGGTGCCATGGCTTATTTTAGCTGTGTGTGACTGGTGAATTATTTCTCTTGTTAGGCAGGGCAAAATTTGGTGCTGTCCCACCCAAAGGGTGGAAATGCCAACAGTGTTTTGAGCCTCATTTCTGGGGGTTGGAGCAACTCACTTCACTTATTGTTTCCCCAATACAAAATGAAGTGAAAACCTCCTTCAGGATTTGATTCATTTTTTTTTACAGAAGATGTTTTTCCCTAAACACAGAGCTCTGCTCTTACACTGGAGGCCCTGACTGATCAGTCTGTCCTATAGAGGAAGACAGAGGTGGTCCTACCTGTGCTCCTGCGGCGTGAGGAGGTCGGGGCCAGCATTTTCACCATCTCTTTGTCTCTCCCTCTGTGCCAGCTTCCCAGATGCTGATGTTCACTGCGTACCTGGCAGTTGTAGTTGCACTTTACCTCGTCCCCCTGTCCATCTCCTCCCCCTGCATCATGGAGAAGGCAGCCCTGGGACCCAAGCCAGCCATCCTGGGCCACCGTGGGGCACCCATGGTGAGTAGGGATCCAAGCCCTGAGCACAGGGCGCTGCTGGACCTGGCAGTCTCCAGGGAGTGGGGATGGATGCAGCATGCAGTTTGGAGGCACTCCTTCTGCCTGGGATTGCTGTGGGAGTAAAGCAGGGCTTGAACCCACAGTCAAGTGACAGATCAGATGTTTGAGGTACAAACAAAAGGGCAATTTTTGCCTTACTGAGCCTGGCTTGTGCCATTGCATTATGTTGGCTGCTGGTTTTCATAGAGTTGTGGAATCCTTCCCTTTGTCTTCTCTTAGGTACCCAAACACTGCCATCATCTATTTGGGGTGGCTTTTTTTTTTCTTCAGGCTTCTAAAGAGCTTTGGTTTGTGCTGCTCGTGCAGGTGAAATCAAGAAGCATTTCCTCTGCTGCAAACCTTCTTAACATATTAAAAATAAGAGCAGTTCACCTTGCTGCTGGCCTGATTGACAGCAGCAAACACTCACAATAAACATCTTCTGCCAGAGCAGGAGAAAGGCTTGTCTGGGAAATAAATCTGTGTCAGGTCAGGTCGTCTTTCATTGAATCAAGCTTCAGCTTTCTTGTGTGAGCAGTACAATAATGAGGTCTCATCTCCTGTATCTAGTTATTAAATCCCTCATGGCTTTTGCTTTTGAGTTTATCCTCTTGTCCATTGTAGGGTTGGTTTTGTTTTTCCTGTTTGTTTTTGTGCTTTTTCACTTCCTTTCAGTCCGGTTGAGGAATTTACTGAAAATTTGGGTCACAGAATCCCAGAATGGTTTGGGTGGGAAGGGACCTTGAAGACCACAGAGTTCGGACCCCCTGCCATGGGGAGGGTTAGTTATGGATGCTCTCTAAAATATGGGGATTAAAGATAAGTTTTACTTGATGTTATAAACAGAACTCTTGTGTTACTCCCCTGGCCTGATGGGTCACTAATGCTGAAATCCAAAGGACTGGCAGATCCCACACTAAGCCCCACACAGGGCACTTCCAAAAGGCATCATTTTACACAAAAGGAAAATTCCATTTCTTAGGTATTGCTTTAATCCTGCCTTGTAGAGGTTTTTTTGGTCCAGTTCATGGCTCACAAGGAGATTAATACTGGAAAGGAGGGATAAAGAGGGAAAAAAAAATCAATAAAAAATAAATTTAAATGATGGCCATATTTCCAAAAGGACAAGAAAATACCCTTAAATCTTGTTGATCAAACAAAACATCAGATCCTTTAATGCATAATCATAGTATCCCAGAGTGGTTTGGGCTGAAAGGACCTTAAAAACAACCTTGTTCCAACCCTTTGCCATGGCCAGGGACACCTTCCCCTAGACCAGCCAGAGGTTTGCAGTGGCTGCAATTGGTTTGGAATAAAATTTGGTTCTTCTGTCCAGCCTTCTTCATTAACCTCCCCAACAAATGATGCCATGAGTTTCTTTTTTAAGCCCTGGCTAATTAAGGGAAAAACACAATGTGGTGATGTCCAGCTGCAGCCGGGTTGTGCTGCTCTAACACAGTTTCATAATCTTCTTTAAGGAGGGTCCCCAAAGCTCCTGACTCTGTTTGAATGCATTTGCAATGGATTTCTAAGCTCAAAAATAACCAAGATGAGTTCATTCATGGTAATTTTCTAGAAATTACTTGCTGTGTCTTTGCAGCAGGAAGAAAGGAGTAGCAACCTGATTTTTGCAGGGGATGAGTCTCTCCAACCAAGCACAGGGAGGAGGAAGAGCTTCTAGAAATCCTGTGCTGGGTCTGTCTGGCTCTCAGTGGCGTGGGCACAGTTTGTAAAAGAGAGGAGGTTTGGAAATCATTGCTTTGTGCCCCAAGGTTTCTTTCCCTTAGGGAATTTGTTGTATCCCTTGTTACAAACCTTGCATTTAGGTTTTAGACATAGCATGCCTGAATATATTGTACCAAGCAGGTATCCCTTAAAAAACCCTGAAGCGATACAGAGAGAAATACAAGCAGAAAGATTGTGCCTTTTTTTTTTTCTTTTTTAGTTACTGCAGTTTGGCTGTAAAACCTTTTTAAAAAAAATAACATTAATCTCAGCAATTCATTCCCGTAACAGCAGCTGCCCCACTTGGATACATCTTTGCCTTAAACATGAAAAGGTTAAATTTGCTTTCCTGGATTTCTGGTTGGTCTTTGCTGAGTTATGTCATCGGTGTCAGTGGCTTGTGCAGTTCCCTCCGGGCTGGGATCCACCAAGGGCATATTTGGGGTTGATGGTGGACTTGCTGGGAGAGGCAATTATTGATGTCATGGAGACAGGCTGGGGACTCTCCTCATGCTCACAGGGAGACCTGTCTTTGCCTGAAGGGTTCTGATCACAGGATCACAGCATGGTTTCGGTGGGAAAGGACCTTAAAGCTCATCTCATTCGTCTGCTCTGGAATGGGCAGGCGCACCTTTCCTAACCCAGGGTGCTCCAAGTCCTGTACAGCCTGGCCTTGGACACTTCCAGGGATCCCGAGGCTTCTCTGGGCACCCTGTGCCAGGCCCTCAGCACCCTCGCAGGGAACAATTCCGTGGCACCATCCCATCTCACCCTGCCCTCTGGCAGTGGGAGGCCGTTCCCCGTGTCCTGTCACAATCCGCCTGTGTAAAATGTGCTCTCCTCTTTTCCAACCCCCCTTTAAGAACTGCAGGGCTGCAGTGAGGTCTCCTCGGAGCCCCTTTAGGCACTGGGAGGCTCCGAGATGTCTCCAGAGTCTTGTCTTCTCCAGGCTGGCCAAGCCCTGCTCTCCCAGCCTGGCTTTGTAGGAGCGGTTTTTATGGGAAGGTTGGCACAGAAGCCAACACTGAAGTGTAGAGAGAGGATCGCCTTGCAGGGTTACCCTGCCGAAACCTGAGCAGGTTGGGAAGGGACACCCGAGCTGGTGACAGCGAGCCAAGGCCCTCTGAGCGGGCCTGGCTGGGCTTCTCCAGCTCCTTGTGGCTGCTGCTCTCTGCCGACAGCTCCGGGAATGCCTGTGGAGAGCTCCTCTCGGAGCCCGACCTTGGGGGATCCAGGGCCGCGCCTAAACAAGTCTGGCTTTGATTGGGAGCCGGTTTAGGGAGATAATGTGGCTCTGTGCTGCCTTTGTTGAGCAGACGTAAAAATGAGCTCGTATTGATGTGTGGCTGGAGCCGGAGGAATTCGGTGCTGAGATACCGAAGCTGGGTGAAGTTTGCTGCTGACATTTGCTCTGATTGTTTTACCCCAAAGCTTTGTTGACCTGAAGACTGAAGTGATCAGAAAACAAATGTCACTTGCAGCCACTCTAAGTGCTTAAGCAAGTTTTTATGTTTATTTTTGTTATTTTATTGTTGTATCTTGCTTGCATGGTGCAATTAGGGCTTTGCCCTTAATTATTCCTCTTTGTAGTGCCTGAGTAAATCATGAGGTGTGAATGCTCATTGTGTCCTGATGGAACTGATCCTGGTGATGGAAAAACAGGGTCTTACAGGTGCTCTAAACCTGAACAAAAATGGGGAAAAAATATTTTTCAAAAATAACTTTGTTTTGATGTTATTCAGTACAGAAAACCTGCCAGGTTTTCTTCCTGTAGTTGTCAATTTATTTTTTTTTTTCTGGCCTGACTTGCTGTTTCATGGGTGTTTTGGGAGTAGCTACACTGTACTGCTTTTGTAGAACAGCAAAGTATTTGTCTTCACACCATTTTTATTTTAAACAAACCCTAATTCTGTTACCATCTGCTCCATTCAACAGGGAGGAATTTCAAATAAAATCTGAGTCCTTCTCTCTGATAGACACAGGGATAAATTTTCTAGGCCTAAGGCTATTTTTTGAAATTGTTGATAAAACTAACTAGAACATTTGTTATTAGAAGAGATGTCTGATTTTTAGACTAATAGATGACTTTATGGAATGAGTAGAAATGGGAGTAAAATGTATCTTACAGAATATGTGGTCTAGTTGTTCTCTAAGGTACAAAAGAGACAGGAATTTTTGGGCGCAGATAGATGTAGAATAAAAACATTTTTAGTCCCTGCTATCTCCAAACCCTTTTCCCAGCATCGTTGCTGACACAGCTTTGTAAATTTCCCTCATGCCACTGATCTCTCATTGCTTTTTTTTCGTGTTTTCCTGACAGCTGGCACCAGAAAACACTCTGATGTCCTTCCAGAAGGCAGTGGAGCAGAAGGTGTACGGGGTCCAGGCTGATGTGGTATTGAGGTAGGTCAGTGTGCTGCTGCTCTGAGCCTGCCTGGGGAAAATGCAAGCCAGGAGTGGTCCAGCATATCCAGTGTCTGCTCACTGCAGCTTTCTCCCACTGGGAAGGGTTGTCCTGGTGAACTCATCCAGTGACTCCTGTCTATCTCTGTCAGATGCTGCTGAGTATTTCACTGAGGTGATGGTGAAAGGTGGACTTGTCCACATGAGGGAACCTTTGTCATGGATCTCTTTGTCATCCTCATTTGCAAGAAGGCTGTAGTTTATCAAACTAGAGCCTGTTTCATTCCAGGAAAGCACAGCCTGCCCCTGGGAAGAGACAGAGCTGCTTAAATGTGACTTCTTCTGGGACACCCCAGGTGCAGACAGAGCAGAGATTCCAACTTGACTTTGTTGCACAGGGGAGTTTTCACCAACCTTGAGAAACTATCCCAAGAATACACCAGGAGGAAGCCCTTCCTTCTCCTCTTCCTCTCCCTCACATGGCAGTAATCCTCAGGGAAGGAGGAACCTGCTGACTGTCAGAAAGTCATTCCTTGCTGGCAAGGGTCGAGCTGAGTGGGCAAGACCAATTAGAATTTAGAGGGGGTTATTTCCAGAGCCGTGCTTTGTTCCAGGAGTTTGATAGTTCCTTAATATTCCTGCTCTCAGTTTGTCCCAGTACCACTTATAAACACAAGAAAGACTCACAGCAGATATTTTATTTTTTCCCCCAACTGCTTTGGAGGTTCATGTGGATGGACAGATATTTTTGCCTGGTAGAAGGAAGTTTTATTTTTAATTGCTTTCTTTTTACTGTGCATAATTTTTTTTGACAGAAAATGATTTAAAAATGGAAGGATTTTTTTTTCCTGCTGGTGAGGGAAAGGTCACTGTGAAAGGATGGAGTATGAATTGGGATGTATGTTATACAATTCTTGTTTTTTCCAAAATTAGTTCATCAGCTGTTGTGAGGGGACAAGTTCTTGAGTGTCCAGCTCCCAGATGAGCACTTGGCTCCTGTGGCTGAATCCATTAACACTGGCCAAGGAGAAGGGTGAGCTTTGGGAGGAGGAGAGCTGGAAAAGCTCCAAGACCCTTCCCCATTGCCCTCATCAGCCATCCCAGAGGAGCACTCCAGGCTTAAACAATGCCCCTGATGGCCCAATTTCCTGAGCCTTCTCCAAGACACCCTAGTGTCTTCAGAAAGAGAGGATTCCATTGACCTTCAGACTGAAAAGTGGGATACTGGTGCAGCTGGCAGCACACTTGGGAAGGATTTGCAGCACAGCACCCCTTGCTGTCCTTGTCCTTCAGGAAAAATGCTCTTGGTACCTGTGGCTGCATGGGTCCATCCCTCCTGGAATACTTCCACGTCCTTCTCGACATGTCTCAGCATGGGTGGGCAGCTTGGACACTCACTCAGAGCCATCACATCCTGCTCCATACCCGTTCCACGGCCCAAACCAGTTGGAAAGCCAGCTTTGCTCCAAGAAGCAGGAGCCTGGAATTGCTGCCTGTTCCCCTCTCTCTTCCATCCCCTCTCACATCTCTTCTTCTAAAGCTCTGATTCCTGTCTCTGAGTTACTGCTTCAAACCTGGGCCTGCCAAGACACTGTGGTCAGCCCTGAGTGGTGCTGGGTGACTCCCTGAGGGAAGGATTGGACAGGAAGGAGCAAATGTCGAGTGCCCCGTAGGATTTCTGCACTGTGGTTAAGGCTCAGCACTGCTCTGCTCTTCTGTGAGATATTAAACTCAAGCTCCTGGCACTTCTAAACACTCCACTCTGTTCATTCTGCGGTTGCTTAGCGTTTTTATTTTATTTTTAACTGTATTTATTAAACCCTTTCCGGCTGCAGCAGCATGGGATTGCCGTGTCAGCGGGTTGCTTTGGGCTGGGGGAAGGAGTTGGCACAGAACAGGCCAGAAATAGCAAATAAAGATGCCAGTGACCTTTGTGAGAAGGGGCTTGTGAGGGCAGTGGTAAAGCTGAAGCAATGTTTGCTCCGTCCTCTAAAATTGGGTTTCATTTTCCCTCTGGGAAACAGCTCTGGGTTGTCTCCTAATTCAAATGGGATTTGTCATTTCACCCCATCCTCTTTTCAGACTTTTCCTGAGTCTCCTGTTAGGAGCATGGGCTCCTTGCTTTGGAAAATGTCATTGCTATCAGGCTGGCTGCCCTGGCTTTGTCCTGATTTCTGAGTGCAGACAACTGTTCCCGTGCCTTTGATAAAAACTGTCACTACCCTGTGTGGTTTTACTACTGATCTGGTCACAGAAAACTGAGTGGAAGAAAGTTTAAAGAGTTTTTTATGCTTTCTGGAACCATTATTCTGTAATATCCAGATGACTTAAAAACCCCAGGGCATGCATTTGGCTGCTTAGTTTCATCTAAGAGGTGTGGGTTTTTTTCCTTTTTTAAAGCATAAACTTAACTCATGTGGGCATGAAACCAGTTTTCAATTGGAGAAGGAGATTTCAGAGCATTTTTGGTAGTTTGGAAGCCTTGCATCTTGCTGAAAGCCTGATGTTCACATATAGTCTGAGAGGCTTTGAAAATTTCCCTCCTGATCTGCTGTGAACAGTTAAAGGAGAGTGTGTGTGTGTGTCTGTGCATCCAGGGAAACCTCTGATATTTTTGGGAGCTGCAGAAGCTGAGGAAGGAAGCTTTGAGCATTCAGGGTGGGTGTTCTTGTCCAAGCCAGCTGAGTTGGTAGTTTTGGAGGGGATAATGGGGAGAAGTGGATGAGGCATGGACAGCATTATGTCAGTGTAGGAGTGGCTGCCAACATCCAGCAGGTGTCCAAGAGAAATTTTCCTCTTGAGGATGCTGGGGATTTTTTAGGCTGGTTGAGACCTCTTTCCAGTGAGAGAGGCTGGAGTGGGAAGGGGGATTTATCCTCCTCCACCTGTAACAGGGTCTGTGTTTGCAGCTATGATGGGGTGCCCTTTCTGATGCATGACAAGACTCTCAGGAGAACAACCAACGTGGAGGAGGTGTTTCCAGAGCGGGCCTACGAGCACTCCTCCATGTTCAACTGGACTGACCTGGAAAAGCTCAACGCTGGAGAGTGGTTCCTGCAGGTGGGTACCATGGAGCCATGACATCACAGCTCATGCCCAGCTCCTCTTTGAGGGTGAAAGGTGTAAATCCATCTCCTTGGTGGTGTGGTGCAGCTGGACCAAGTGTGCATGGACCATGTTTAGTTCTGTCTCTACTAAACTTAGGCTTGGTCTAAGCCATGGTGTCTGTCTGTGCCTCTTCTGAAAAAAGGGGCCTCAAGCCTGGCTGACACCACGAAGAACTTCAAGACCCCCAGAAGGGTGTCATACACTACTCCCCTTGTTTTAAATTTAATTTTGGGACGATCATCTCCACCAAGAAAAAGCAGGAGAGTCAGCCTTTGCAGCTGGAGGGGTCTGGGCTTTGTGGCAGTAATCCTGGGATGTGCTTTGCTTTCAGAACGACCCATTCTGGACAGCGGGGTCTCTCTCCAGGGCTGACTACTTGGAGGCTGCCAACCAGTCAGTCTGCAAACTGGAAGATATGCTGGAGGTGATCAAGGACAACACATCCCTCATCCTGAACTTCCAGGACCTGCCAGCAGCTCATCCCTACTACAGCACTTACATCAACATCACCCTGGAAACCATCCTGGCATCGGGAATTCGGCAGCAGGCTGTGAGTTCCGTGGGGTTGGGGGATATTCCAAAATCAGCCTCCTCGTGCTTTCCATGAATCCTTGTGTGTCTCCAGTGGGGCATCACTGGGAGTTGTACCAGGGGTCACAGAGTTTGGAATGGAGCCCCTGGTACAGCTCAGGAGAGGTTTTCTCTGGGCATAAGGAAACTGGTTCTCCCTCTTTATTTTTTAAGCCCACACTAAGGCCACAACAGAGATGGAGACGAAGAGCAAGAGAAAAATGGTTAAAGCATAGATGTGGGGATGTGAAGTGGGATTTCTCCCTCAGGTTTTTGGTTCCCTGTTGAAAATGCATGTGGCTGCTCTAGAGAAAGGTGTGGGAACGGCAAAGGGTTGGAATGAGGATGCCTTTAAAGATCCCTTTGTACCCAGACTACTCTGTGATTCCATGATCCACTCCACCTCTCACAGCTGAGCACGAGCTGTTGATTTGCCATGCTCCGGGGTCATGGTGTGAGCTCAGGGCATCCCATGCCCTGGGCTGGAGTGTGCCCAGATTTGGGAGCCACGTTTGCCGTAAGCTGTGCCCTGTCTGGCTTCCCCCACAGGTGATGTGGCTGCCAGACACGGAGAGGCAGCTGGTCAGACAGGTTGCTCCGGGTTTCCAGCAGACCTCTGGCCTCAAGCTGGACGCAGAGCGCCTGAGGGAGAAGGGCATCGTGAAGCTCAACCTGCGGTACACCAAGGTCACCAACGAGGATGTCAGGTACTGCCCTCTGTGAGAGCCCTCAGCATCCCTTCCTGAGCATCCCAGCCCGTCTGGCTCGCACAGAGGGATCTTTCCATTTGGATTTGCTCTTGAAAGCTTGAGCTGTGCGAGCTTTTCCCAGCCCATCACCCGGAATCCAGGCTGTTTCTGGGAGCGCACAGCTGCCTCTGGCATCTCTACATGCTGTCTCAGGATATGATGAGCCTCTTTGAAATACAAATGGATGAATTGGCTGATTCTTATTACACTCACAGCTCTGGGAAAGAGTGAAGGCCTTTCACACTGAGTTCCCTCCGAGTGCTGCTTCATCCTCATTAGCAGCTGCCCTTTGCTTCCGTTTGTCTGCTCCAGAGCTGCTAGCACGGAATTTTGATTAGCCCAAAGTCTGGATGTGCTTTCAGAAATTTCTCTGTGCAGAAAGACAAACTCCTGTCCTGTATCACCTATTTAGACTGATCAGCTCTTCTCTGTAATGACCCTGGCACTGCAAGGGGTTCCTGTCCTGCCTGAGCCTGTGATGTGAACCATGTGGTGGTTTAGCTCTCAGATTTTCCCCTTTCTCAGGGAGGGCAGGTTGTTTCTAGCAGGGCTTTTTTGGTTTTTGAAATAGAAATTAAACAGGTTTGCAGGAGAGAAATATCTCCAAAGGAGCTGTCTGGCTGAGTGTTAGAGCTGAAGTAGGCAGGAGCTGAGCCTGCAGCTGTTTGAGAGCATGGACCTGTTTGGGGTGATGCAGCTGTGTCTTTCCACGGCTGCCAGCACTCAGTCCAGCTCCTCACCCTTCAAACCAATGTTGTGCTTCACCTGCAGGATAATTCCTGCTTATTTTACCTCCTGTTTGCTCTGTCCCGTGGAGAGGGCTCCATGCCCACTCACTCCTCTATCCCAGTTTATCAGCCCCGATCTCCCATCAATCCCACTGGAGCTGTCTCCAAATAAGAGTTGTCACCTGAATGTTTCTTGAGCCCTGTGGTGCTCAGTCAAAAGCTGCTGCAGCCCTGGTTTAACACCGTTGTCTCCATTCTCCCCAAATCCAGCACCTGGATGCAACATTGCTGCAACCACCCCTGCCCTTGAGAGCCCCTTTGGAGCACCTTGTTCCTGTTGGGAGCTGGGTGATGCCCATGTCTTGCACTGTGACCTTCCGCCTCAGAGTGTGAAATTGCAGGGATTAATCTGTGCTGCCCATGTGAGGGAGACTGTTGATGCTTCTGCTTCACAGATAAGGAAACAGAGCAATTTATATGAATTATCTGGGTACCGGGTAATTGCCAAGTGCTTGGTTTGCTGCTGGCAGCCCCTGGACCCCAGCTGGCAGGTTTAGCTGGGAAGTTCATTGGAAAGTTTTCCTATTTAGTTCCTTTTCCATTTTAGTTCATTGGAAAATGACCTGAGGAGACTGGAAGCTGTATCTCTGCAATTGTCCCCAAAACAAGGGCATGGAAGTTGTAGGAATTGATGCTGGAGACGGCTCTGTCAGTGTTTAATTAAGCAAATTGCCCCTGAAATGTTACAGGCGTCTGAGGCAGATGCTAATTTCACATCAGCACGATGAGATGGTTGTTCCAGAAACACACCATGTCCATCATTCCTGGGGAAGCATCTGAGATGGTCTGTTGCCTGTGCCAGACAGCAGCCAAGAGGTGAGAAAAGCTGTCAGGATCAAACCATTGGCTTGCAGTGCCCTCGGGTCGCTCACCGAGTGCCTGCTGTTAAAAACTCCTATTCCACACACTTCAAACCAAATAAACCCAGCTGTGATTGATGGCAAGAGCTCTTCTCTCGGGGGTGAGGTCTGGTGGGGTCCTGCAGGTCACCCTGTGCGTGCCTTGGCAGGGACTACACCACGGCCAACCTGAGTGTGAACCTGTACACGGTGAACGAGCCCTGGCTGTTCTCCATCCTGTGGTGCGCCGGCGTCCCCTCGGTCACCTCCGACAGCTCCCACGTCCTCCGCAAGGTGCCTTCCCCCATCTGGCTCATGGTAAGCACCCCCTGGGAGCCTCTGGCAGGAGGAAGTGCACTGGGTGGGTGCAGAGGGGAGAGCTTTTCCAGGGAGGTTTGGTTGGGGCTTGAGGGTTTTCCCCTCCTCTATACGGCTGAGCCCTGAGATGGGAATGAATTGGTGTTCCTCTTGCACAGTCCCATGAGTCTGGGTGGGATCCTTGAGGATTGCATTGCATTCCCCGTTTAACCCACATGACTTTTCCTGTTTGAGGGAAGAACACCTTTGCAGACCTGCTGAGAAGCTGTTAAGAGTGGCAGGAGAAGCAGGCACACAGGGGAACCAGCAAACCAGACCTCAGTGTCTTGGCCAAGTTGTAAAATTAGTTTTTTGCCTGTTCCGAATCCAAAATTGAAGACAGGTTTTACCTCTGGCTACCCCAGAGCTGGACAAGAATAAGTGACAAGAGACCCAGTGATGATGGTTCAGTTGGTGTCATGACCACTTAGATTGGCAACTGGAACCAGACCTACCAGTGCCTGAAAGGACAGAAATCACACTTACAGCATGGGCCTGTGCCTAAAAGGTCCCATCTGCACTTAAAGTGGACCCTGCATGGATATATTTCCGTTTTCCCTCAGACCTGCATTGCCAAACAGCATCTTGCCCTCACCCTGAGGTACACTGAGATAGGAAACTTTCAGCCCAGAGAGCTCTGAGAAAATGTCAGCACACGAAAGGAGGGGGAGTTTCAAATTGTTCCTGTTTGCAGTTTTCCCTGATAGTTTTGGATGACAGCCTGGCATTAGGAAGGTCATAAATATTGTGATTTATACCTAACCCCTGCAGCTCTGTGCTTTTCTTGCCTCTTGGTGGTAACTCCAGCCATGTGTGGTCTCCCTGCGATTGCACAAACCCAAATGTTGAAGGTCTGCTTCTGTTTTGTGTCTTGCAGCCTCCAGACGAGTACCACCTAATCTGGATCACGTCTGATCTCATTTCATTTCTCGTAATTGTAGGAGTTTTTATATTCCAGAAGTAAGTTTGTTACAGCTCTGCTCTTGTGTATTTGTGACCTGTGTTTTTGTCCAGATTGTTGGGTGGAGATGGGAGAGAGGAGTACCCTGAGCTTCAGTTCTTGGATTGCAATAGCAGGGAAAATATTTTTTAAGAGATCCTTGCAAACAATAATTCCACTCCCAAGAGGGGTGGAGAATTGGAGGCACCTTTTAAGAGTGAGAGATCACAAATTAGTAGTGTCAGATGCCTTGCTTTGCTCCTAAAATATGTGGAAGAGAAACTGTAAATGCTTTAGGGAAATGGATGTTGAGAAAGACATTACAGTGCTTTAAAGGAAGAAGAGGAGTGGGATTTTGAGATTCCACCATTACAGTGTCCAAAAAGAGCATGTTACACTTTTCTTAAATCAGTTTGTTCTTGTTTGGATGTAGAAATATCATGCAGTCATGGAATGGTTTGGGTTGAAAGGGACCTTAAAGATCATATAGTTTCAACATCCCTGCCATAGGCAGGGAATTACTATGGGAAACATTAGGATCCTGCAAATCAAATCAGTTGCTTAACTAGAAAGAAGGAGAAACTCTACTCCAAAAGCTGGACTTCTCAGCGGCACAGGGCTTGCTCTGCCAGGAGCCTTGTGCAGGACAGACCCCTTTCCCTGATGTTCCAGTTTCTCCACCACGTGAGAGAATTGCTAGCAGGGTTGAGGAGATGTCAAAACCAAATCAGAGAAGAACTGCCCCACTACCACCTGCTGATGTGATTCAGCTCTGGGGAATGGGGCTTGGCATTTGGCCTTCAGTGACATGGTTGGTTTTTTTTGGTGTGTTTTTTGCTGATTGGTTTGGTTGTTTTGGGTTTTTTTTTTCCCCCAAGTCCCTTTTTGGGGCAAAGCAGAGCTGCTTCCTTCATGCAAGGATGAGGGGGTGGGTGGGAGCCGAGGCACTGCTTCGATGTGCTCGTCCTCTGTCCTCTGCGTGGCTTCTCTCTCCTCCGCAGCCGTGGTAGGGACTGCTCCTGCTCTTCTGCTCCAGCCCCAGGGACGGGATCGTGGCAGCCTCTCCAGAAGGGAAATACCAACTGTGATGACTTCTAACTAACCTCTTTTTTTGCCTCTTTGCCTTGTTTATTTTCTTACTGCTCTGACTGTTGTGCATGTTCCTCCTCTTTCTCTCTCTGCTGCATTCTGGCATCTCACAGCTATCACATGATCAGGTAATTCTGGTGCTTTCCTCCTCTTTCTCTTTTTCATTCAACCTTCCTTTCTCTCTTTCTTTCTCCCTCTCTGCTATGGCTTCACTGCAGATGGACAGGGTAGGAGGCAACTTTGGTGATGCTTTCCAGCATCTGGCTTCAGGAGGGGACCGTGAGGGTTTGAACATTGCATATTCCGTAGCCATGAGCACCATGGAATCTGATGCTGAAGCCAGTGGATGTTTTGAAGGCAATCTGACCTTCTGTTACAATGATCTAAGTCACTGCCTTTTAAAACAGGTCAATTCTGAGGTCCCGGGGCACATTCTAATCGGGACATTCCCAGAGAATGTAATGCTTTCTCTGTGGAAATAATCCCATGCAAAACATCCCCTTCCTTCCTGTACTTACCAGAGATGTTTGAGACCAACCTCCATCCTAAAGCAAATCATGGAATCTATTCAATGATGTGAAGTAGCACTTCTCTAATTTATTCTCTGAATTGATGGGGCTGATAACTGGAAAGGTTTGGCTCATCAATGGCTGCCCTCAGCGCTTGGGATCTTCCCGAGTTGCAGCACTGTGAAACTGGAAGTAGAGGGTGAAAATAAAGAGCACTGCAGCAGGGGAAGGAATTCAGCCTGGGGTGCTGGATTTGAAGCGCCATCAGTCAGAATCCCAGATTTCTCCTGGTTTTGGTCCTTCCCTCACCAGTCATTCCCGTCCCTTTGGAGGGAAGCGCTGTCCCGTGTCTGCACTAAAGCCTTCACCGTGTCCCTCCTCGGAGCGAACTCTCCACGTGTTCCCTTCTCCATTGCTCCAGCTCTGTGCCATGGGGTTGTCTTCCTGAGGATTTGGTTGCCCCCAGCCACTGCCTTGGCTCGGGGTCGGCCCCTGCAGGTGTCCCTGAGGTGTTTCGGTGTTGTGGGGCCGGGCTGAGCCCTCCTGTGGGTGCAGGGAGGTCGGGTGGTCTCCCCTTTGCTCGTGGATGAGGAGAAGTCAGGCCTGGAGGAGCTGGGCAGGCTTTAGGCAGGAGCAGGCACAGGAGGGGGACTCTTAGCAGCTGGCTTGGCTCTGTGCTTGCTCCATCTTACCACCTCAGTGCCGATCAACCCCATTTTTTCCTTGACCTGCCCCTCTGCCACCCCCTTTCCATGGCATTGAGCATCTCCCCTCCCACCCCAGGGTCTGGCCGTGGCCCTAACCCGGTGTATGCTGTCTCTGTGTTGTTGTCCCAGTATTTTTTAGTCCGTTCCCACCCTGTGTCCGTCTGGTCTGCTCTGACGCCAGCCTCCCAGAACAGGACCTTCCTGCTGTCTCTCTGGCCTTTTTGCACGCTGCTGTCCCAAACCTGGTCCATCACAACAGAGTCCAAGGGGGTAGGAGAGGTGCTATTTTCTATTCAACCAGCTTTTTGGAGACCCTGCGGCTTTCTGAGCGCAGCACAGAGCGTTTCACGTGGCGCTGGTCGGAGTTGCATCGTGGTTAAATGTGCTGGTGGCTCTGCTGAGAGGAAATTTCAAAGCAGCCCTGAAAGATGGGGTGACCTGGCTCAGTCAGAGCAGTGCACCCCTGGGAGAGGAGCCATCATCTCCTCATGTGTGTGGGTGTGCTCACAGCCAGGAGATGGAGAGCACAGAGCAGTGCTTGTTCCTCTTGGCAGCAGGAGAAAAGCCCTTGGCCCCTGCACACATTTGAGGCTGGACTCTCTGTGCCTCAGCTGTCCTCCGTGGGACAGCTGGGATCTGGGGCTAAGAGGTCACTTTTGGCCACAGAGTGAGTTGGTGCTGAAAATCCTGGTGTGGTGGGCAAAGAAAAGTCTTGTACCAAGACTAGTGTTTTGGCCCTGATTTAGAGTTTAAGGAGGGTCTTACTCTGTGAGAACTTGGAATCACATTGGCCTTAGTGGAATCTGCCTGCAGGGGACACTAAGGCCAAAAATACCTTCTTTCAGGTCAGAGTGGCTCGGTTTAGACAATGATGATAGAAGAAAAAAAAATATTTTTTTTTAAATTTTGTTTTATACTTTAATGTCTTTGCCTCCTTGTGCTTCCTCTGCATTGCTTCTGTCCATGGGTGTGTGAGTTGTGTCATGTTGCCATCCCACCCCTTCTTTTCTGTGTAGCCTCCATCTGTACCCTGGTCAAAGCCTGATTCAGGTCACCCAGTGCCAAGCACTGGGATTTGGGAAGGGGGTGGAAACCCTACAAAACTGACACCAGCTACATTTCCTGGGAAAAATATTGCAGAACCTCTTTTGTGGACATTGATTTGTCAGGCTGATGGCCATAGACCCCAGCTGGAGATTTGTGGGCTCCTCAAATCTTCTGCCCCTGGGGCTGGGTAAGGGGTTAGAGGTTGAAGAGAAGGTGATTGTTTTGGTCACCTTCTCTTGTGTGGGTGATCCACTAGATGGTGCCAGCAGATCAGAAACCTCATAAGCCACCCTAAATCCCTGCTGTTTCTTTATCAAATAGTTTTAGGGCAGCCCTGGCTCTGGCAGGGAGAGTGGGATTTACTGATGGGTCCATGGGGTGTGAGCTATGAAAGCCTGGCCTAAACATCATCCCCTTGTGGTGGGATCTTGGGAACAGCTGCCAGGCCGTGTTTTCCCCTATTCCAGCAGCCCGCCTTCCCCTCCTATTGAGGGCCTGCCACAGGCCTGCTCTCAGTGCCCCCAAGTGCCACATCCACATAGCTGTTAAATCCCTCCCAAGATGGGCACTCGACCTCTGCCCTGGGCAGCTGTGCCGGGGCTGGAGAGCCCTTTTGGGGAAGGAGTATTTCCTAGACCAAATCCAAACCTCCCTGACACAATCTGAGGCCATTTCTTTGCAGTGTCTCAGGATGGAAACTTTAAATTGTCTCTCAGCTCTCTTCTCCTCCCACAAGTCTGACCGTGGCACTCGGTGAGGGAAAACTTGTGGTTTTTTTACTTGGCTGCTTCTCTTATTCAGTTCCCTCTAAAAGTTTAAAGACCTCCGTCTCCTTTGTATAACTGGAGAGGGCTGTGGGACAGTGGCAGCCCTTGGGGAAATTGGTTCATGGACTTGTGAACCCATGGGTCTAATTCCTGGGTGGAATTAGGGTGCTCAAGGCGGTTAAAGGTGCCTGAGGTAACACACTCATCTCTGACCATCCTCCTGCCACGTGGGATTGTGTCGGGGCAAGGGGACTCTGTGGCCTCTTGCACTGAGGGTGCTCCTGTGTCTGGAGAGCCCCTGAGATCCTGCCCCTGTCTTGCAGGTGGCGCCTGGGAAGCATCAGGACCTACAACCCGGAGCAGATCATGCTCAGCGCTGCCGTCCGCCGCTCCAGCCAGGACGTCAAGATCATGAAGGAGAAGCTGATCTTCTCAGGTAGGGGTGTGTTGGAATTCTGGAAACCTAGATTTTAAGATTTTCGTATGTAGTTATATACAGGGCGAGATGGAGGATTTTGGGCATTGTCTAAGTCCTTCTTCGTCATGGGTTTGGGTGGTTTTCTGTAATCGGTTAATAAAGTCCACATTGCGGATTTCATGTGATTGGTTATTGGGTTTAAGGTAGAAAAAATTTAGGTGGCATTTCATAGTTGGACGGATTGTCCTTGAAAAGACCTTGGGGAGAGAGAGAGAGAGGTGCTCCATTTTGCACCTTGTTAACTGGAGGTACTGCAGAACTCACGGCCTGTGAGACTGTACTGTAGATAAGGATTAAAAAACACTGAGTCCGAACACAAAACCATGACTCCCGTGTATTAATCCTGGCTCTGACACAAAGAAGAAAAGAAGAAAACCAACAAGGGATGGGGCTGGTGGGTCCCTCCCTCACCTGTCACCCTGCTGAGAGAGGAGCTGCTCTTGATTCAGGGCTCTGGATCAGGGCACTCACTGACCTTGCTGCACTGCACTCGTGGGATATGGGCATGGCTCGTGGGGGTTGAAATGGGATGATCCTTAAGGTCCTTCCCAACCCAAACCATTCTGTGGCCCATCCCAAACTGCTTCGGGTCTGAGCACTGATATGCTCAGAAACCCTGCTTTAATAAAATTTAGCTTCCTGGGTTGTCCCATCTTACACTGTCCCACATCTTCTCCCTTGGCCATTGTCAAAAGCCATAAAACCCACTAATAATGGCATATGTGACCATAAATATGGTGATGGGTTTGGGCTAGACCTGGAAATCAGTGGCATTAGAGTTTGTGGCATTCCTGATATCCTTGTGCTCCTCCCAGAGTTTCATTCTGTTGGAACACATTGCTGATGTGTCCATCACACACCACCTCTAAGAAAGATAGCAAAACTGTGAGCAAAGATGGAAATGTTTACCTTTAAAAGGTTAAATGTGGTGCATAAAGCTGGAAAACTCACCTTTGAAGGAATGTGAATATAATCCTCTCCACCCCCTGAGCTTTGTTATGGGTTTTCTTCTTTTGTATTTAGGGTCTGGAGATGCCCAGCAGGGATCAGGGTTTAGTGCACTGGGCACAGACAGAGCAAAAAGCCAGCTTTGCTTGTTGTGTGAAATGCCAGCCAGAAGTGGTGAAAATCAGGTATAAATCCAGGGAACCCAGACAGAGAAAGCAGCTTGGCACAGCAGAATTAAGCTTCCCTAACATGTCCTAGACATAAAACATGCCAGACATAAAATCCCTTAGAGGTGGGGGGTGCACATGGAAGTTTTGTGCCTCCGAAACAAAGATTCCTGCCTAGGGTGGATGTTTTACCGTTAAAACATTGGTGGGTGCAGGCTTTTCCTGGTGAAACCAGTGGCTAGAGGAGTCAGTCCTTTCCCAGGATGGCCATTTGGGTAGGGATTAGGTCCGGGTGCTTTGTGCCACTCTCCCACAGGTGGCTTGCTCAGCCTGTGACAATGACATCAGGTGTAGGGGGGGGATCCAGCTCTGACACTGGTGGTGGCAGAGGATTTTGAAGGGCTGAAATGCAGAGCTGAGCTCCAAACTGGAAGCCGCTTGTGTTTAGAGCTGGTTGTAAATGAGTGTGCAGTGTTCCTGGTTCCCTGTAGGATCTGCCACATGCCGGGATTGCCTGGCTGCAGGGGGAAACTCCTGTGGTGACATCCCTGCTTTCTCTGCCCTTCCCAGAGATCAACAACGGCGTGGAGCCCACGGACGAGCTGTCCTTCTGCTCCGAGAACGGCTTTGCCAACGAGATGGTGACGCCCACGGATCCCCGGGACACCAAACTCCGGATCAGCTGAGGGCTCTGCCGGGCCCCGGCGCTGCGGCAGCGAGAGCCGTGCTCTCCTGCTTCCCTGGGATGGGAACCTCTGAGGAACTGCTGGTCGGGCAGAAACCCCGTCCCACTCCCCACCACTGGCTGCTCCACCTCCCTGGTTGTGAGGCTGGGGGGCTTCTTTTTTGTAAATATGTAGAAAATCTTGAAATTTTTTGTCCTTTTTTTTTTTTTTGAGTGTAATTTTTTTTTCCAGGGCATGAGTGGAAATTCCGTGTTCATTAAATCCTTCACCTTATTTCACCTTCACCTTCACCAGCTTCAAAGGCTGAAGTTCTTTGAATCTTGATGTGAGAGCCTGTGTCCCCTTGGGGGATTTTGGGAGCAGCATATTGGATGTGTGTCCCCTTTCCCCCCCTTTCCCTGATCCAGTCCTTCCCGTGGTGCAGCGACTGTGTAGCTGAATGTTGTGATGTTCTTGTGAAGTGTTGATTTTGTTCTGGTTTCTTTTCTTTCGTTTTTCCCCTCAATTCCCCTTTTCCTGGGCAGTGAAAGTGTAGCTGTGATGCAACAGGAGGCTGTAGGGCGGAGAGAAGCTTGCCTAGGAGAGGAATTCACACTGCTCTTCCCTGCTGAAGTCCAGAGCCAGGGAAGGGCTTGCACTGGCTCAGTTACTTGGGCACCTGCCTGCTCCTTGTCCCATCCCCCTTCCCCAAGGCCTGGATGCTCGATGGGGAATGGCTTTCTTGGAATGTCCTGCCTGAGTTCTGAAATCTGAGCATTGGCTGTAGATTGGGCTCTGCTGGCAGCAGTTTTTGATTATTTTTTTTTCTTCTTCCTCCTTTTTTTCATCTCTTCTCCCCAAGCCGGGCTCTGCTGGGAGCCCAGATGGCTTGTGACAAGCAGTGCCATGGGCACCATCACTGCTGGGATCTGGATGAAGTGCCTGCCACTCCAAGTGGCATTTGCAGTTGCCCCTTGCTTCCCTTCTGGAAGAGGAGGCCGTGGTGCAGTGGGAGCTTCCCCCTCTCTGGGCCGTGGATGAAGAAGTTGTAAATAGTCTGGAAGGTGAAGCAGCCCCAGGATATAATCTATTCCTGCAAGGAGACCTTTGCTCCTTGCTTTAAAAGCAGGATCTTTAAAGCTGCACATTTGTGTCCTCCAAAGGAGGAGATGCTGATGGGCCCTGAAGGCAGAGGCTCCCAACAGCAAGTTTCCAATGCTTTAACCCAAAATCTTAGACCAGAGGTTAAAAGTAAAAAAAAGGTAAATAATAAAAAAAATACAGAGGAGAAAGCAGTCTGAGGGATGGTGATAATACATCACATTCCACACCCAAAACCATGAGAGAAACAGCCCTGAGCAGTTTGTTCTTGTTTTGGAACTGCTCTGTCCTTTTAAGCTGAAATCCAGTGGCATTTTGAAACGCTCACGTTTGGGCTTTGTGTGTAAGAGTTGGGGGCGAAAGTGGCTGAATTAACTGTGTGAAGAAACCACGTTGATAATGACAATGAGAATTTTGATGCTCTAGAAATCACCACCTAAAATCAAGACTTTATTCCTTTGCATCTTTGTCGCCGAGTTTGGCTCTCCCGTCCTTTTGGCACCACTGGAAATTCGAGATCCTTTCCTGACAAATTGCTGTTTCCCCACAAATCTGGTGCATTTTTCTGTCCACTCAGTGGGAAGGAAAACCAGGTTTCCATGGAGGAAGCTTAGTGCCAAGCCAGGGGTGACACCCAGCTCCCACCCAGGCTTAGGGAATAGCCTGCTGTGGCTGAAGATTTTTATTATAGTTCTGTGCCTATATGCAAACACATCTACATATATATATATATAAAATTTATTATGCCAGCTATTAGGATTTAGCTGAAAGCGTAGCTGTGTTTGATGTACTTAAAATCTTTTGAGTCCACGGATTAAGGGAGAATCCAAACTTTTGAAGTTCTTCCTAACTTAAAACATCACTCCAGCTTTTATGATTTAAGGCAAAAATCATGAAGAAGAACCCGAGGACTTTGAGATCCAGAACACATACAAAAAGTCAAAGTCAGTCATTTGGGTTTAAAATAGGATTTTAAGATAGATTTTAAATCAAATTGGAAAATTTCATGATGGTGGCAAAAGGATGCCAGTTTTCCCCCGTGTGGGTGTTCCTTCACCACCCGGGCTGGCAGCAGGGACAGAGGGGATCTGCAGGGCCACGGGCACACTCAGGGGCTCCGGGTGGGCAGGGCTGGGCTGCTCAGGCTCTCCCAGCCCTCCACCCTTCCCTCGGGCCGTGCCTGTGGGAATTTGGGAATTTAAGCACTGGGATTTGTCTCCTTTCCCAGCTGACCTGGCTGAAACCCAACTCTGCCTTTTTTAGGGGATTCGCTTCAGCAGCAGCTTCCAGCCCAGCGCCCTCCCCGAGCTGCAGCTCCCTGGGGCACCTCGGTGATTCCCCATGGAATCACAGGAGGATGCTTTGGCTTGGGAGGGACCTGGAAGATCATCCACCCATGGCAGGGACACCTTCCACTGTCCCAGGTGGCTCCAAGCCCTGTCCAGCCTGGCCTTGGGCATTGCCAGGGATCCAGGGGCAGCCACTGCTGCTCTGGGCATCCTGTGCCTGGGGCTCCCCACCCTCACAGGGAGGAATTGCTTCCTTAGAATCCATTCTAAATCTACTTTTTAGTTTTGTTTTTTTTCTGTGTGGAGCCATTCCCCTTTGTCCTGTCCCTCCAGGCCTTACAACTGTTGTCCACTTCCTGCCACAAATAAATGCATTTGTTTGTATTCCCCTGCCCTGCTGAGTTCCGATTTTTTAAGGCAACTGTGTGAAAACCAGATTATTTTTATCCTGGGAATCAGGGCAAAAGGACACTTTAGGAATGTCTGTAGCTCCCCATCCTATACTCCAGGTCACCCAAGGAATAGCAGAGTGCATCCTATTCCAGCTGCAGGAGCCACATGGCAACCTGGTTTCACAGGAAAATCAGGATCATCAGGGGAGGACAAAATTCAGAGAAGGGCTGAAAAGAGAGGAAAGCAGATGGGGAAGAGAGAAAAAAAGGGGAAGGCAGCTGGGGAAAACACTAAGAGCACGGCTCCAGAAATCCCGGTGTCCAGAACAGCCCAGGTTTTCTGAATCTTTAGATGACACACATCCAGCAGAAGGGTTGTGCTGTCCAGGGCTGCTTGGTGTGGGGCCACAGGGCAGAAACTCTGCCCTAAACCTTCCAGGATGGATTCCTGCTCCGAGGTTGTTCAATATTTGCCTCAGTGGGGCTGCCCTGGGCCATGACATGCACTGTGGGTCACAGCTCTCGGATTGAACAAACGGAAAACAGGGCAAGGAACTGCCACAGAATCCTGTTCCACACGTGGGACAGAGAACTCAGGGAAACGCTGAAATCCCAGCTGTGGCACTGGGTGGAGAAAAATCCCTGTCCAGCATTAGAGAAATGCATTTGGAGGCAGCAAACAGCCCAGGGAGCAGTGTGTCCTGCACACATGGCTTTGTGCAGTACACAGAGCAGAAAGGAGAAGTGGGTTTAATCACTCTTCTCTCAGCACAGAGGTTTGTGAACCCAGGACTGAAATCTGTGGTTTCACAGCTCACAATACCTGCAGTGTTTGTGTTATCCTGCCCCAATCCCCCTCTAAGTGATGAAGGACAAAGCTGGATATGTCTGTGGATGGATTTAAACTTTAAACTTGCTACATTATAACTCTCCTGGTGGGCCAAACTCTTCTGCTCCTAAAATCGTGACAATGAGTTTATTTAGGACTTAAAATGTGGGGCAACTGGTTTTTTTTTAATTTGTTTAGATTTTTTTATTATTATTTGTTTTACACACAAAAGGATCTACCCTTTGAATTTCCTAGAATGGCAGTGGCAAAGTGTGTGTCAAATTTAGGTGTAAAACTGTGTCCCCTGCAGGGACACCTTCCACTGGACCAGGTTGCCCCAAACCTCATCCAGCCTGGCCTTGGACCCTTCCAGGGATGGGATTCTGGGATTCTGTGACTGCCTGCTGGATCATCCTGACTCCTGCCCCACACACTGCTCTTTTCCTTACAGAGTTCAGGGTTTACCTCCCCAAATTCACTCATTCCCAGCACATTTGCTCCTGGCACTGGCAGGGGACGAGGTTGCCCTGCTCCCTGCTGTGATGGAATCTGATTCTCACTTTGGCTTTCTGGAGTGAAATAGAAGCCAAACTTACACTTTTGAACCACAGAAAGGGATCACCGTGGTGAAATTAGCATGAAAATGTAAAAAAAGAGTTATTTTGCTCTAAGAAAACCACAACCTGCTGATTTACATATTAATAGCATAACAGTGCTGGGGAAGATAAAAAATGCAATCTTTGGCCAGATGCAGAGAATTAATTACAGCAAGTGAAAGGACCCTATGAAGAGCACAAAGCAAGCCCTGAATATTCTGAACGAATGTTGTTGTCAGTCAGGTGTGAGTGTGTGCGGAGGAAGAATTGTTTTGCTGTTGCAGGGCTTTAGAGAGAGCCTGGGCAGATATTTAGGATGGGCTGTCCCCCTTTGAGACGTGCTGCCAAAGCAGATAGAAAAGATCAAATGGAACACAGAAGGCCACCAAACCCAACCCCTGGCCGTTGCTTTTTCTGAGCTTCCTTCTCTTAATATGGAATGTTAGTACTCATCTTGGGAGTGTTACTGTTGACGTTAACTGAGGTTTTCCTCATGGAATTCTACAAACTACCACGTTTCCTACCACATAAATTATGTAGGGAAACATGGCAGCATCCAGCCTCATTAAACAGGTATTTTCAGCTCTTCTCCTATTCTACAGGGGGTCAAACCTCAGAGACAAATTGGCAAGAACAACTTCAGGGAAGATGTTGAAAGGGAGTTAAAAACCAAAAAAAAGACAACATAATTGCATTGTTTTAAAAGTCCTCAAATGTACCTTAAAGGGAGGGGTGGATTTTCAGTCACTTGTCAGGGAAGTAAACACTCAGTGAGGAATCTGTTCTGAACCTTTGGGAGAGCTCCATGTTTACAACCCTTGCTCCACCGGTGACACGAGAGGTTGTGCAGTGTGGGAAGAGATTTTGGGTGATGGCTGCAGTGCCTTGTCCATCCTCACACAAACAACCAAACATCTCCAAACAACCAAACCTCTCCAGGGCTCCTGGCAGCTCACCTTGGGGAACTCTAACTGGAGCTGATGTGTGTGACCTTAGGAGATCAGGTAGCCACAAGAAGAGCCTTCCCAGGGGCTCCAGGAACCTCTGACCTTCCCCTCCTCAGGAGCATTTCCCTGCCAGCTCTGGCATCCCTGGGGCTTTGTTCCACCCTCCTGCCAGGAGAGGGTTCCAGCCGTGCCTGCAAACAGCTTTGGGGGTCACACAGACACTGCTGCCTCTGCTGAGCCCGGGGAGGGGAATCACTGCTCCTGCCAGAGGCAGGGCTGTGACAGCCAGCACTTCATCACCCTCGCTCCCCAAACTCCATTTCCTGATGATTTCCAGGATGGTCACTGCACTTGGCTGCCTCAAGAGACCTGCTCAAAAGCTGGGAAGTGAAGTGCTGCTGGAGACATCCTGGGGCAGCAGCACAGACATCTGAAAACTTGCACAGTCCCTCTGCTCACCAGGAGCTCTGGTACCTCTTGGAATCCCAGAATCATTTAGGCTAGAAAAGACCCTGAGGATCATTGAATGCAGCCTCTGGCTGATGCCCACCTGGTGGGGCGTTTGGGTGTCCCAGGGAGAGCCCGGGGCTCGGATCAGCCCGGGGAGCCTTGCAGGGAGCACTCAGCTCCAGCATCCTTTGCCCCACAGGTGCAGTTTGTGCTGCCAGTCCTTTCTGGACCCCGGGTGAGTGTGGCACAGTGTGGGGCAGGGTCTGCCGGCTCTGGGGTGGTTTTCTGTCCCCAGCACTCTCTGGAACCACAGTGGAGACTCCAAATGCAGGAACATTGCTCTGCCAGTCACTCCTCCACCCCACAGCCCTGGAAGGCTGCCGAGCTCATCCCCTCAGTCACCCGGCAATCAGCTGAGCCCACAGCAGGAGCGGGTCACACCCTAATGCAGGTACTCGGGCTGCTGCTGCTGCAGGGAGCGGGTGAGTTGGTGCTTTCTGCTTTTCAAGTGTCTTTTTTGCACAAGTGTGTTGGATTTGTCACCTAAATTGCTGCGAGCTCTTGATTGTTTTGCCGTTGTTCAAATGAAGAGGAATGTTTTTTTAAAAA